>SNVD02001341.1:0-146860 GCA_013180625.2 Boswellia sacra | reverse complement strand
TGGGATGACGAGGACATTAGCAAATGTAAGACATGTTCCTAGCTTGAAAAGGAATCTAATATTAGTTGGCATGTTAGATTCTAATGGTTACATAGCTAGGGCTGAAAATGGTGTTCTAAAAATCCTAAAAGGAGCCATGGTTGTCATGAAAGGATACAAGAAGAATGGCATTTACATTCTAAATGGTGAAACAATTTCTGCAGCAGCTGCAATAGCATCAAAATTAGAGGTGAATGCAGCTGATTTATGGCACATGCGTCTTGGACATGTTAGCGAGAAAGGATTGAAGATTCTTGAAAAGTAAGGTGTCTTTGGAAAGCACAAACTACCGGAGCTGAAATTTTGTGAACATTGTGTTTTTGGAAAGAAAACTAGAGTGAAGTTTGCTGCAGCAGAGCACAACACCAAAGGCTTCCTAGAATATGTCCATTCAGACCTATGGGGGCCAACCAAGACTAAGTCACTAAGTGGTGCCAGGTATTTTCTCACTTTTCTTGATGATTTCAGTAGAAAAGTATGGATTTACATGCTGAAATCTAAGGATGAAGCATTAGAAAAATTCAAACATTGGAAGATAATGGTAGAAAATCTAACAGGCAAGAAACTAAAATTTCTTAGAACTGATAATGGTCTTGAGTTTTGTGGGGAAGAATTTACCAAATATTGTCAAGAACATGGTGTGGTTAGAGGGTTAGCTGAAAGAATGAATAGAACCATTCTAGAGAAGGTTAGATGCATGCTGTTTAATGCTAAATTACCTGCAAGATTTTGGGCAGAGGCTGTTGCTACTGCTTGTTATTTAATTAATAGGTGTCCTTCAACTGCAATAAAGCTGAAGACTCCTCAGGAAGTGTGGACTGGTAGAGTACCAAGTCTTGATCACTTGAAAGTATTTGGAGCAACTGCCTATGCACACATTAGGCAAGAGAAGCTTCAACCAAGAGCACTCAAATGCTTGTTTCTTGGCTATCCTCCTGGAGTGAAAGGATACAAATTATGGTGTCCTGAGCTTGGAAAAGCAATAATTAGCAGAGATGTGCTTTTCAAGGAAGAAGAAATTTTGGGATTAGATGAAAGTTCATGTCACAAGAGTAGTGTGTATGATAAATCTCAGCTTGCTGAATTTGAGTTTGAGATGAAGTCTCAAGATGTTGAGCTGAAAAATTCAGAAACTGAAGAGGAGACACATGATAATGATGTGGAGCATGGTGAAGGGCAGCAAGATATGCAAGAAACTCATCTTGATCAAGATGAAAATTCTGAAAATGGTGCAGAAGAGTTGCAAGACTATTTGCTTAGTAGAGATAGAGCTAGAAGAGAAATAAAAGCTCCCAAGAGGTTTGCTCAAGCTGATATTGTTGCCTATGCTTTACAAGTAGGAGAAGAACTTGAGCAAGAACCCACAAATTACATTGATGCTGTGACGGGAAAGAATTCAAAGCATTGGATAGCTGCAATGAAGGAAGAAATGAGTTCTTTGGTAAAAAATCAGACTTGGGAATTAATTCCAAAGCCAAAAGGAATTAAAGTGATAGGTTGCAAATGGATTTTTAAGAAAAAATCTGGTATAGATGGAGTACAACCTGAAAAATTCAAAGCTAGACTTGTAGCTAAGGGATATTCTCAAGTGGAGGGTATTGATTATCAAGAAATATATTCTCTGGTGGTGAGATATACATCCATTCGTCTTCTATTGGCAATGGCAGCTCAAGAAGACCTGGAAATAGAACAAATGGATGTAAAAACGGCTTTCTTGCATGGAAACATTGAAGAAAAAATTTTGATGCAGCAACCTGAAGGCTTTGAAGTTAAAGGCAAGGAAAATCATGTGTGTTTGCTGAAAAAATCACTCTATGGGCTTAAACAAGCCCCTAGACAATGGTATAAAAGGTTTGATAGTTACATGATTGCAAATGGACTAAAGAGAAGTCAATTTGATAATTGTGTGTACTATCAAAAATTCTGCAGTGATGATTATCTCTATTTGTTGTTATATGTTGATGACATGTTGTTGATAGGAAAGAACAAGCAAAGTATCAACATGTTGAAGCATTTACTAAAATCTGAGTTTGATATGAAGGATATGGGAGCTGCAAAGAAGATTCTTGGCATGCAGATAATTCGGGACAGATCCAAGAATAAATTATGGTTGAGTCAGAAAGATTACATAGAAAAATTACTGGTCAAGTTCAACATGAACAAAGCAAAGATGGTTTCCACTCCTATGGGTGAACAAATCAAAATTTCAGCAGAAGATTGTCCCAAAACAGAAAAGGAGAAGGAGGAAATGGCTTCTATACCATATGCAAGCTTAGTTGGATCTTTAATGTATGCAATGGTTTGCACTAGACCTGACCTTGCATATTCAGTAAGCATGGTTAGTAGATATATGAGTAATCCTGGAAGAATTCATTGGCATGCTGCCAAGTGGATACTAAGATATCTAAGAGGTTCAACTTCTATTGGATTATGTTATGGAAAAGGTCATGATTCAGGTGGAGTTTTGGAAGGATTTGTAGACTCAGATTATGCTGGAGACAAGGATAATAGGAGATCAATCACAGGTTATGTGTTCACAATTTGGGGAAAAACAATTAGTTGGAGAGCAGGGCTGCAAAACATGGTTACTCTTTCAACAACTGAAGCTGAATATATTGCAGCTACAGAGGCAGTCAAAGAAGGTTTGTGGCTTAAAGGACTGATTATGGAGTTAGGTGTTGATCAAGACAGTTTTATACTCCATTGTGATAATCAAAGTACCATCCATTTGATCAAGAATCAAGTTCATCATGGTAGAGCAAAGCACATAGATGTCAAATATCACTTTGTAAAAGAAATTACAGAAAAAGGAATCGTTGCAATGAAGAAAATACCTACTGCAAGAAACCCAGCTAACATGTTAACCAAAACTCTCCCAACAGAAAAATTCAGGCTCTGTTTGAGCCTAATTGGAGTCACCAAGGTGTAATTGAAGAATTGGAGGGAGAATGTACTGATCTTGAGTCAAGGTGGAGAATTGATGCAATGTGACTCAAGCCACTGCATCTCAACCAGCAACATGCTGCTATTTTGCTGCTGTCTGCATGCTGTTTTGCTGCTGTCTGCATGCTGTTTTACTGCTGTCTGTATGCTGTTTTGCTGCTGTATGTCTGCTGTTTTTCTGCTGTCTGTCTGCAGCCGTCTTGCTGTCTATTTTTTGGTTGCTGTATTTACATTTATAGTCAGCCACCTAAAAAGGCTATTAATACTGATGTGCAGTAAATGTAGAAAAAGCAGGTCATGTAAGTTGTATAAAACTTGAAAAATAAAGCTGAGTGAAAAGAAGCAAAAATAGAGAGCTTAGAGTGGTTCTAAGCTGAGAGTGCAGTGAGGAGAGTGTGTAATCCGAATTCTCTCTAGTGTGTTCATTTTTATCCCTCCCGTGGAGTAGATCATGGATCGAACCACGTAAATTCTGTTTTGTTCTTTCTTACATTTCTGCACTTAGATTTCAGTTTTTATGTTTGCATGAGAGCACAGAAAATTTCCAGATTTTTGCTTCAAAACAACCTACTCTAGCCACAAATTATCTCCAGATTTCTTCACAAAAACCCATATCTTTGCGTTTCCTTTCCATGCTATGAAAAGAATCCGAAGATCATCATCATTATACTAGTTCTTGCATCTATTGCTATTGTCCTGCTTATCCTGCTTGCCTTCGGTGCTCTGGTTATATACAGACGAGAAAGGGAAGCTAATATCTTTCTTTAATTCTTCTCTTTTACTTCTCTCCATTTAGAAATCCCTGCTTTAACCCTATTTGGTTTCATAAATTTCTTCTATGCAATAAAGAGCAGAAAGCTTTCAATATAAGGATATGAAAGTAGACAAAAACCAGGACTGATTTACATTACTGTACAAAGGCCTGGCTGCCCTTTAAAAGAAAAAACTTGTCCACGAGTAAAAAAGTATATGCAAGCATTTAATCCATTAATAAAATAAACATATAGATAGCTCAAATTTCCTTAGTAATAAAAGTTTCAAATCTAGTCGTACTCAACGATTTATATTCCTCGAGAAAATTTACATGAGAGGGTTGAAATTTCCTCATTGTGTGGTTACAGATTATAGAAGCACAATCCATGTGATATATTCTGCACTTATAATGGCAATCAGGAAATAAATGAGAAAACCAGTTCTTTATTATGAATTCGCATGGCATTCTAGTAGGTTTATACATATTGCAATTATGATGATCTTTTTTTGCCAAATTTTACGAAAGAAAAAGGAATAAAATCGTTGATGCAGGGATGGCTACTGGACCAATGAAGGAAGGACCACTGAAATCAAAGAATCGACCATTTACTTACTCTGACATTGTTAGTATTACAGATAACTTTAAAACCGTTATTGGAGAAGGAGGATTTGGAAAAGTTTACTCTGGCATTTTGAAAGATGGGACTGAAGTTGCTGTTAAGGTGCTTTCCCCATCATCAAGCCAAGGCTATAAGGAATTTCAAGCGGAGGCTAGATTTAGTAATGTGTGGACAGTTTTCAATCAGTTGAAATTTCATCAATATTGAAACTATTACCACTTGAGACACTGCAATCATATTCATAGTGCTAATGTGGCAGTATCAATTGAATGCAGGCGCAGCTTTTAATGATTGTTCATCACAGGATCTTGGTTTCTCTCATTGGTTAATGTGATGATCGTGAAAATAAAGCCCTGATATATGAATACATGATCCATAGAAACTTAAGACAGCATTTAATAGGTACAGAAGATGGTGTGTTATCCTTCTATGGCTTTAGTCTAAGGAGTCATTTTATGTCTATTCTCCAAGTAGAAATCCAACTTCCAATGTAAAGAGAGAACTATAGCTATTTTTTTTTTTTTTTTAAAAAAAACCCTCAGTGCTTGGATATATTCCCTAGGTGCTGTACATTAAACTCCTAAGTTCCCTAGGCAGGTGCAGTGAATAGAATGCAGTTCATTGGGAATACGTGTCTATTGGTTTCAATAAGCCGTGAAACCTGCTTTTTTCTGGGGTTCTGGGCAACGATTCCATGTAAAAGCACTTGATTTAAAACAGAAAGGAAAGAAGGAAGTCTATGCCTACTCTGTTCTAATTTAAGTATCATTTATGTATTAACTTTGGAATTATACGTTTGGTAATCATATGCTTCATTTACTAGCATAATTGCGTGGCCAAAGCATATCTGCCTCGTAAACCTCACAGAAATAAAGAAGCTATTGCGTTTTGGTTGCAGAAACAGATACTAACATGCTGAGCTGGAATGACAGGCTTAAAATTGCAGTAGATACAGCCCATGGTTTGCAAACATATATTCCATAATCATGTTTCTATAATTATTTTGGTCATTTTCACTTTCTTACAGTTATTTAACTAGTGGCAAAACGGAGTTGCAGGATTATTATCTACACAATGGTTGCAAGCCATCTATAATCCTTAGAGATTTGAAGCCCTCTAACATTTTACTAAACAAAAATATGCAAGCGAAACTAGCTGATTTCGGACTGTCTAGAGTTGTCTATAAAGAAAGTGATTCTCGTTTAACAACTACTTGTGCTGCTAGCACACATGGATACATTGATCCCGAGCAAGTACTAAAATTTGATAAAATGCTTATACAGTTGCACATAATGCAATTATCAAGAATACTTAACCAAAGATAAAGCTACTTTCTTTGGCAATTCTACGAGTTTGATTATGAAGTCTGACCGTGAAGAACAAGTGACTTCGAGAATGAGATGTGTTGTGTGAACTTTAATTCTTTCTATCAATAATCTTATTCAATGGCTAAAAAATTTATGTTTTCCCTGCAGATTTTATGCAACTGGAACCATAACCTAGAAAAACGATGTTTATAGCTTTGGGATTATTCTGTTTAAGCTAACCACTGGCCAGCCTTCAATAAAGAGAAGCCTAGAAAATGATAGATACATACTTCAGCGTGTTAGTCTTGTAATTGATAGCGGGGACATACAAAACCTTGTTGATCCTAGGCTGGAGGGACAATTTAACAGCAATGCTACTTGGAAAATACTGGAGATAGCTATGTCATGTGTACTACCAACTGCAGATCAAAGACCAGACATAAGTTATGTCCTGACAGAACTAAAGGAATATTTGTCTACAAAGTTGGATTCTTGATGAACACTTAAATATGCATGTTTAATAAGAGTTTAGTTCATCATATTGCATTAATAGTGTCATTAAAGTCCTCAACTTAAGCATATTTGTAGCATTTACATCTTTGGAATTAATTCCTCTTAATTTTGGTTTTGTTACAGGTTCGGTAAAATGGGCATAACTCTCTATTTATAGATCAGAATGGTGCAATTCTTAATGTTTTGTAAAGCTGATTTAATTTTCTACAAGATTGCATTTCACAAGAATCATCAAATTCGGGCTCTTAGTGGACCAAAATTGGGCTTGAAGTGAACCCATCTACAGTCTTGGCCCAGTCTGACCAGGCCTCAGTATTTGGACCGTATCTCTCAAAATACGTATCCAAATTGTGCAAATCAATATGTTCTAGAAAGCTGAGGGAAATATCTACAACTTTCATGAAGACATGTGATTAAAATTCACAACATTTCGATGTCAAAATTGATGGTCAAAGTTGGTGCCTAATGATCCCAATTGTCAAAAATATTTACAACTAATATTTGACAATTATGCCCTTGTAATTTGACAAGTTTGCCCCTGGATGTATCTATAAATATAAGTGCCTTGTGACCCATTAGGGCATCTTGGCCTTGGCTGGAACATTTTGGCTTTGGATAGGATCTTGTATTGTGTTTTGTGTGTTTATGTTATTAATGAATTTCCTTTTTCTTGCATTTTATTTTCTTTCTATTATAATGTTCTTCTAATTTCTCTTTTGCTAAGTGAAAGGGTGAAACCCTTGATATGAGAATAAGGATTCTCTAACCCTTAATATGTGCTTAATAATCTTAATCTTATAATGTTTATTTAATATGATTTATATTTAATTTCTTAATCAATCTTGACACCACTCGTAAAGTGGAGGTCTTGATCCATTGTCCACAATCCTTGGCACATCAAATGCTTGGATCCTTTCTAGATGATGTATGTTCTTCCTTACCGACACGACTCTAGTTAGGAACCTTGATTTGTTGTAGACATATGGTGATTGGCACATTGGATGCTTGAACCCATTTACAGGAAGTGGTATAAATATTGGTAACGAAACAAATATAATTCATATAACTAAAATGGGTTGTTTATCCTTATTCGAAATATCAAGGCGGATCCCCTAACCTTAGCTCTCATT
Organism: Boswellia sacra; assembly: GCA_013180625.2. NCBI lineage: Eukaryota > Viridiplantae > Streptophyta > Magnoliopsida > Sapindales > Burseraceae > Boswellia > Boswellia sacra. The sequence continues at coordinate 139,555 of SNVD02001341.1, read as the reverse complement.
ATTATTGTGTTAATTTCTCTTGTGTTTTAGTTATTCTTATTTATTAACTTGTTCCTTACTTTTACTTGTTGATATTATCTTGTCACATCTTCGAATCATCCATATCATATTTGCTTAGCTTATAATTTGTAACGCTTAAATTCCCTTCCTTGTGGATCGACCCCGGTCTTACCGGGTTTATTACTTCGACACTCCTATACTTGGGAGACAATCCTTTTTCGGATGTGTCAATTCTAGAAGAAACAGCATGACAGAAAGAAGCAAGACACGTTCAAGCAATTCGCTTGAAGAGGTTTGCGTTGAGCCTGGTGTGGAGACAGTTCTTTCGATGAGATAACCACTGACTAATTTCTCATCCCCAGAGTAACTGTCAGACCCCGTACCCTAAGGGTTCTAGGAACTACAAATAATCATTCAAACCATTAATTTGAGAACTAAAACAAATAGCATTATCCTTATTCAGAAATCCAGAGTTCCCAAATTATCAACCACAGCATAGTCTTATATATAACTGTAATAAAAAAGAATCAAAACAATGATTAACACAAAATGATGTTACAGCAGTCTATGATTGCCGAGGAAACTTCGTTGTCGCTATACCAAAATCCTCCACACTTTGAATATCATCAATCACGTGAGGCATACAACAGGCTAATGAGTATAACTCAATAAGTAAGCTAAATGAATGCATTAACAATGGCCAACTAAGAAAGATCCAATACAAAACAAAATTATTGTTCATTACTTATCTTGCAAGCAACGAATTTCTTGTTATAGAAGTCAAAAAAACCGTATTCAAGTCACAGGGGTTGCACTCCTGCGCAAGAGACATTGCCCTCCTGTGTAAGGTCTCTGTTTCAATGCATATTTCAAGAGTTACACTCATGTGCCACATAGGTTGCATGCCTGTGTCAACATTCTGTCTAGAATTTCTAAGTCAGCAAAAGTTACACTTTGATGCAAGGTTTCTGTCTCACTTGCCTTTTTTAGGCCATTTCCTGCTCTTATACACCTATACATTCACTTATCACATTTCAATGTAACCTTAACGACACATAACACATATCATCACAAATTTGAGGCTAGTTTGACAATCAGGGTGATACTGGGCCTATGCTACTGAATCCTACGTTAGGAAACACATGGTTCAGACCTTTCTTCATCCAATTAATCACGAAGATTTACATGTGACACTTTTTATTATGTATGGTACTTTGTGATTTCCATAACCTTCAAGAGTTGACCCCCACACAATTTCAAGTGGTGTCCCTCATGCATCAATTACACATTAGACTTTAATGTCCCAAGGTTTTTAGGCATGCTTTCTACTTTCATGCACACCACAATTCAAATTCATGCCTTCACATCTCAAATACATAAGCACAAGCTCACAATCAAGCTTTCTATCCATCACAAACATAATAGTATAATTAACATAACATTTGTATTCACCAAAATCACATGGCACAACACAGTTCATAACATAAATAACAAGTCTATTGTGATCTCAGAATAAGTTTATCTTACTTAACTGATCGAGTTTCGCTATAGGACTCTTATTTCAACCTAGAAATCATCAAAAATTTCTTTAAGGATTATCAAACACAACAGCGAAAAAATAAGTTCTTTACTGACTCAACACTACGCACACTTGATTGGATGATTTCTATAAAGTTAATGCTTGTCCAAAATCTTATGAAACTTTGTAAAAATCATTTAAACACATATAATATTCCTCTTCAAATTATCAGGACAAAATAAGGTTATAGGCCCCTTGAAATCACCCAGTTTAGTACATCATTGAATTTTGTCCAATGGTCCCTTAAACTGAGCAGCTTGACTTTAGAAATTTATAGAAGTCTCACCAATAATCAAATAAATACAAAAATTTTAGTCTAGTATAAGACAATTTGATATTAATCCCTCCAAAAATCATAGCTTTTTGTTGATTTTAGGTTTGTCCAAAGTAATTTGTTTTGCATATTCTGTTCTGAAGTTCGAAATTTGAGAATTACATACCCAACTTTGAAAAATCATAACAATTTCTACAGAGCCTCTAAAACCATAAAATTTTCAAGTTTACAAGAAAACATGCTCAAGATTTTACATACCAAAAATATCAAGGGTTTTCATGAAGGAAAATTTTCTTGCATAAAATTCGTTCCCCATGCGTTATTTTGAAACAGGAGATGTTCAAATTCGTTTAAGAAGATTCAAAAATTTACCAAAATTTGCATAAGATAAATTTACAAGTGATTCAAAATTATTTATATATCTGAACATGTCTAGTTTAACATGAAAAAAATTTCAAAGTCAGAAAGTAACCCTATAATTTTTAGGAATTTTTGGATTAAGAGCTGCTCAGTAAAAGGCCCTGCAGAATTTGGATTCAAACATCATTTCTACATTCCTATCATCATCCAATCCTTTTAAATCTTGCATAACTCATCATAATCATGTTTTCTAATAAGTTTTAGAGTATGCCTAACACAACATGCCATAAACCATGCTATACTACAATAATTCCTTCCAAAAGCATATGTACCTATGCAAGAAATTTGAAGAGGAAAAAGGCTTCCTTCTTAACTTCTCCTTTTTTCCCTTTTCAATTATAGGCAAATTTTGGGAGAGAAAATGAGAGCTGGGGTTTTAGAAAAAAGAAACAAATGAAATGATCTAGAGACCCCTTAAACCCCTCACCCTTATATATACATATATGTAAAATATGAATTTAGCCCTCAAGTTTTCCAATCTTTCCATTAAGTCCTTCCACTTTTAATCTATTTTCATGCCACATAGGTGCATACACATAAGTAATAATATACATACACTATAAACAAAATAAGGATAAGCCACTTACTAGGTGGGATGTTACAGTAACTTTTTATTGTGTTTACTTGTGCAGGCTTGGTGGAATGTAGTCTGTTGAACATTTATCAGATATGTTTAATTATTATAAAATTATATGATTTACATTGTTTTCAATAAATTTGCCTAATGTTGTGTCATGTTTATTAGGAGTTTTTCCATGTCTGGCAATGTAAATCTGGCTTTCTGGTGTCGTGAACTTTTGAAAAGTTAGGATGGAGTTAACAGATTTCTTGTTGAGTTTTCAATGTTGTATTAGAATCCAAAACTTATTATTTGTTGAACGAAAAAACTTATAATTGAAATTAATGCAACTATACATTTCGCTTGAAAACCTAAGAAGTGAAATGCATAAACATGCTACTTTTCATCAGCCATGATGTGAAATTCTAAGAATTTCGGTTCATACTTGGTAATCCTTGTTCTATATAGTGTTAAGCAAGTAATTAATTAAGATGTGGAAAAGAGCAATTATGGGGTCAAGGTGCCCAACCGGCCAAGGCATCTTGAAGTGAAGCATGGCTGAAAAAGTGGTCATTCGCTAATTTACTAGAGAAAATTTGATGAGTCATGTTAAAATACAGCCACATTTCAATGGTTTTTTTTTTTGGCAAAGAAATTGCTCTCCAAATTCTGTTTTTTTTTTTTAAATTATAATTTCCTTTTAAAATTGTGAGAAATCCTATAAAAATTTCATAAAATTTATTAAAACCTCCTCATAGGAAAAGAGAGTTTAACATAGCCATTTATGATGTGTGCATCCCAACTACTGTAACAATATGAGTCCAAAACAAGTAGATAATGAAATGGTATGTGACACCTATAGTAAATATATAGTCCTTATGCCAGCTTTAACAACTCTATTTTGTATTGATGTGAGACATACTCTAAGTCATGGAAGTACAAAGATTATTTTCCAAAATTTTATAAAATTAAATAGTAAGAACATTTCTTTTTTCAGATTTTTTGTTATTATTACATTTCAGGGTTGCATCTAGAAACCCAAAGTAAGGAACATCCAATTCTATATGCTCTTGAACCGAATATCACCAAACTACTATTAGTTAATATCATTTAAGAATGAAAGAATGAGTGGGTAAGGCTTATATTTATAAACAAGTTTAACATGATGTTCTGAATGGAGCCATTGTCAGGCTTTGAGGCATGCCCTTTTGAAATCCCTTTATTCATACATACATACATACATACATATACACATACATACTGTCACACCCCGAAACCCTAGGGATCCTGAGTGCAACTAAAAACATTCATTCATAACATTTAGTTACGAACTACGGCAAAAAGCATTAATATTATTAATAGACTTGAGTTCCCAACATTCGTCCACTATAGCACAACATAGCTCACTTACAAAATCAAAATAATGATAAACAAAAACAATATTAGTGCAGCGGACAAATGGTTGCCAAGGGAACATTGTCATCTTTATGCCAAAGATTCTCCGAACGTTCAGAATATCATCAGTCACCTAAGGTACACAATAGACTAGTAAGTATTAACTCAGGTAGGTAAGCTAGATTAGTGCAATAACAATTGCCAACAAAGAAAAACCAAACATGGAATACAATTTATAACCATTGCTTATCGCACAACTAATTGCTTGTCACACAAGCCATACAAACAAATTACAAATAATAAAGGTTGCGCTCCTACGTAAAAGGACCTTGTGCGCCTGCATAAAGTCTCTACCTTAGTAATAGTACGAGCTACGCTCCTGCACAAATGACCTTGCGTGCCATTTCCCTTCTTATGTTGTGCTCCTACGCAACATCTCTGTCTAATAGGCCTCCACTGGGCCATTTCCCTTCTTATGCATCAATATATTTACTTATTATACTTATCGTATATCAATCATAACCTTAGAGGCCTACACCACTTATTATCATAAACTAAGGCTAGTTTGACAATCAGGTTATATCGGGCCCATACTACCGAATCCCATATAAGAAAACACATGGTCTAAACCTCTCCTCATTCCATCATTCATACCTAGTAAAGCCATAAACTGAAGCTAGTCTGACAATCCAGGTTATACTGGTCCCATGCTAAGGAATCATGTATAAGGAAACATATGGTCCATACCTCCCTTTATTCCATCATTTGTATCTCCTGAAGCTATAAACTGAGGATACTCTAACAATCCGGGTTATAATAGTCCCATGCTATCGAATACTGTACAAAGAAACACGTGATCTAGACCTCCCCTCAGACAATCACTTATATACTGAATTGAATCTAGTCTAACAATCCGAGTTATATCGATCTCATGCTATCAAATCTCAAATAGCGAAATACATGGTTTAGACCTCCTCTCAACTAGTTATACAATGCAAACTTGGTACCCGAAGGTCTTAGACATGAATTTTACTTTCATAACTTTCACATTTCATTTTCACCTCATTCCATGCCATCACATTCACGTAGTCATCATGACATAGATGCTTGTCTTTCATAATGGTTTGCACGTGACACTTTATATTTTGTGTAGCACTTTGTGGTTCCTATAAACCTTTAAGAGATGACCCCTATACAATTTCAATGGGTGTTCCCTATGCATCCAATCACTCAATGAGAGCTTGGTGTCCTAAGGTTTTAAGCATGAATTTGACTTTCAAAGTATATAATATTTCACTACCACATAACCCTCATGTCCTCACTTATCAAAATCCATATACAAAATATCAAAATTAAAGATTTCAATCATATCATAATTATAACATTTTGATCAAAACATAATTTTCATATAAACATAAGCATATGGAGAAAACACTTTTCATAAAACAATAACATGTCCATTGTAACCTCAGTTGAGAAATCTAGCTCACTTACCTGATTAAGCTTCACTACAAAGTCCTTATTTCAACCTAGAAATCATCAAAATTTTCCTTAAGGATCATCAAACACAACAACTAAAAGTGACTCATTCACTAACTCAACACTGCTTACACTTGATTGGATGATTTGTAGAAAGATGATGCTTGTCCCGATTCTCACAAAATTTTGCAGAAATCAATTAAACATATATAAAATACCTTATTCAAATTATCAGATCAAAATGAGGTCATATACCTTTTGAAACCACTTAGTTTTGCATGAATTCAAATTCTATCTAGTAGCCTTTGAGACCAAGCAACATGACTTTGAAAATTTATAAAAGTTCCAACAATGATCAAATCATTACAAAATTTTGCAACCTAGTAAAAGACATATACAAGATTTATCTCTCCAAAATCCACAACTTTTTATGAGTTTAGTTTTGTCAAAACCAAATTGTTTTGCTTATTATATTATAAAATTTGAAAATTTCAGATTTACTAACACAAATTTGAAAAATCATAAAAATTTTCAAAAAGCTTAAAAAACCATGAAACTTTCCAGTTTATGAGGAACCATATTCAAAATTTCACATACCAAAAATCATGAGTTTTTATGAAGGAAAAGTTCATCATCTACAGTTCATTTCCCATGCTCTATTTTGAAATATGGGGTTTTCATATTTGTTTCGGCAGAGTTCAAAAATTCACCAAAAATTGCATACTTCGAACTTTCAGGTGAATCAAAATGATAAATGATCCTAAACATATCTAGTTTAACATATAAAAATTTCAGAGTAAAAAAAACTAGCATTTCTATGAATTTTTGGATTATAGACTATTCAGCAACAGACCCTTCAAAATTTTTGGTTCAAGCATCACCTATGGCTTCCTAACATCATCTAACCCCTTTTAATCTTTCATAACTTACAACAAATCATGATCTCTAGCAAGTTTTAGAGCATATATAATATAAAAATACCATAAACTACTCCATAATACAACAATTTATAACAAAATTCATGTATCAAGATAGGACTTACAGAAGGAGATGAATTCTCTTCTTCCTAGATTCTTCTTCTTCTCCTTCAATTCTCTGTAATTTAGAGAGAGAGAGAGAGAGAGAGAGAGAGAGAGAGATAGTGAGTGAGTGACACATCCAAAAAAAGGATTATCTTCCAAGTATAAGAATGTCAAAGTAATAAACCCAGTAAGACCGGGGTCGATCTACGAAAAGGGGGATTCAGCGGTACAAACTAAAAGATGAGCAAATATAATATGAATGATTCAAATAAATAACAAGATAATATTAACAAATAAAGGTAAAGATGATAGGCTGTATTACTGATCATTCAAATGTAAAATAAAAACAAAAGGTGGTAAAACCATCCATGGAAATAGGAGGTAAAACCTATCATAGCAAATAAAAGAACAAGTTCATAAACAATAAATGAGAATAATTAAAATACGCAAGTAAGAGGAATTAACACAATAATAATGAAAGGTAAGGTTAGGGGATCCACCCTTGATATATCAAATAAGAATTAAAACCCAATTATAACTCAATTGGAATCCATACATCAAACAGGTTTCAATCGAAAGGTATTTCATTTAAACCCATCGTAGTAATATGAATTACATTTGTTTCGTTATTAATATTTATACCACTTTTTGTAAATGGGTTCAAGCATCCAATGTGTCAATCACCATATGTCTACAACAAATCAAGGTTCCTAACTAGACTTGTGTCAATAAAGAAGAACCATACGATATCTAGGAAGGATCCATGTATTTGATGTGCTAAGGATTTTCTACGGTGGATCAAGACCTCCACTTTACGAATGGTGTCAAGATTGATTAAAGAAACAAATATAAATCATATAAAATAAGTAACAAAAGATTATGATTATTAAGTACATATCAAACGGTTAGAAAATCCTTATTCTCATATCAAGGGTTTCACCCTTTCACTTTAACAAAAGAGATTTTAGTAAGACATTATGAAAGAAACAAAACAAATTGTAAGAAAAAGAAGATTTATTAATACTATAAAAACACAAGAGAGAAAAATATAATAACAAGATATCCCAGCTAAATACAAGATGCCCTAATGGGTCACAAGACACCTTTATTTATAGATACATTCAGGAGCAAACTTGTCAAATTACAAATAGACAATTGTAAAATATCTTGTTGAAAATTTGGATCATCATGTGCACCGACTTTGACCACTGATTTTGACACCAAATTATTTAGAATTTTGATCACATGTCCTCATAAAAGTTATTGATATTTCTCTTAGCTTTCTAGAACATCTTGAGTCATACGATTTGAATAGTTATATCAAGAGATAAGGTCAAAATACAGAGGTATGGTCAAGCTAAGCCGAAACTACAGATGGGTTCACTTCAAGCCCATTTTTGATCTACTAAGAGCCTGAATTTCATGATACTTGTGAAACATGATCTTGTAGATAATTTAATCAACTTTCCAACAAATTAAGATTTGCACCATTCTAATCTATAAATAGAAAGTTATGCCCATTCTACCAAACCTATAATAAAAACCAAAATTAAGATGAAGTTAATTCAAAATATACAAAGACTACAAATATGCTTAAGTTGAAGAATTTAATGATGCTATTAATACAATATGATGAATTAAGCTCTTATTAAATATACATATTTAAGTATTCATCACACCCCATAACCAGCTTATTGCTAGTCCCTAGCAATTAAAGCGTTATTTTTTAGAAGTGATTTATAGAATTTTACATTTAAGGTGGTCATTATTGCACTCTTCTTGATTCTATCCAAATAAAAAAAAACTCTCAATCAATTTTTTTCTTTTTCTTTTTTAAAGACTCATGTACCCTTCAGTGAAGATATAAACAAACTTTTTTTTTGTGCTCAGTCGACACATGACTATGGGGCTTATTAGAAAGAAGCCATATCGGTTCTAATATTTGTTAAGGCTAACATTCTTAGGCAAGGGGCATTCATTCATCATTATTTTTTTATATTATTTTTTTTTGAAACAATGCATCTTTAACCCATGTAGCAAGCCTCAGGCTAATGACTTCTAGACCAGTTAGCCTTAGGGCATTAGGTGTTAAGACACCTCTACAAGCTTAACGACTTGAGTTGTCAATCCTTTATTTTTTCTTAGAACTTGTGGATAATGCAATGTTCCATTCCCTTAAGTTTTCTCCTTAATCCATGTAACGAGCTTTAGGCCAATAGCTCCCAAATCAGTTGTTCTTAGGGTATTAGGTGTTGAAACACCTATCGGGCTTAATTGCTCGAATTAAGGAGGCTACGAGACCAAACTTATCCACAATTGTTTTTTTTTGTTTTCACTTTTTTTCTTTTTTTTTAACTTTTCCCTTCCTTTTGTTGTTATCCTAAACAAAACAAAAAAAAAACTCAAATATTACAATATTTTATTTTGCAACCCACAATAATGCATCAATGTATATGTGTGTGTGAAGAAAGGTTCGTGAAAACTTGCTTAATGAGTACATGAGCAAACAATTTATTAAATGACAAAGTTGTGAGAGTTCATAGATTTAAATAATTCAAAGTGAAGTGAATAAGATGACCTAGTTATAAAATTCAAAAATCAAAACTAAATAATATCAAATTAGCTAAAATAAGCCTTCAAAAGTACGAAATCAAAATAAAATGACAAATTAGTTAGAATGGGTTTCAAGAGTTCAAAATGGCCCTCTTTACTCTACCATTCTTGACCTAGAATATGTCTTAACAGGATTTGAACTCTTTACACCGTATTCTGACTCTAATTACTAACTCGTTTTTTTTTTTTTTTGCAAGAAAAAAATATAAGACACACTTATGTCTACTATTCTTCCCCCCCCCCCTCCAAAACCAAATGAAACATTGTCCTCAATGTTAAAGTATAGGAGACATTACCTGAAGCTTCAGGTTATTCAAAAGAGATGACCTGAAAGAGACATAAAATCAAATACTACAAATAAAATAAAAGACAAGAAAAATTACAAATGGAGATTTAGATCCAATTTGCACTTTTTGTTTTATCCCCCTGACCAATTAATTTGAGTTATAGTTGGGTAAGGTTCATACTTGATCACTTGTAATTTTTCAAGTAATTCACTAGCAGTAATGACAGAAACAAGGATCTATCACACCAAATGAGGGATAAAATTTTGTTCCACAGTTGCATCAATAAAACGTGTCAAAAGGTCAAAGAATTTTTTAACATTCAACAAACCTAAAGGTTTTTTATAGAGATTCAGTTGAGCCAACGAGGCAATTTGAGAATTTCCTTTAAGACTACCAAAGCCACCTGGTAAAGCAATAAAGGTATTCGAATTGACACTAGAAGAAAAAGGACTTACGGCAACAGGTAATTCGCAACGTGCATGTCTTGCACGTTGCTAAAACCTAAACTTAAGAATAAATTAAATTATTATTTAATTTATATATTAATTCATAAAATATAATAATATATAAAACTTTAAATAACAATAACATGTAATTAATTTTTTTATTTAATTATTTATAAAATATTTGGCTAACAAAATATAACTAATAAAAATTTAAATAATATAATTTTATTGTTAAATAAATATATTAATATACTTATAACTAATAAAAAATTAAATAATTTATAAATAAAAAAATTAAATTAGTTAGTCTATTTGAAAAGAGAAATCCAAACGATGACGTTTTAGCCTTTTGATGGTGTGCAATTTAGCCACAAACTCAATTCACTCGCCCCAAATCGATCTAATTCAACCCCAAAACGGCTAAACCCTAAAATGGTGGCTTCCCTCTATATTGTTGCAGCATCAACCTTCCTCGCGTCCAAGCTCCTCTATGCAGTTAGTGGCTAGCCTCTCACGCTCACCTTGTAACTCCCTCCTTGGACCTTCTCTGTCACGCTTGCCTCCTCTTTAGCTTCTCTATCACGCCTGTAGCTCCCTCCTTGGACGAGCACGGGGCTTAGTCAGCTTCTCTGTCATGCTTGTTTTGCTGCTACTCTTGAAACATTTCCTAAAGACACCGTAGCTAGCTCTACATGCAGGTACTTTTAGTTTTTTTATTATGTTATTTTCTTATATTTTCTTGGTTTGGATTTGGGATTACTGGCTATTGTAAGAGTTGTTGTTCGTTTCTTCTTTGTCTATTTGTTTTCATTTCCATTCTTTAATGGAGTTGATGATGACGAGGTGCAACGACATCGTCCAGCATCCATAGATCGACAGACCCGCACTTAGAGCTGTAACTGGCCTCGCTGCTGGATGGCTTCAACCCCAGGAGAGATCAACTTTTAGCTCTAACTCATTGTCCATTGCATTAGGCTGATAAAACTAGTATTAATAACCACCAAACCCCATGTAAGGTAAAGGTAGTGGTGGTTCGGTAGGTTGATAACCCATCCCAGTTAACTCAGGACATATACAACGCTTCTTAGCTGGGGGTTCAGCTGGAGCTGGGGATGGTGGTTGGGCAAAGACGAGCGTGACTTTGTTACCGCGTCTATGATCTCAGCTGCTCACTTGCCCCATGGCCTCTGCCTTGTTCCTCTGTACACGTTCTTCCGAGTTCGCTGAGCATTACACTTCTTAATTTGACTCTTCTCATTGCTCACTTTTTTTTAGGTTGGCTAGGCTTTTGAGGCATGTTGTTAGTATGGTTTTTCCCAGCATATTCCAAGCCCAGGAGGTCTGAAATGTTGTCAAGGTCCTGTGCAGTCAATTTTCAGCCACGCTTTATATCAAAGAAATCAAAAATAATAGAGTACCGCCACACATCTTTTTACTTGTAGTTGCAAATGGGGTATTGAAATGGCTTTTTATTGAAATGGGGAAAAGTAAACAGTTGAAAGCTTTGTTGAAAGTTGAATAAAGAATGAAAATTTTGTTAGGTAGAAGCGACCAAATGATTAGGCTTAGGCTTGTCATGGTAGACTCGGAATTATTTTGCTATTTAGTATTCTTTGAATTGTTTTTTGCTCATCCTTTCTAAATAACATTTTTTTAGATTTCATTATAATGGCCTATTGAACTTATTAGTGACAATTACGATATAATGCAACTCTCTTTCTAGTTAGTGTGCCAAGAGCCTCCAGTTTTTAGAGACTAGATGATGTTAAGCTTGAGTTTTTTTGTTTTATTTTTCCTGGTTTATCCTTTTCCTAGTAAGTCATTTAAGTTAATTTACTTAATAGTACTTTTTATAATTTTTAATTACATATTTATCCATATTTCATTATAAAATGGAAATTAGATAGATTTAGAAATTTTATTTTATAAAACTATGTTTTTAAAACCAATATTTTGAAAAGATGAGATAAAGAGTCTTTTATAATTGTTAAATACATTCTTTAAACATTTTATAAATAATCTATTTTTTTAGTTAAATATATATTTCCATGAACATAATGTCTTTTCTAGTGGAATTTTTAATTTATATCGTAAAAAACATTTTCAAGTAAATCTAATAAAGGATATGCCTAATTTGAGCATTATTTGCATAATTTTGGCTAAATTTGAATTATTATACATCCATTGCTAATGGATATTAACATCATAAGTGAATTTTAGAAATGGGAAAGTCACTTAAATTTATATGCAGATTCAATAAACGTTAACCTATTTTCTCTTGCTAGAGCTCTAATAAGACATTGTACCTATTTTATTTCATTTAATCTATTAATTTCTCTCGGTTTGAATCACTTATCACATTTCAGTAATTTCTCAAACTCCACTCCTTGGTAGTTTCAGCAAATTTATTGATTAAATCTTCAACGTTTCAGTATTTAGTTCTTTGATGTTTGAATCAACTTTCGCATTTGTGTTTGCTGCAACTCTGCTCTTTCCTCTGTGTTCCATTCTCGCTGCTCTCTCTAGCAAAATAGTTGGAACTCTTGCTTTTGTTGCAGCTCCTGTGCTCTCTGCTATCTCTTCTGCAGATTTCTGAGCTTTTTGGAGATAATTTACATCTTTCACTTTTCCTTTGTTGTTCAATTTTTGTTCGATTAGAGTTTTCTCTTTGTGCTTGACATGTCAAGTTTGTATTTCATTCTTATGGCAAGTGCTTATAAGTATCTATAGATGAAGCAAATGATATAACTGTATATATATAACCAAGTGATTGTTAAATTAGGTGTTAGAGATGGATAAGCACTGGATGCACCAATCAAGGTTTTTTCCTATTTTAAAAAATTCATTAGAGTTAGTTAATTCATTGAAATACCCTAAACTAAGTTTAAGGTATTATGTCATATTACTTGTAGATGCTCGGAGGAGTATACGAAGGGAGCACTAAATTTCGTTAACATGGCCCGTGAAAATTTGAGAAACTTGGACATTATAGTTGTGTTATATTTATAATAAATATTTAAATGAAAATTTATAATACTTGTTCATTTCAATATTCTTTTTTTTTATTGTACTCATTCCAAGAAAGTGGTCCACAAATTATACCAAGTGAAAATTCAAGATGTCATTTATTGCATTGGTATTCAGATGATCCAGATGAAATTATGGCTGAAGGGAAGATTGCAAGTGTAGATCCTAAGGCCAAAGTACATCACAAGCCTTTAGGAAGGGATTGTTGGAAAGTTTGGATAGTTCATACAAACAAAGGTAATGTTGAATTATACAAGAGGTCAACGGATGAAGCTGAATATCTTGATCAAGCAGTAGGAAGTGCTATTGCTTGGCCTAAGAATAGCATCAAATTGATATAAATAAGGTAATACTTTATAATTGTTTTAATTAACTTCATAAGTGTTTATAAATTTGTAAATACAAATTTATTTTACTTTTGTGAATATATTAAGTCCACAAGTTGTGTCATTGCTATATTTTATTGTGTTGTAGGTGGAAGTTGTTTTTTCGTGTGCGTCAACTATTAAGGTATGTACATTATACTTTACTAATTTGTAATGACTTTTGTTTGGATGTTGTTTTGAGTTGGCTTGGTTTGACGAGGATTGGAGATCCTATATTGTTGTTCTAGAAAAATGATTTGGTATTAAAAGTGTTTTTGATATGTTATGTACTTTTGGGAAAGGCCAATAAATAGATGAAACTCTGCCAAAATTTTTTTAGATTGTTATGACAACTTCTTTTTTTTTTTATAAATTTAACTTGGCATAAGATTGTGTTTAAAATGACTAATATGTTAATATTTTCTTGTGTAGGCCTTGCTGGTGTTTATTAAAATCTTCAAGATGATGAAAGTGTTAAAGAGGAGAAGATATTTTGATTTCTAATGGTTTGTTTCATTTGTGGTATTCTAAGCAATCAAATCATCTACTACTTGTTATTTTCTTGTTGTTCATGTAGGCTACTTATTTTCAATTTCGATGCTTCTTACTTGTTGTATAGACAGTACTTGAACTTTTACAATTGTAATGATATTCATTTCAATTTAAATATGCAATTTGATGTTATACATAATTGTGAACTTGAATGTAATCATTTCTATTATGATGTATATAGTTGTAAAATATAACAAGAATCACAATTGCCCAAAAATTTATAAAAATATATATGCATTTATTTTTAAAATATATATTATCCCTACCGCAACGTGCAATGCACGTTGCCAAAAAATTCTCACCTCAGATATTGCAACGTGCATTGCGCATTGCCATTAATCATATATAGCAACGTGCAATGCACGTTGCGAATTTGGATACAGCAACGTGCAATGCACGTTGTGAATTTAGATATAGCAATGTGCAATGCACGTTGCTAAAAGTTATAATTGTTGGGTATTTAGCAACGTGCAATGAACGTTGCTAAATCTTTAATTGCAACAAGCAAAACAACCTATGACAACGTGCATTGCACGTTGCGAAATGTCATGGACTTTTCGCAACATGCAGAACAGCAACATGCGTCTGCACGTTGCCGTAGACCCTTTTTCTACTAGTGTGATAAGCATATATGTCATGCGTTCATGCATAGAGGAGACTTGTAACTCCTTCCCAACCATTTTTTCAATGATGCTTTCTACAGCCAAAGCTTTGGGAATAACACCTAAAGCTTGACTGCCTCCTACGAGTGCAGCTGTTGACACACAACCCATTAACCCGAGGCTACCTTCCCCATAAACCACATGAATCTTTCTTTCAGCTAATATCCTACCAAGATAATTTGCTACTGCTACAAACTCTTCACTTTTTCAGGTCGAGATCCACAGAATACACATATCTTTTGGATTCGACGTTTTGAGGTTCCCTCCATGTCTATGCAACTCTCTAACTATATGTGTGAAGAGGAGAATAAGAGATGTCATATTTATGGAGCGCAAAAATGTATTCTAATGATGACATCTATATAGGTAGCTCAGCTGTTTATTGAAAAAGTTTGATAGTAAAGCATAGAAATTAAAAAAAAGACAGAAATAAGACACTATAAATGCTTGAGTCAACCGAAATATAAAAATATAATTTAAAAATGACAGTTGTACGGCATTAAAATTCAAAAATGATAGCAGACATGCATATGCACAGGTAGTTGTGACTGTGGCCCATATCTTCCTATGATTTTATGTCAAGAAATGGCTTAAACACCTTCTATGAGTTGGGGACATGCTTCCCATCCAGTTTTCTTATAAACTGGCAAACAGGGTCGTTTTGAGTCAGATTCCCGAGACTGTAACATTCATGCTCTTCTCGAAATTGTGTTCATAATTTCAAAATTTCACGCTGCACAATTCCACAAGAATGTGTCTCAAGAGTCAATTGAATATTATCCAAAGACTCCTTACTTAGTCTATTCTTGATAAATTGTAGCTTATCCTCTCGATTGTTAGACAAATATCCCAAGGAGCGGCAACACTAGTTACAAGTCTATCTTGCACATTTGCAACAAACTTGTAACATTTTCGCTCTTCACTTTTTGTCGTAAGAGTTTTTTCCTAAACCTGGCATGTGAGAAAACAAGGTCATCTAAAAATTTACAAGAAAATTGAACATTGGCTTCAATTAAACATCTTAAATCAGTAGGAATACCCTTGTGCATCAATATCCTTAGTTTTTCTACGTGAACTTTGTAAATTTTAAGCAAATCATTTTGAGGAAGAGAGGACAAATGTCTATGCAGATTCGAGAGAATGGTATCCATGTAAAGAAAATGAGAGAGAAGAAAAGAAAATGAATGCAAGGTGAGCAACAGTTTTTAGGGAATTGAAAAACCGACTTTAAAAGTCACGAAGTACCGTATCCAACACTTGATCGGGAAAAATCAATCTTTAAAAGGATAAACTAAAGCAATAGACTCTTCATTTTGATCAAAATTTTCAAAGAATGGTTTTAACCATTGTCTATTAACTTTAAAAACATTACCCTTTTTTGGGTTCTCAATTTCAGCTACTCCATGTGAGAAAACATTTTTAACAATGAAAGGCCCAGTCCAACGAGATTGAAGTTTACTAGAAAACAAATGCAATCTTGAATCATACAAAAAAACTTTTTGTGAAAGTTCAAAAGATTTTCTAACAATGGATTTGTCAAGAAAAACCTTCATTTTTTCTTTGTAGATTTTAGAATTTTCATAAACCTTATTCCTAATTACTTCAAGTTCACTCAGTTAGAGTTTACATAACTTGCAAGCATCATCCAAATTTGTGTTAAATGTTTGAATGGCCCAATAAGCTTTATGCTTAATTTTCACAGGTAAGTGACAAGGTTTTTCAAAAACTAATCTATAAGGAGACATTCCCAATGATGTTTTGAAAGCAGTTCGGTAGGCCCAAAGTGCATCATTAAGTCTTAGAGACCAATCTTTATGGTTTGGGTTAACCGTTTTTTCTAAGATCTATTTTATATCCCTATTAGCCAATTCAACTTATCCACTTGTTTGTGTGTGATAAGGTGTAGAAACTTTATGGGTTATTCTATATTTCTTCATTAGAGTTTCAAATGGTTTGTTACAAAAATGTGTACCCCCATCACTAATAATGGTTCGAGGAATTTCAAATCTACACAAGATATTCTCTTTCAAGAATTTGATAACTGTTTTATGATCATTGTTTCGACAGGGCATTGCTTTGACCCATTTTTAAAGATAGTCTACTGCAACAAGAACGTACACAAAACAAAATGATGGTGAAAAAGGTCTCATAAAACCAATACCTCAACAGTCAAAGATTTCAACAACAAGAATAGGATTCAAAGGCATCATGTTTCGTTTTGGAATATATCCCAATTTTTTACAATTTTCACAAGTTTTACAAAATGCATGTGCATCTTTAAATAAGGTGGGCCAATAAAATCCACATTATAAGATTTTAGCAACGATTTTTTTAGAGGAAAAGTATCCTCCACATGTTTCAGAATAACAAAAATTAATGACACTACTTACCTCATTATTGGATATGCATCTTCTAATTATTTGATCTGGACAATATTTGAATAGATATGGATCATCCCAATAAAAATTTTTCACCTCGATCAAAAACTTCCTTTTGTCTTGAGCATTCCAATAAGGTGGCATTTCTCCTGTTGCAAGAAAAATTACAACGTTAGCAAACCAAGGTACTACAGCAATAGAGAATAAAAATTCATCCGAAAAAGAGTCATTGATAGGTGAAGTTTCAAATGATGTCTTTGTCGTTAATCTTGATAGATGATATGCAACGACATTTTTTGGCTCCTTTCTTATCATTTATTATGATGTTGAATTCTTAGAGCAAATAAAATTCACTGTATCAATCTAGGTTTTGCATCCTGTTTAGACATTAAATATCTCACAGCTGCATGGTCAGTGTAAACAATCGTTGGAGAACCAATTAAATAAGATCAAAATTTGTCCAATGCAAATACTACTGTAAGTAGTTCTTTTTCAATTGTTATGTAATTCATTTGTGCATCATTTAAAGTCCAACTTGCATAGTATATCACCTAAGGCTTACCTTCTTTTCTTTGTCCTAAGACAACACCAACAGTATAGTCACTGGCATCACACATCAATTCAAAAGGTAAGGACCAATCAGGAGATTATATAATTTGAGCAGTTGTTAAAAGTTCAATTAACTTATCAAAAGCATTTTGACATTCTTGAGTCTATTCAAAAAAGTATCTTTTATTACTAGGTTACAAAGAGGTTCAGATATAGTACTGAAATTTCTTGTGAACCTCCTATAGAATCCAGTATGCCCCAAGAATGAATGGACCTCCTTGACTGTTTTTGGTGGAGGCAAAGGGGAAATCAATTCTACTTTTGCATTGTCCACCTCAATTCCCTTGGAAGACACCACATGACCTAAGACAATTTCTGAAGTAACCATATAATGATATTTTTTCAATTCAAAATAAGACCTTTTTCTTCACACCTTTTTAGGACTTTTTCTAAGTTTTCAAGACAATTATCAAAAAAATTTTCAAAGACAGTTAAATCATCCATGAAAACTTCTAAATAATGCTCAACCATGTCATTGAAAATGCTTAACATGTATGTTTGAAAAGTGGCTGGGGCATTACAAAGTCCAAAAGGCATCATTCTAAATGCAAAAGTGCCGAATATAATTTGAGCAGTTGTTAAAAGTCCAATTAACTTATCAAAAGCATTTTGACATTCTTGAGTCTATTCAAAAAAGTATCTTTTATTAAGAGGTTACAAAAAGGTTTAGATATAGCACTGAAATTTCTTGTGAACCTCCTATAGAATCCAGTATGCCCTAAGAATGAATGGACCTCCTTAACTGTTTTTGGTGGAGACAAAGGGGAAATCAATTCTACTTTTGCATTGTCCATCTTAATTCCCTTGGAAGACACCACATGACCTAAGACAATTTTCGAAATAACCGTATAATGATATTTTTTTCAATTCAAATTAAGACCTTTTTCTTCACACCTTTTTAGGACTTTTTCTAAGTTTTCAAGACAATTATCAAAAGAATTTTCAAAGACAGTTAAATCATCCATGAAAACTTCTAAATAATGCTCAACCATGTCATTGAAAATGCTTAACATGTATGTTTGAAAAGTGGCTGGGGCATTACAAAGTCCAAAAGGCATCATTCTAAATGCAAAAGTGCCGAAGGGGCATGTGAATGTGGTCTTTTCTTGGTCTTGAAATGTAATAGAAATTTGATAATATCCTAAGTATCTATCGAGAAAGCAATAGTAGGAGTGCTCTGCTACTCTTTCTAAAATTTGGTCAAGCAATGGTAGGAAAAAATGATCTTTTCTCATGACAGCATTTAATTTTCTATAATCAATGTGCATCATCTAACTAGATGAGACTCGAGTTGGTAATGATTCACCTTTTTTATTTTTTGGCTACTGTAATGCCAGATTTCTTACGTACTACTTGTGTAGGGCTTACCCACTTACTATCAGAAATTGGGTAGACAATTCTCACATCAAGTAATTTGAGAACTTCAGCCCTAATGACCTCTTTCATGTCGGAATTTAATCTCATTTGAGGTTGTTGGGATGTTTTGACATTTTCTTCTAAATGTATTCTATGTGTACAAATCAAAGAGTTAATGGCTTTTATGTCTTTTAAAGTCCACTCAATTGTATTTTTATGCCTTTTAAGCACATGTATCAACTTACCTTGTTACTTGCTTGTGAGGGATGAAGAAATTACCACCAGGTATGTCTGATTCTCCATAAGATATGCACATTTTAGTCCTTCAGGTAAGGGCTTCAGTTCTAACTTAGGAGCTTCCTCTTCCTTGCTTTTATTCATTTGTCCCAATTCTTCAAATCGTGGTTTCAAACCTTTTTCCATCACCTATACACAATCTAGTAAAGAACATATATCAGAAAGATCAGACTATAGTTCCATACTTGATTCTAATGAATTGACTAAACCGGTTTTCAAAGGGTCAGAAGAACTCCATTTTTGGATGTGGTCTTCCACAATAGTTTCAATCATATTGGCCTCCTTAATTTCATCATCTTCTTCATCTGGTTGTTTGCACATATTAAAAATATAAGGTTCCAATGTCATGTTTTCGAATGATAACTTCATGACTCCATTCCTGCAATTAATCAAAACATTAGAGGTAGCTAGAAATGGACGCCCTAAAATAACAGGAATTGAATTACATACTTCCACTAGTTGTGTATCCAAGACGATAAGATTCACTGAGTAATTGAATTTATCGACTTAAACTAACACATCTTCTACTACTCCTCTTCGCACTTTAATTGACCTATCAACAAGTAAAAGAGTTACAGAAGTCAATTTTAACTCACCTAGATTGAGTTTCTGAAAAATCGAGCATGGAAGCAAATTCACACTAGCACTAAGATCAAGTAAAACTTGTTCAATTTTATGGTCTCCAATAACACATGAAATTGTAGGACATCCTGGATCCTTATATTTCACTGTATTATTGTTTTGAAGAATAGCACTTACTTGCTCGGCTAGAAAGGCCTTTTTTTCACAGTGCACAAATCTTTCAAAAATTTTGCATAAAAAGGTACTTGTTTAATCATATCTAGCAACGGAATATTAACCTTCACCTATTTGAAAATTTCAAAAATTTTAGAATTGTGGGTTGGCTTCTTTTGTGTGGCTAATGTTTGAGGAAATGGAGACATGAGAGCGGATTTTGTTTCTTCCTTGCTAAGTGTTGGTTGGTAACCTCTTCCTTGCCCTTAGAGATGGATTCATCTTCTTTCTTGTAAAGTTTAGGAATGTGTTTCCCAACAACCTTACCATTACGAAGGATCATGACTAATTTGTCTTCGTCTACATAATAGTTACTTGAACTCCTTGCATTTGAGTTAGATTGATCTTTGGGGTTTTTCAATGTTTGAGAAGGAAATTTCCCTTTTTCTTGAATGCTAAATGTGGATGCAAATTTTGCAAGAGTGTCTAACAAATTTGCTAATGTTTGAGCAAGAAAAGTACGAGTTGCTTGTTGAGCAAGAAAGCGGTTGTAAGGAATGTTTTATGTGATTCATTATTGTATGTTTTCAGCATTATCTTCACATTTAGCAACTTACTGAGTATTTCGCTCACTAAATTTATTGTGTGCCTCAGGTGAGCACTAGTCGACCATATATATGGAGGATTTTGGCATAATGGCATCAAAGTTCCCTTGCCAACTGCTCTACCACTGCAACACTTTTGATTATTGCGTGGATTAAGAAATCTGATTTTTGGGCTTGATAATGTAAATAATTTTGGGATAGGTGGTTGAAATATTTAGAACTTTGTATTGTTTATTGTTCCTAATAGAAAATTATTTAACTCTCGCTTTCTTATGTGTGTCGGAATGCTTTATTTTACATATAGTGCCTTTGGGGTACGGAGTGTTAAAGCAGTGGTATCAGAGCTTAGGTTATGCGATTCTATAGACTTTGTGTTGCAAGCGGTCAAGAGAACGAAGCACTATGCCAAATCCTCAATAGTAAAAGTTAGTAAGTAAGCTAAACCATCCTGAGGCCACAATGAAAATTATGTTTATGCTATATGCGTTACTATGCCATGGGATTTTGTTAAACGTAATAATGTGATATTTACATTATTGGTTCGTGATGTGTTGTGAGGGAAAGAGATTGAAATATGAATGTTGAGGGATGGATGACACATCCTAGATTACGACGTACTATGAATTCGTTATGTAATGATATTAAATATGAGCTTATTATTTTGATAGGTGACTTCCAGAATTATGTCTATGAGACTTTCAGAATGTGTGTTTATGATTTTGACATGTGAATTCCAGAATATGTGCTTATGATTTTGATATAAGGTTTTCAGAATTGTGATATGTGAAGGCATGCATAAATATGTAATTATTGTGAGATGTGAAACTTGCATGCCCAAAAAAAAAGGGTAAAAACATCGAATGTTTATTATGTAACTCATGCATCGGGGGCTATCTCTTGAAGTTGTGAGAGGGTCACCTTTTGAAGGCTATAGACCACAAAGTACCATATGCTTGTGAGGCTAGTGAACGTCTTCCCGAGGATAAAGTGAGACTGAGATGCCTAAGGAAACAAAATTGTCCGGGCTAAAGTGAGATTAAGATACCCATAACAGAAAAGGGACCAGTCTCATTTGGATAGCAACAAACTCATGGTAATTGCATGGGTTAAATTTTTGTGGATGATTGAATGAGGGGAGGTCCGAACCGTGTGTTTCCTTATATAGGATTCGGTGGCATAGGCCTGGTATCATCCGGATTGTCAGACTAGCCTCAAATTTATGATAATATGTGTTATAATAAGTGAATGTGTGAATGAAGTAACTGCATATGTGTTATTTGTGTGTACAATTGTAACTATGTGAGATACATACGTTCTTCGCTCGTTTCTATATGTATGTGAGCGACATTCCAGATGAATTTTATGATTGTGCTAATTCGATGTAGAAAGGCACTAATAAAGTGTGATAACGATACTGTGAGTGTGTGAAGTTGTGAATCATGCCTTTTGTGCTAGGACACTTATTTTCTTTATATGGTAGGCAGTATATGCTTATATGATAAGTATGAGCATGTGTATGTGTTTAGTTATCGATGGCGATACATAACGGATGACGAATTTCCTAAAAATGATTAATGAAAATATATGTCACTGACGGCGATACGTAGTGGGTGACTCATGGCCGCTTAGGTATACTATTGACGGCAATACGTAACAGATGGTATATCCCTTGAGAATGATTGTGAGAATTATGTCACCGACAGCGATTAGTAACAGGTGACCAGTGGTCTACGGTTATGCCATTGACGGTGATGGCAACTCCCAAAAAATGATTAGTGAAAATATTAGTCACTGATGGCTATACATAATGGATGACTATGCCACTCGGATAAACCACCGATGATAATACGTAATGGGTGGTATGTCTCTCTAAATGTGTACTACAAAAATATATGTCATTGATGACGGTACATAATAGATGACATGTTGGGTATATGAAACATGAGAAAGTCCTACTACCAGTGTGAGCATTGTGTCCTTAGAGTTTGTGCTCATATTGTGATTCTATATATGTTAAAGGAGTGTCATTATGTGCATGTGAGAAAGTAACGTCATGTAAGATTAAGTAGCAAATAGAATTGGAAGCGGATTTAATAATCCTGGAGATGCATGATTTTGATGTTATTTTAGGGATAGATTGGTCATCTAACTGTCATGCAAGTGTCAGGAGTTGTGAAAGAAGAGGTCTTCTAACCTCCTAATGAAGCAGAATACAATTTTTGTTGGAATTGGATTATCCCCACTACCCAGGATAGTTTTAGCTTTATGAGCTCGAAAACTTCTTCGAAAAGGGTGTATGGGTTCTTAGCATGTGTGATGGAGGCACAGAAGGAAAGACTGAACATCCAGGACATTTCGATAGTTAGGGAGTTTGTGGATTTATTTTCGAAAGAGCTATCTGGACTCCCTTCCAACCATGAAATTAAATTTGCCATAGACCTCATACCTAGCCCTACTCCAATCTCAAGAACTCCTTGTCAAATGTTACCAACGGAGTTGAAAGAACTAAAAGAGCAACTACAAGAGTTGTTGAATAAAGGGTTCATCTGCCCTAGTGTTTCTCTATGGGGAGCACCCATTCTTTTTGTGAAGAAAAAGGACAAAACGATGAGGCTATGTATTGATTATCGAGAGTTGAATTGGGGGATAGTGAAGAACAAGTATCCACTTCCTCGAATTGATTAGTTATTAGATCAACTTCATGGAGCAAGCATTCTCTAATATTGATCTTCGTTTTGGGTATCATCAATGGAAGATCAAGAAAGAAGATATTCTGAAGACAGCTTTCAAGACGAGATATGGGCACTATGAGTTTCTTATGATGACGTTTGGACTCACTAATGCCCTAGCTGCCTTCATGGACTTAATGATTATTTAGAAAATTCTTGGATAAGTTTGTGTTCGTGTTCATCGACGACTTTCTAGTGTATTCCAAGAATCGAGATAAGCATAGAGAACATTTAAGGGTGGTACTGCAAATATTGACAAGGAAGAATGTGGTTTTTGTTTGGTCAGATGAATGTGAAAAGAGTTTTCAAGAGCTTAAGAACAGATTGATAATTATAACCACTCCAGTACTCTCCATTCCTTCAGGATTCTAAAGGATTTGTGATATATAATGAAGCCTCTAAACCTGGGTTGGGATGTGTATTGATTCAAAATGGAAAAGTCATGGCTTATGCTTCTCGACAATTGAAGAGCTAAGAAAAGAACTACCCTACTCATGATTTAGAATTAGCAACCGTTGTGTTTGCACTTAAGATTTGGAGACATTATTTGTATAGAGCATAATGTGAAATCTATTCCAACCATAAGAGCTTTAAGTGCTTCTTTACTCAAAAGGAGTTGAGTGTGAGGCAAAAGCGATGTCTAGAATAAGTTAAAGATTATAACTATGCGATTAATTATCATGTTGGAAAGGCAAATATGGTAGCGGATGCACTTAGTCGAAAATCTTCGGGCCATGTGTCAGCCTTAAGAACCACTCAAAAGTAGATAAGATTAGATCTAGGAAGACTCGCCATTGAAATTACTCAGCGAAGTGAATATTTACACTTGACATCCTTAACAGTACAGCCCACCGTTATTGAGAAGGTTAAGAAGAAACAATATGACTCTAATAAAATGAGTTATTAGATTTGGAAGGAAAGGAAAGTTAAATCTTAGGTACATTGGCCCATACGAAATCTTGGAGAGGATCGGGGATACAGCTTACTAGCTTACACTGCCACCTTCATGATCGGGTGTGCATGATGTATTCCATGTGTCCATATTAAGGAAATACATCTTGGATCCCTCTCATGTGTTGAGTTTTGAATTGCTGAAACTAAAGGATGACCTTTTGTACAAGGAAGGGGCCATTCCAAATAGTAGACCGCAAGGAACAGGAGTTGCAGAGAAAGAAAGTACCTTTGGTCAAGGTGCAATGTAAAAATCACTTCATTGAGGAAGCAAAGTGGGAACGAGAAGAAGATATATGACAAGTATCTCTCCTTCTTTGAGTGAACGGCCTGAATTTCAGGGACGGAACTCTGGATTGAAAGAAATATCAGAGTTCACATACAAATGACTGTTTGTAGTTACACCCTGAATGTATTGTACCATGGGGTGTGACAAAAAGCCATATGGTTAAAGTTTGTCATCACATGCCAGTGTGAAACTCTTTAGCTGGAGGTAAGGCAAACATGTGAAAATGAGACACTGAGAGATATGTGGTCGAGTCATCAATTCCTCTTCACCTTCCCATACGTTATAGCTAGCTAAAAGTTGGTCAACAAATCGGCTTGATGACCTCAAAGAAGGGTCAGTCCAGTGAGTTTTTTTTGCAACCAAACGCTACACCTTTAGATTGGAAACTTAAAGTTATGCATATGCTGCTAATTTGTCAACTATAACTTGCATGTGAGCGCAATATGAAACCCAGACAATTGTATAGTCCTTGTTTTGTAGTTTGAAAAAAGTTCCTTAACGTATATCCGGGTGGCAATTATGGTATACGTGTCCGACTGGCCAAGCCTGCTTGAAATCATTCATTGGTTGAAAAGTCTTTTGCTTATCATCTTGTATACTAAACTACACTGTTTTATAATTATTCAGAGCCAATCATCTCAAAACACAAAATTTTCCAAGCTTAATTACATGATATTCCCACTAATACTAGCTCCTTAGATAAAAATTAATATATGTATAAACTTGCTTTCATAATTTGATGGTTGAATTCCTTTTGAGTTAGCATAATCATAGTCTACAAGTTCTTGACTATTTGTTACACCCCCTTGCATTAAAAAAAAAAACCAAAAAAATATATTGTTGTCGAAAACCCAGAATGGACGCTATTTATATGGATAAATTCAAAATAAAAATGCAAGTTTTGAAGGGTTTTTGAGAAATAGTAACATTTTAAGAAATTTAGATGCTTTAATAAGTTCAATTTTAAGTAACAACTGTACCCTTAATTTTCTAAATATAGACCTAATGATGGGCATTTTGATACACTACTCGATAAGCATTTAGCATCACCCAGCAACTTTCTATTGAGTAATGCTACTCTTACAAACTACTTATACAAACTGACGTGGTATAATGTGATTTGATAAATAAATGCAGTGATTTGATAAATATATATTAATAATAAATGACATTAATTAATATGAGTGATGTGGCGATCATATAAGGATGTCACATCAGTTTGTATGTGTTAGTTTGTATAAATAGTTTGTATGAGTAGCATTACTCCTTTCTATTACTATCTAGTTCAATGGACAAGCATTATTACATCATATCCACCAACTTTGTAGCACTATATATCTAGTTATCTAATTAATAAAACTTTTCCATGGCTCAACACTTAGACAATATAAAATAATAATAATAATAATAATAATAATAATTGTAATAATAATAATAATAATAATAACAACAACTATATTCTCCAATCCATCATACCCCACTTGTTGTCATTCTGGCTTGGGGGGCTTTTAACACCTGGCAAAAGTTGGAAGCCAAAACGCTATAACATCGGTCTTTTCCGTGACATCAGCCAATTTATTGGACATATATATAAACTACTAAGGTCGAAGGCAGGTTCTTGAACGGGAACATGTTTTCTGGCAATAAAAGAAAATTGACTAATAATTGAACCATTGCCATAAGGATCATCCATATAAATACATATATAGCAATTAACTGAGAGACTGCTCAGAATCTGACACAAAGAAGAGCAAAATGTTTGGTGGGCGGGCATGATTGTTGATTCTAAAACTATGTCTGGTCTTAGTTCTAGTAATCACGACTCTCAACAACTCGACACTAGCCGCATCAGACAATGAACTTGAAATGAAGCTTGCCACTAACCCTTCGGGTGAGTCCACATTATATCTTATAGAATTTGTATTATCACGCAAGTGGAAACATTTCTTAACAAGAAGTAGACACATGTGCATTCATAAGCCGGTGTCTTCTTGTTGTACAGAAAGTTTCAGATTGGCATCATATTATCTCACAAATTTTCGTTTCATTAGATAATTGGCAGATTGGCTGTAGTTTCTCTTCGTTTAAAAAGTTTCAGGAAGTATAATGTGTAATTGTCAAAATCATGAATGAGTTATTGGGTGAAACGCTCGGCTGAAGCTACCTATGGATTTTGGAATAGAATGTAGCATAATTATTAACTAAATTGCTATGTTGCAATACATCTGAGGCCTTTATGATTGATGTATAGAAGACTTTGCTCAAAATATTTGTTGCCTAATTTTAAATGGGGTTTGTTGAAATCTGAAAATAATTTCTGGTGTGTAAAAATTGACGTTCTTTCTGTCGAATATGATTTCCAGGTTTCATAAGCATTGACTGTGGGGCGAATGGAGATTATACAGATAATGCAACGGGTCTACTTTATGAGTCAACTCAAAATATATCGATACTGGAGAAATCCATGAGACATCTAACTTCTCCCTCGGGTTTTATCAACAGCAGATAAAGTATTTGAGAAGCTTTCCTCAAGGCACAAGGAATTGTTACACATTGCAGCCTAAACAAGGCGCAAAAAATAATTATCTCATCCGAGCTGTTTTTGCATATGGGAATTATGACGGCAAAAACCAGTACCCAGTATTCGACCAATATGTTGGTGTTTAGTGACAGAGCCAACCGTATGCTTGAGTGGGGGCAAATTGAGACATTAGAAAAATTATTCATAAAAAAACCATATTCATTATTAGATTTGTATATTTTCTTACATTGAAAAGATTGTACAATTAAGAGCCCAATAGAGAAAAATATTTATAAACTATAAAAATTAGTAGTTCGGAAGTCGTTTTATATTTATTTGTAAGGTTAAATTAATATCAATAAAAATCTTAGTAAAATATTTGATATATAGGCACTTTGTTTAGAAAATATATATTTTTTAATTACAAATATTTCTGTAAAATATATTATAAAGAAAAACTTGATAGAAGGTTAGGTATTGTAATTTAATTCTTAACTTGAATGTTTAACAAATTAATAAAATTAACGTGGGTTCTTGTGAATTAAATATATTTTGATATTAATTATCCATATATTAAGGTTAACAGTTAATACAGATAAGTATTGTTGAAGTCGTTAAAAATAAAAGTACTTATAAGATATATTAAAAATTTAAATTATCTAAAATATAAAAAAGGTTTGTTGTGTTAAAATACAAACTTGAAGGGATTATATAAAATTTTGCAAACTCAGTGGGGGCAATTGCCCCCACTATGTGGCTCCGTCCCTGGTGTTAACAAATTGACCCCTGTGACTTACGAAAACCCTGCAATATTTGAGGCTGTTCATGTTCCGACAGTGGAATATGTAGACGTGTGTCTTGTAAACACTGGCTATGAGAACCCTTTACTTCGGTGTTGGAATTACGGCCTTTAGACAACTCCATTTATCGAATTCAAGATGTGGCACTCAAAAGCATTAGGAGATTTGATATTGATGGTGTCTCTAATATTACCAGGTAAAAAAAAAGGTGCCCTGACATATATGTGGATGGCAATTATGGTCGATGATCCCTACTGAGCAAAGGCAGCTCGGAATCAATGAACTGGCAAGGATTATCATGTGAACTAAATTACATAGTTGTGTCATTCAAGTTTAAAGAACGCGTGTTTGGTCTTGCTTCTTATGAGCCAATCAAATTTTAGACTACAAAACCTTCTAAGTTTGCATGATGAGAAACTCTACAGTACATCTATTATAATACATGAGCATAATGTTGTGTTATGTCCGTTGGATTGATAATTAAGTGAATTCCATTATTTGCTTGATATATTTATCAGTACTCTTCCCTATCAGCTGGCTGCTATATCTATGGACATGCTTTCGAAATTTGCATGCAAAATTCAAATAGTAGCAGAGCACAGCACTAGTTGATGTGTATAGGAAAAATTTTAGCGTGGATATATCCTCTTTATGGGCATTGTCTCAATAAGAGAGTGCATGACTTGCATAATATTACAACTCTTCCTCAATTTGTCAGATACACCTAGATTGATGCATGGTAAAGATTTTCTTAATATGGAAATAATTGTTACACACCAGTACATTTACCCAAAACGTAAAATATTAATACTAAAGGAGGATAATAATAAACAGTAATGTACATTCAAGACATCTATAATTTATTAAGACTACAATTGGTAACTAGGGAACAATAAGTATTTTTCTCATCAAAATAATCTCATATATTAATTCTCAAATTTTCTCCACTGTCGCTTGATTAACTCCTGTTGTCAAGTTGACCTGATTCCTTGAACTTGTGACATTAAACGGGTACTCGCTATCGTCACTATTTCCTGCCTTTGTACACAAAGGGTTGCTTGCATTTTGGCATTGTGAGATGGACACCAAAGTAGGAAGAACATGGAATTGCACAAGCCGGACCTTGTCTTGGTCATTTAGTGAGTTGGGTGTGTCTGATTTGAGGGTAGCGAAGTTATTATTGGTTAGTGCAAAAACTGTAATGTCCTGGTTTGTAACTGTTGAGCTGTGCGTTGATTTGAGCATCCTGCTGGCTGTTTACCAGCACTTGAACAAAGGCAGTAAATTGGCCCTCGTTTTCAAGGATTGCCGTAACGATGGTATGATAATTGAGAAAAATGAATTAGATAAGAAAATATGGAATACTTGATAATTAATGTTAAGAATATTTGATAAGAGAAATACTTACAATTTCAAAATAAGAAAAAGAAAGATATTAGAGGAATTAAAATAATTTTTTTTAGAAAGTTGGGTGTGATAATTTAAGAAAATTGAAATTTAGGAACAAATTAAATGAGAAATTTAAATGACGATGAGATAGATTTAAATTGATGATGAATTGATCCCATACAATTATTTATAATTTGTTGGACACACCACACAAATAAACTGAGGTGTATGCCAAATGCTTTTAAATATTTCTTGTTGGGAGAAGACTATTATCAGTCTCTTCCGTGACACATGCCGGTTTATGGGACACATATAAATTAGTTTAAGTCAAAGGGACTGCAATCAAAACATGGGTAGAACTTTTATTTGACTCATACGCATGTGTGGAGAGTTGGGGATGTGTACTATGTATCTTTCCGATTAATCAAACAAGATTGGCCATTTACCTCGAATCAACCATTAATAATTCGAAACTTCCTGACTTGATTTTCTCGCCTTTAATAAACATATTCCTTAATATAAATTAATTTCAACTCTAATTTCCTTGAATTATCATTAATATGTCAATCCTCCAATAAGTCACTAAATTTCTCTCCGTAAAAGAAATAATAACTCTAATTATTTGCATTTCATAAATTGGGTTCTTATTCCGTACAATTCCATCCGTAGAATCTTCATCCATATTTTAATCTATCGAAATTGTGGATGTTACATTTTAGTAAATGTGTCTATTTTTTAATCCTTTTTTAACTATGAACAAAAAATGAATTAAATAATTATTATCAACTAATTAAGTAATTATAGTTAATATATAAATATTTTTTTAACAATTCAAAAAATTTAAAATACAGTTAAAATTTTTTAAATAATATTTTTTTCATCATTGTCTTTATATGTTTTTATTAGCATTTCTTAAAAATTGAAAATAATATTATCCTATTAATTTTCTAGCAAAATTATATATTTTCGTTCCTTTTTCCTCAATTTCAATAAACAAATAAATGATAATACAGTTATAATATTATAGAATTTATTTGTAATGTTTCTTTCAATTTTTTTATGATTTAATTTTTTCCAAACTAATGCATAAAATACGATTTTATGTACTGTTTGCACTGTTGAAACAGTGCCCGTGGCGAAAACCTGCTGCAGCAGGTTGCTCCCTTTGCTTGGCCGCCAAATGACAGCAAAATGAGGGTTCCCGCCACAGCAAGAAAAAGCCAATATTAAAAAGTTGTCATCTTTGTCTCAGAACAACTATTTATATTAATTATACTAATTGCTATAGCCAGGCATCGTTTATTTAATTAATTACAATAATTTAAAATTAATTAAGTAGGAGAAGGGAATGGCATGCACATGACAATAAGGGGGACTGGACTAGATTTTGGGACTAATTTATTAGTCCTTTGTTTGGAGCATTTTTAGGGATTGGGATTGGGACTAATCTTAGTCCCAATAGTGGCAAATCATTGGGACTAGTAGTCCCATGGTGAATCATGGGATTACTTGTCCCAAGCTTGGACAAATTGTTTTTTTATTTTATTTAATTAATAATAATATAAAAATGATATAATACTAAATAAATTATAATTTAAGTTAAATTATAAATAAGAATAAATAATTTTATATATTATTATTAATTATATTTTATAAGTTATAATATTAGTGAAATTAATATAATAAAATATTGTATTATTAGACAAATATTAATATAATAATATATAAATAATTTAGAAATATTATAAACAATAATACTATTAAATCTAATAAAATAAATAAATAAAATAAATAATTCTTGATATAATAAAAAATAATAATAAACTTTACTATAATAAAATAAAGGATTATTAAAAAAATATAAATGTAAGAGTATAAAATATTGAAAAAATACATATAAAATACATTATAATATAGTTATAATTAATAATTAATAATTTTTAATAATATAATGTTTAATAATATTTTAATCTAGAATTCATATTGAATGTTTAATTATAAAAATAATGCATTAATAATATTAAATAACCAATAATATTAAATTGAAAATTAATATAATATTTTGAATTATTACTTTTAAAAAATAAAAGGTATTTAAATATTTTTAATCTGAATATTAAATTAATATTTATTCAAATTAAACTTTAATAAAAATAATTATTTTATATTTAAAAATTGATTTCTTAAAAATTTATTATATGTTAATATAGTTCAGTCCCACAATGTACCAAACATAAAACAGTACTATCTATAGTTCAGTCCAATCTAATCCAATCCCAATTCCAATCCTAATCTCAGTCCAGTCCAGTCCAATCCTGACTACCAAACGGGCCCTAATATACATCCATCGTGAGTACAGGTGACGGGCGACTGATAAACAAATGAGTTTGAAATTAGATTAATGCACATGTTTTATCTGTCGCTACGTTCAAATGGTTAAACATAATAATAAATTCGTGGCGTGCAATATATTCAAGTCTCGAGGGCATCAGTCATATTTCAACCTTTAATTCATGTCTAATTTTGCATTTAATATTGTCATTAACCATTTGTTAATTCAGATAGTCTCATTCCAAGCTTTTGTCAATTAGTATGATTCTGCTTCCTAGCTTTGAAGTTGAGGATAAACATTGACAAACGAAAACCAATTAAAGTCGACTTTCATCTAAAACAGTAATAATACTATGCAGGTCGTGCCACTTGATAGTTTTTTATTAAAAATCTAAAGTGATTTGGTCATGAATTATGTGTTTTTTTTTAATTTTTTGTTGGATATAATGATGAGAGATATTCTTATTACAGAATTAAATATTTTAGTTAAACTCACATTTACAATATTAAGTTTTAAAAAAAGTGATAAACTTAACATAGTATTAAAGTTATCATGATCAAACAATTGTAAGTTCAAATATATAGTTTTTGTTTTCAAATATTATAAAATAAATTTTCATAAAATTTATAACTAAATATAAATTAGATAAATATAAATAAAATTGTTCAAATACTTTTAAACGTGTTAAATATTTTTTAATATATCAATATTATTTTAACTAAATAATTATGAACTTAATTTATTTTTAATAATTTTTACTTTAATTAAAATATAAAAGTATTATATAATTTTAAAAGTAGCATAAAGCAATATATTATTAAATAAAATTATTTTTTCTTAAATTTTTACTATATTACATAATTTTTTTGTGGCTCGTGTCCAGTCCTGAAAGAAAGACGTTAAAGAGAGAGAAATAACTATTGCTAGGAGTTGCAGAAGATGAGAGGATAGAGAAATATAAGAACTCGCATAAGACACAAAAGTAAACATATAAACGTTGTTTTCTTTTTCACGCTAAAACAGTACTGAGCTGGTATTCTAGCTTGACTACGAGGATTTTTTGTTTTCAATTAAAAACAAACATAACGGCAACACATATCCAAACGCCCCGATGTCGGCATCAGTTGACTAATTGTATTCTTATTTGAAGACAAACTTGCTAATCTATACCTACTATTATTCTTTATTTAAGAATACAATATATATATATATATATATATATATATATATTATTTACCCAACAAATGAGATCTAATACCATCTTAATGTTTGTGTTCAGAGATTTTAAAACGTTGCTCGTGGAAACGATAATATAATAGAACTTTGGGATTTAATTATATATTTATACCGGGTTTTACAGGTAGTTTTTCTTTATACACTAGCACATAGGATTCGATATCGTCACTTGCGCAAGTTACCCGAAAATTAAATGAAAAAATAATTTAAGAATTCACGTTGACCTGAAAGTTAAAACCGTAATTCTTCCGAGGTTATACCAAATTAAAATATAAGCAATGTTGTGTGTGTGTGTGTATAATTTACCCAACAAATGAGATCTAATACCATCTTAATGTTGGTGTTCAGAGATTTTAAAACGTTGCACGTGAACAATAATATAGTAGAACTTTGGGATTTAATTATATATTTATACTGGGTTTAACAGGTAGTTTTTCTTTATACCCTAGCACATAGGATTCGATATCATCACTTGCGCAAGTTGCCTGAAAATTATATAAAAAAATAATTTAAAAATTCACATTGACTTAAAAGTTAAAACCGCAATTCTTCCGAGGTTATCCCAAATTAAAATATAAGCAATGTTGTGTGTGTATATATATTTATATATATCTAACTCCTGGAAGTTTTCTTATATCCAGACCAAAGAATATGACCATTGGATGCATCCCTGTTACATCTAATGGCTGAAAAATTAACTGAGAGAAAACAAAAAATAAATAAATTAAATGTAGACAGTAACCCCACAGCCTTCCCTTATCTTAACTGTTCAGCCATTAGATGTAATAGGGATGCATCCAATGGTCATATTCTTTGGTTCGGCTATAAGACAGCTTCCCGGAGTCCATATAAGAGACTAACTGATATACAATTATGTGTGTGTGTGTGTAAGTTATTGAGTAAACAACTAGATTTTATTTATTATCTATACATTCGCGCCATGATTAATATTAAAATGGGAACAAGTGAGACTAGTATGTACATGTTATATATTTAGACTTGAAAAAATACACTGGCGCATGTTCCTCGAAAATTAAATGAAACATTAATTTAAGAATTCACATTGACCTTAAAATTAGAACCGGAAGAAAGTCTATCGCAATTTAAAATATAAGTAATGTTGTGATTGCAAAGTTTTTTATATAAAACTTATAAACAAAATAATGTTGTATCACACATTCAATGCTATATCATTCATCAAATTTCTTAAATTGATTTTTTATTCATTCTCAATTCAGTTGTCGTCATATGAACTTAACTTTGTGTATAGATTTTGATTTGTAAATGTATCATCATTATTAAAATATATAATCTCTTAATACAATACATAGAATTAAATGTTAATGACATGTGAATACTATGTAGTCTACCGACATTTATAGCTATCTTCTATCATTAATTATAAATAGTTTTCGGGGACACCATTATAACCTTAATTAAAACTAGAAAAAAAAAATATTTTAACTGTTTAGAGCCCACACGTCAACCAGGTCAATGCCTAGCTTTCCTGTGATTATAAATTGAATCATCATTTTGCACTCGTCGGCAACAGTAATTTTCCTTCAAACGATTTGCTGGGAAGATCGTAGTTCTAGTAAGCGAGCAAAGAAAGTCTTGAAATATGTAAGTTGCTTATTATTCACAATATTTTATACGTATTTGTTGGTTAATACATGTTTGAATTTTGAAGCATCGATCGATCCGACTTCACGCATAAATTAGGTTCTATGAAATCTGGGCTTCAACATTTTAAAAAGAGAAAGTACTACTTGAAACATTATTATCTGAGTGTTTTGTAAAAGATATGTTTCCTGTTAAATGCAAAAATATAATTCTTTTTCTGACACCTATAAAAGAAAGTGTTTGAGGGCAACCGTATTATGAAGCAAGTATTATGACGCATAAAATGATTTCATCACAAGTATGAATTTTGACTGAGACGAGGGGAAGGTCTTGAATGAAATTAGCTTATTATGAGTCCTCTCAACCGAATCGAACTGACAGTTTTCAAATGCAGAACACTTGTTCATCGTTGCTTTTGGACCCCTGTATAATGACTTCTCCTTTGCATTTAGTCTTGGTAAAATTTAATCACTAAGGAGAAAGAATATTGGATTTGCAGGGGAGAACGAGTGGACGAGGAAAGCGGCATCCGAACAAGTAAGTTTAATTAATTCTACTTCTGTACAATTTGTCAGATTTAATAGCTGTTATAACCCATTATGCTGGGTATTACGATCTCTAGCATCAGGTTAGGTTGAATTTGGCGTACAATTAAGATGCCTACTGAGATTTGTTTAGCATCTTAAATTTGAAATGTTGGCAACCGACAATATTTTTTTTATTTAAATTTGCTTATTATTTTATAATATAATTATTAAATGTACTTATATTTTATTTTAGTTATTTTAATATTACGGTTTTAAATATATAAATTGATTTAATTTAAATATTACGACTAGTATCATAAATTTTTTTACACAATGATCTCTATTTTAATTTTCATATTCTCAAGTGGATTTTGAAAATTAAAGTTAATAAACACAAATGAATAGCTTTTAAATAACACAACAATTTTAAAAATATTCAACACATGTAGTTTTTTACTAAAAGTGAGTTTTAGAAATTTTGTCTGTTTCTCTTTATTTCTTACTTTTTTTTTATAAGCTTTATGTATTTATATAATTATTTTTTGCTTATTGACTTTCTGTGTCTCCATTCCCTTACCCTCTGCAATAAGTGGAGCTCATATTTTAATTTAAAATATTATCATTTGAGTTTAACAAGTGCAACAGGAACTGTCGGATTTACTCGGCGTACGTAAAACATTACACAGTATCGATGACCTCCTAGTTTAATTCATTAATTTTTTTATTTTCTTTTAATGATGCAATAGTTCATGTCACATGGATATATGTCATGTAATTAACTTTAAACTACATGTATAACCATAAATTAAGCATATAACTCAATTATATGCAAAATTAATAGAATGATATATATATATATATATATATATATATATATATATATATATATATATAAAACTATATATTTGTGGCCATATCATTTTGTAATTTATTTTTCTTTTACTCGTCTAGCAACTTTATGCTATAACTATTTATTAATGTAGTTAATTTGTAATTCTAATATTATTTAATACTATTTATTTGTGTTTTATAGATCTAGGGTTCCTAAAAAATCTCAGTTTGACTTCACAAATAAATAGTTAAAATATTTGCATGGTAGGAAAAGTATATATAAATTCATAACCGTACTTGCTACTATAAATACTTTTAGTTTTCCAACTTAGTTTTAAACGGCATTGGTTGTGTGATTGTTATAAATTTATTTATTCATGATTGTTCTAGTGCCACTATTTGACTACCTGGTATTTCAATAGCGATAGGTCAAACGGATGTGACGGAAGTTAAAACACTTGATCACTTAACCATTCAAATTTCCCAGAAGCTTGCTGATATTCCTGGAAAATCAAAAAAGCCTATATTTAAAGTACCTGAAAATCTACGTACTTTGGATAAAAAGGCCTATGAATCTACGTACTTTGGATAAAAAGGCCTATGAACCTTGCATGCTTGCGATTGGTCCTTATCACCGGAATGAGAAACAGGTAAGGATTATGCACGAGCATAAACAACGGTGTCTAAAGAGCCTTCTCGAACGAAGAGGGGAAAGTGATGTGAATAGATGTGTTGAGGCCATAAGGGGATTGGAAAAAGATGCTCGCACTTTTTATGCTGAAGATTGTGATATCAATAAAATGAGTTGTGATGAATTTGTGGAAATGCTGCTGCTTGATGGTTATTTCATCGTTGAGCTACTTCGCAGGTCTGTAGGTATAAATTTGTGGGCTGCTGAAGATTTTACTTCTAGTAACTCTTTCACTTCTTTGGGTTACAACACTAACATATTGGCCCGAGATTTGTTATTAGTCGAAAATCAAATTCCCTTCTTTGTTGTTGGCACGTTGTTTGAAATGACTAAGACGGATAACGAGAAGACTTTTGAGAGCGAGGATTTAGTTAATATGATATTTTACTTCTTCGCCTCTTCTGTACTTCACAGTCAGAGCGTAAGACCGATCCATAAATATCCCACTAGGAAAGATATCAAGCATCTACTAAGCTTGATACACAGTTGCTGGTTTTCGTCATCCGAATCAGTACGGAGGAGGGACGGCAACGTTGACTCGAAGAAAAGGAAGAACAAGGAAAATTGGACGTTCATTTATTGTGCCACAGAGCTCAGAGAGGCTGGAATCCAGTTCAAGGCAGTTTCTAGGGCAGAAAGGTTATCTGATATAGAATTTCACAATGGAACATTGAAAATCCCAAAAATAACAATTACAGATCAAAGCGAGTCCGTCTTCAAAAATCTAATTGTCTATGAGCAGTCCTTCTCAGATGATAAAATTGTCACTAATTATGTGAAATTCATGGACTGCCTCGTTAACTCCTCGATGGATGTGAAATTACTTTGCAAGCGTAATATTCTTCATAATCGTTTAGGTGATCATGAAGTGGTTGCCGGCGTGTTCAATAGACTTGGTTGTATTTTCACGCCCTCCGGTCCAAACAGCTACTACTGCGAAATACTCTCGAAAGTGAACAAGCACTGTAAAAGGCGTCGTAACGCATGGATAGCAGTCTTAAAGCTCAGATATTTTAACTCTCCGTGGGCATCCATTTCCATAATTGCAGCAGTTGCACTGCTTGTACTTACCTTGGTTCAAACTGCGTATTCTGTTCTTGCTTATTATTTTAAAAATTGACAAGTCCTCCGGCCCCATCAGGATAGTAGTCATGCATGGAGGTAAATATCAAGAAGAATGTTGTATTTCCTGCGTCAATGTTAATGCTCGTACTTGCAATTTCTTAGTAAGGGAATGTCTACTTTGGAAAAAAATAATAATTAATTGAGTAGTTCTATATATTCAACCTCCCTTGTGTCTTGTTAGATCTCACTCTATATTTAGCAAGGATGCAATTAGAAGAAATATTATAAATAACTCTGAACGAAGGTTTAATATTGATATAATCATCATATTTTATATAATATTATCTATAACCTTGAACTGAGGCTTAATATTAAAATAAACCTCATATTTTATATAATATTATTTATAATCCCACCAATACCAAATTCTATTAAATTAATCTCTTGACACATTAAAAATGGATATAATAACTATCATACCCTTTAACCATACAACGATCAATTAGTTAAATAGTTTATAATTGACTTAGTATTTAAATCAAAGAGTTATACAATTTTCATCCATAACCTTATACTAAAAGACAACATATATAAAACTTCTAAATAAAATAAATTATAAAACTCTAAAAGAAGATACATAACAACATTCAAATTAAAAATAAAGAAGTTAAATATAAAAAAGAGAAGACAAATTAAAATAATAAAAATAAAATAAACAGATTAAAATATAGGATTTTAATACTAAAAATTAAATAAAATTAATTAAACTAACTAAAAAACTTTTTTCAAAAATTAATTTAAAACACTAATCAACCTTACTCAAACAAACTATATTCACAAAAAAAAAGTATGTTTTGAAGGTGTAGTTGATAGTTGATATATTTATTTTATGTTTTTTTATTGTGTATTTTTTAAAGTTTTGTAAGATTATTTTATTTAAAAAATGAACATGTTACTGCTTAAAGTTACTTTCTTACCCTTTAGATGTTAAATTTAATTGAAATTAGTTAATCATAGGACTATGGATAATATTATATAGAACAACGGGATTATGTGTGATTAGACCTTAGTTCAGGGTTATTTCTAATATTTTTCCATCAATTATAATATGGTAAAATAATTATCTTTTCATAATCCATTTCTCATTACACTCAATTAAATATTACTTATATAAATATTTTAATATTCTAATAACCTAAATTTTTTTTATATTTTATGATGTCTAATCATTTTTCCATGTTATTTTGCGATTGTAGCTCTTAAGGTTAAACAATATAATCAGTAATTTAAAAAATTTTAAATGATTTTAATGTTAATCGATTGTCTATTCTTATATTTTTCTAATTTCCCTAGTTCACACTTCACAAAAGACAAATATTTTCTTAGTTTTCTTATTTGAAAGAGTGAAAAATAGAGATTGAATTTTTTATTTTTTCTCCTAAAAAGAAGACATATTTTGTAATGACCAGTCCCCCGCCCGGGAGCACTATAGCACTGGGACCTTACGGTTATCCTCGAACGCACAACAATCAGTATTATCCGCTTTGGGGAACGGGGCCTCAAGGAACACCCTTTATTACCCGCACGGTTTTGTTCCTGTTAAGCCCACAGGCCTCAGGACGCGTCCCCTCCTCGAACCCGGGACCTCCACCACAAAGGCTCCCGAAGTTTATCATGAGTACCATTCGGGTACCCGAATGGGGGATGCGATTTGGGGCCTATAGGCTTAACAGGAACAAAACCGTGCGGGTAATAGAAAGTATCCCTTGAGGCCCTGTTCTTCTAAGCGAACAATACTGACTATTGTGCGATCGATGACAACTGTAAGGTCTCGGTGCTATAGTGCGCTCGGACGGGGATCGGTCATTACATATTTGACAAATGGACAATATGGTATGCCTTCAATTCATTATGTTATGTGACTGAATGCACATAATTTCACGCATCTTTTTTAAGTTGGTGTTTTGTTTTCAGTCCTAACACAGCTATATATTTTGAGAGAGACTTTAGAGAAGTCCATTGTTAGAGTAAATTACAAAAGTTAAGCCCATGAACTTAAGTTTTTACAGAAGTCACAAACTTAATAACTATTGGATTCATGAAAGAAAAAGAATCATTGAATTAGAAGATTGCGAAAATTAATATGTTTTTGGTACTATCTCTGCAAATAGTTTTCTCTGTAATATTCTCCGAAAATATTATAAAATTAAATAGTGAAAAAATTTCTCTTTTGAGATTTTTATTACATTTCAGGATTGTAATAAAAAACGCAATGCTTATGGCATGCCTTCAATTCATTATGTTATAATTTACGGTACTTTTTGTGTAGTTCAGCTTAAAAAACTGTACTGCTCAAGTCTTGAACCAAATCCCCAGTCTATTATATACTAATTAATATGACTTAAGAATGAGAGGATGATTTGGTGAGGCTTATATATAAAAATTTTTAACATGATGCTCTGAGCAATGGGGCTACTGTTAAGACTTTCAGGAATGCCATTTTGAATGCACCGTTGTATATATTACTATAAATATAAAAGTTTGCAACTGAAAATTTAAATCCAGTACCTCTAAATCGTAAAATTTGCCAAGATCGAAACTTGTAACGAAACAGGGCTGACCAGCCGGAATATGTTTTATGCAAGTCATGAGAAAACTGTGGTGATCGGGAGCCATCTCTTCCATCGGGGGAAGATCCCAACCCGAGGTAACGGAGAAGCCAACTCCATGATTTTAACTCTTCAGGCTAGAAGTAGCTATTTCCCCTGCTGAGAACAGCTAAGGTCCAGTGTGTTGGAAATGCAGCATAGATGATAGGACTTTGAAATGGAGCTATGGGTCCTCGCATTCATTGGCTACCGGTGCCATGCTCAAAAGGCATATAAGATTTATCCTTGATGTGTTGGTGGGTTGTTCCCGTATGTATCAAGTCGTTGACTGATAGGTAGGAGATCTCGTATATATCTGGATAGATAGATAACTATAGGGAGTAGTGAGTGTGCATTCATTCATGTACAAAGGTTTAGGTTATCTAGGTAGTATGGTGGTTCTCAACCCGGTGGGCTTGTCCCTGTTGCTCTTACAAACTCTGTACGTAGTGGTTCCTCTCCCTTTGCGGAGATCCAATCCAAGAGGTGATTCCTGTGTTTGAATGTCCCGGGTTCTATATCATCATAATAGGTGTGGATGGGCTGATCAGAGTAGTAGTTTCTCGCCTGATGTCCCGAAGAGCCTATAGAAGGAGAAGGTGAGCCCCGGTAGTCTTTCGTTTCGAATACTGAAATAGATCTCAGTGGGCTTGGTAACTCAATAGAAATAGCTCTTTATGAAATATCTAGGTCGTTAGGTCTAGGTATGGTTCTACCTGCATGCCATAGCTTATGAGTCAAGGTTGTTCTGGGTACATTTAGTCCTAGTAGCCCTGCTAAATGGTGATTCAACATGGATTCGACATCCTGAAACCAAGCCAATTTTGGAGCAGCTTTGTGATAATGGAACCAACCAGCAAAAAGCATTAAGGCTGCAAAGATCAATGCGCCGATTGCGGTACAATAGAGTTGTAATTCACTAGTTATTCCAGATGCTCGCCAAATCTGAAAAAACCCGGAGGTTATTTGTATTCCTCGGAAACCGTCGCCCACATCACCGTTCAATATTTCTTGGCCCACTATTGGCCAAACCACCTGGGCACTAGGTCCAATGTGAGTAGGATCGCTTAGCCAGGCTTCATAATTGGAAAAACGAGCACCATGGAAATACATGCCACTCAGCCAAAAAAAAATGATGGAGAGTTGTCCGAAACACACCTGCGCGGATTACAGGTGATGGTTACAAGAATGGCGGGGAAGTGAACAGTACCCAACGACATTCAGGGATGGATGTAGACCCATCGGGCAGGGATAATCATTCCGGTCCTCGGAGAGGTAGTGACCATTCTCAAGAACCAAAAAGACTGAGCTGACGGAAGCCCTATGAGTCACTAAAACGACGGCAGGAGGACCCTTGATTATCATTATCAATAAAATAAGGGGAGCAAAAAAGGGGCTTTGCTCCCCTTTACAATATGAAGAAAGAAATAAGGGTCGAAGTTTAGACCGCTCACAGTAGTTCTACCTATAGAAAAGATCATGAAAGAGGCGATCAGAATGGTACTCGAATCTATTTACAATCCCGAGTTTCCAGACACATCGCACTTCCGCTCGGGTCGAGGCTGCCACTCGGTCCTAAGACGGATCAAAGAAGAGTGGGGAATCTCTCGCTGGTTTTTAGAATTCAACATCAGGAAGTGTTTTCACACCATCGACCGACATCGACTCATCCCAATCTTTAAGGTTATATGATTGGTATGTAAGATTTGAAGGATGATCATAACATTAATCTAGAATTTAGATAACTATATATGCCAGCTGATTGATATTGGTGCTTAATTTATTTTTGTACTTAATGTTGTAAAAAGCCTTAAAGCGGTCCTGCATTACAATTCTGTGACACTCGACTTTTTTCTCTCTAGTTTAGACAGGTTCTAAGAAGCGCGCACAATTTGAAAGAACACTAACGATAGCTCCTCCCGTGACATCCACTTGTTTATTGGACAGATGAAAACTTAATTAAGTCCACAATACATGTCACACCCCAAAGCCCAAGGGATCTTGAATGCAACTAAGAATGTTCATTCATATTAATAAATTGAAAACTAAGGCAAATAACATTAGCATTAATTATTCAGAAAACCAAAGTTCCCAACAATTGTCAACTAGAGTACAGTAGTATATACAACTATAGCTTAAAAATCAAAATAATGATTAACAAAAAAAAAAAACAATGATGGTATAGCGGACAAATAGTTGTCAAGGGAATTCTTACTAATTATTAATTTAAAAGTTAAGAATGCATCGATGATAATAAATAAATAATTTAAAAGTATAATAAATAGATTTATAATTAAAAATATAAGTTCGTGATAAAAAATAAATAATGGAAAAATTATTAACTTAAAAGTTAAAAATATATTGATGATGGTAAATAAATAATTGAACATTATAATCAATAGATTTATATTTAAAAATATAAGTTAATGATGATAAAAATGATAGAAAAATTATTAATTTAAAAGTTAAAAATATGTTATGATTTATAAATTATTTATTATAAATTTAAATTATTTATTTATCATCATCAATATATTTTTAACTTTTAATTAATAATTTTACTATTATATAATTCATATTGTATATTCTTAATTTGAAAGGTGATTAACTCTATGATTTGTTTTCTATATTTTTAATTATAAATCTCATTATTTATATTCAATTTGTTATGTTAAATAAATTTATTGCAACTTAATGTCATTAATTGTCTCATTATCTAGATGGTTCATAAGTTAGATTTTAGTCAAGAGATTACGGGTTCAAGCCAACAAAGCCAAAACCTTGAAGGTTGTCACTCTTTTTTCCTCGAGGAAAAGTAGAAAGGGCGGTTAATTTAATCTACCATTTACACGTATTTTCTCTTATTAATTGGTTTGACCAACTTTTGTAAAGATTTTTAACAAATTGTGGTTGACAATAAAAGTATTATTGCAAAAATGTGGGCAGCCAAATTAAGATTAAGGTGCATAATAATTCACGGAAAACAATCTAGAAATATCGTGTGATTATAGAGAGGGGTTGATGGTTCGATAATTTGTTAGAATTTTCAAGATAATCCTGGAGGGAAGGAGGCGACGCTGACTTCCAACATTTAATACTATAGAGTGCATTATGAGATTATATATTTTTCAGCAATAATGATATGCTTACAAGGTAAAGGCTGCATACAAGTTATGTATGTGTATATGCTTGCATAATGATGCAAATTCTATAAGAGAGAATGTGTACTCACAAGAAGTTTGTAATGTATGTGATTTAGCCACATACTTATAAGTAACAAGTTTGTAAAAGAATGCATGAACGAGAGGAAAGTCTATGAATAGTTATATGTCTTGTGTCATATTTCAGGTGTTACGTAGAAGTCTCGAGTATGAATTATCCTTTTAGTGTCTTTGGATGTATGAGCTTGTACCATTTTACTGGGTACAAGTGTTAGTAATAGAAATTAAAGTTTTGTATTAATCTCGTGTTATGAGGTAGTTGACTGGTATTTGCAACTATCTTCTATTATTAATTATAAATAATTTTCAGGGTCAGCATATAATCTTAATTAAAACTGGGAGAAGATATTTTAACTGTTTAGATATTTATTTCTGCTTTCTAATAAAAATGAATCAATTTTCAAAAAAAAAAAAGTAATGTGAAATCGCATGTTATGACCTCAAAACCTATGTATCTTTATTTGTTAATTCAATCATTAATCTATCTTGAAGATTTGTTTTATTTTCACAAATATTGTCAAACTTGTGTATTTTAATTATTCCAATATCATTCATTAATCATAGAACTTTTTCTTAACTTTGCTCTATGTGATTTCAAAAAAGCAGGATATTGTCTCTTGTGTTGAAGCCAAACAAAGAAGAAATTTGTAATAGAGGTTTTAAAATGCGGCATGTGAAAACACTCGTATAGTTTCAAGAGTTAAGGCTCCGTCTAGTTTTATATTTGTTGTTTTGTTTTCAATTGGATTTAAAAATATGTGATTGATAATAAATTTTATAAAAGATATGTGGCTGATATTGAATGTAAAATATAATAAAAAATGTATTATTAATATTCATCTAAACCGGATTTAAACTTTATATTATCCTTAACTTACATAATTATAGCAACATGGTTAATAATGTTCTTGATTAAATAGTCAACTTATTGATCTATTGTTATTAATTAAATTATTAAGTAATCTAGATTAAAATTATATTATCAATATTGGTCATTTACAATGGCAACTCGCAGTCGCGGTAATCTCTGATGGCATCTTAACATTGCACGTTTTACGAAGATTATTGAATGTTGCGTTGCATACAAACAGCAAATTAATGTTTGAAAAATTATTTTCAATCAATATTGACTTCAACAAATGCAGCTAGATGATCTTCCAACCTTTTAGGAATCTATACTCTCGTCCTAAATGTTGAACAATCGACTAATAATTGTGTTGGGAAAGCCAAAAAATTAAAATATTTCCCCTTTTATATGATCAAAGTGAGATTCTAATTAAATTTCAACAAAATCGATGATATAAACTCAATCAATCACAAAGCTAAAACAATAATTAATCAAAGCTAATTAATCAAGAAGCACTAATTTTATATGA
The DNA here is from genome assembly GCA_013180625.2 of Boswellia sacra. Taxonomy (NCBI): domain Eukaryota; kingdom Viridiplantae; phylum Streptophyta; class Magnoliopsida; order Sapindales; family Burseraceae; genus Boswellia; species Boswellia sacra. Next base: position 94,666 of record SNVD02001341.1, on the reverse strand, counting down.
AAAATCTCAAAATTTTGGTAAAAATCATAGTTAAATCTTAGTTTTGATTAACTTCTACTATGTAAGAAACTGCACTTTCTAGTCAATGTATGACTTTTTATTTCACATTCATTTAACATAATTACGCTCATATAACCATCCATCAGTGGCATTCGTAGGCAAGGCATCGCCTCAATGAGAATCTCTCACATGAGCGGATTCGCCATCACCGAGGGTGACAGCCACTATAGTCCCACCGGACCCTATCTTGTCATACGAAATACATTACATAGAAATGCCTACCCTTGTATTAACTTGAGGCTGGTCTGACAATCCGGGTTATATCGAGCCCATTCTACCAAATCCCATGTATAGAAACATATAATGCAGACCCCCCCTTGAAGTAGGACTTTTCACATCACATATAGTTGGCCCTATGTAGCCATCATGACATCGATGCTTACCTTTTATAATGGTCTGCATGTGACACTTTGTATTATGTGTGGTACTTTGTGATTTCCATAAACCTTTAAGAGATGACTCCCCACACAATTTCAAGAGGTGTCCCCCATGCATCCAATCGCTCAATGAGAGCTTGGTGTCTTAAGGTTCTAGGCATGAATTCTATTTTCAAAGCATATAACATTTCATTACCAGATAATATTCATGTCCTCACATATCAAAATCCATATGTAAAATATCAAAATCAAAGATTTCAATCATATTATAAATATAACATTTCGATCAAAAAATAATTCTCATATAAACATAAGCATATATATGGAGCAAAATACTTTTCATAAAACAATAATGTCCATTGTGACCTCAGTTGAGAAATCTAGTACATTTACCTAATTAAGCTTCACTACGAAGTCCTTATTTCAACCTAGAAATCATTAAAATTTTCCTTAAGGATCATTGAGCACAATAACTAAAAGTGACTCATTCACTGACTCAACACTGAACACACTTGATTGGATGATTTGTAGAAAGATGATGCTTGTCCCAATTCTCACAAAATTTGCATAAATCAATTAAAAGCATATAAAAATACCTCATTCAAATTATCATATCAAAATAAGGTTATTTACCCCTTGAACTACTTAGTTTCGCACAAATTCAAGTTTTGTCTAGTAGCTTTTCAGACTGAGCAGCATGACTTTGAAAATTCATAAAATTTTCAACAATGACCAAATCATTACAAAATTCTTTAGTCTATTAAAAGACATATAGAAGATTCATCCCTCCAAAAATCACAACTTTTTGTTAAGATTATTTTGTCAAAAGCAAATTGTTTTGCTTGCTTTTTTTTGAAAGCTGAAAATTTTAGATTTACTAACACAATTTTGAAAAATCATAACAATTTCTTCAAAGCTTCAAAAACCATGAAACTTTCTAGTTTATGAGGAATCATATTCAAAATTTCACATACCAAAATCCAGAAGTTTTCATGAAGGAAAGTCCCTCATCTAAAGTTCGTTTCCCATGCTTTATTTTAAAATAAGGGATTTTCATATTTATTTCATTAGAGTTCAAAATTTTACCAAAAATTGCATACTTCAAATTTTTAGATGAATCAAAATGGTAAATGATCCTGAACATGTCTAGTTTAATATATAAAAATTTTAGAGTAAAAAAGAAACCTAAAAATTTTCTAAATTTTTGGATTATAGACTGCTAAGCAAAAGACCCTACAGAGTTTTTGGTTCAAGCATCACCTATGGTTTCCTAACATCGTCCAACCCCTCTTAATTTTTTATAACTTACAACAAATCATGATTTTTATCAATTCTCAGAAGATATATGACATCAAAGTTACCATAAAGAACTCCATAACACAATATTTCATAACAAAATTCATGTATCCAAGTTAGAACCTAGAGAAGGAGATCAGTTCTACCTCTCTTATTCCTAGATTCTTCTTCTTCTCCTTCAATTCTCTGTAATTTAGAGAGAGAGAGAGAGAGAGAGAGAGAGAGAGAGAGAGAGAGCCGAGGGTTTTTGGAAAAGGAAAAAAATGAAGTCTCTAGAGATGCCTTAAACCCATACCTGTTTTATACAAACATATACATATATATTTCAAGTTAGGGTCTCTAGTTCATAAATCTTTCAATTATGCCCTTTAACATTTTTATTCCATTATCATGACACACAGGTGCACAAATAATAATATACATGCACTTTAAAGCAAAAACAATGTTACAGTCATTTACTAAGTTGGGATGTTACAAAGATAATGTTACAAGTCTTATCGTGAAGAAAAATTGACTTCATATATGACTTCAAGAATGAGATGTGTTATGTGAACTTTGATTCTTTTTGTCAATATAATCTTATTCAATGTCTAAAAAATTTATGTTATCCTTGCAGATTTATGCAATTGGAACCATAACTAAGAAAAGCGATGTTTATAGCTTTGGGATTATTCTGTTCGAGCTAATCACTAGCCAGCCTTCAATGAAAAGAAGCCTAGGAAACGACAGATACATAGTTCAGCGTGTTAGTCTTGTAATTGATAGCAGGGACATACGAAACTTGTTGATCCTAGGCTGGAGGGACAATTTAACAACAATGCTACTTAGAAAAAAATAGAGATAGCTGTGTCATGTGTACTACCAACTGCAGATTAAAGACCAGACATAAGTTATGTCCTGACAGAACTAAAGGAATGTTTGTCTACACAATTGAATTATAGAAGAAACAACATGATAGAAGCAACAAGACATGTTCAGGCAATTCACTAGAAGAGGTTTGCGTTGAGCCTAGTGTGGAGACAGTTCCTTGCATGAGATAACCACTGACCAATATCTCATCCTTAAAGTATCTTTGCATTGTTTTTAATTGTGCAAGCTTGGTGTAATGTAGTCTTTTAAACATTTATCATATATGTTTAATTATGATAAAATTATATGATTTACATTGTTTTGAATAAATTTGCCTAAAGTTATGTCATGTTTGTTGGGAGCTTTTCCATGTTTAGCAATGCAAATCTGGCTTTCTAATGTCATAAACTTTTGAAGAGTTAGGATGGAGTTAACAGATTTCTTGTTGAGTTTTCAATGTTGTATTAGAATCCAAAAACATATTATTAGTTGAACGAAAAAACTTATAATTGAAATTAATGCAACTATATATAGGGATGGAAATAGGCCAGGGCAGGGCAGGGTCGGTTGAGGCGGCCCTCCCCATTCCCCACCCCATTGTTTAATTTAATCATCATTTCCCATATTTTCTAAAGCGGGGCAGGGATGGAGAATCTCCATGCAGGGGAATGCTTTCCCTAACCCCACCCCATTCCCCATACCAAAATCATTCATATAATTAAATTCAGATTTTAACAAAATAACATAATATTTTATTTTTAGACAATAATATAATTTTATGTTTTTTCAATAATCAATATATTAGATGTCAAATAAAAATAGTATTTTTATCTATATATATATTATTTAATAATTTTTTTAAGAAAATAAGAACAAAAATAAATTTTATATTTTTATACGTAATGGTAGGGTGTGGGGTCACTGTGGGGTGGTGACTAGTAAACCCTTCCCATCCCATCACAATACAAGGATTAAAATTTTACCCTATCCCTGCCCCATCCCCATGAAAACTACTTCCATCCCACCCAATAAAGGCGGATCCATGTGGATCCCCAACTCCACGGTACATTTTGCCATCCATAACTATACATTTAGCTTGAAAACTTGAGAAGTTAAATGCATAAACATGCTACTTTTCATCAACCGTGATGTGAGATTCTAAGAATTCTAGTTTATGCCCAGTAATCCTTGTTCTATATTGTGGTAAGCAAGTGATTAGTTAAGATGTGGAAAAGAGCAATTATGGGGTCAAGGTGCCCACCCAACCGGCCAAGGCATCTTGAGGTCAAGCATGGCTGAAAAAGTGGTCATTCGATGATTTACTAGAGAAAATTTGATGAGTCATGTTAAAATACAACAACATTTCAATGGTTTCAATTTTTTTTTTAAGAAATTACCCTCCAATTTTTTTTGTTAAAAAATTATAATTTCCTTTTAAAATTGTGAGAAACCCTTTAAAAATTTCATAAAATTTATTAAAATCTCCTCATATGAAAAGAGAGTTTAACATAGCCATTTGTGATGTGTGCATCCCAGCTATTGTAACAATCAGAGTCCAAAACAAGTAGATAGTCAAATGGTATGTGACACCTATAGTAAATATATAGTCCATATGCAAGCTTTAACGACTCTATTTTGAATTTGATGTGAGACACTCAACTCTAAATCATGGAAATACAAAGATTATTTTCCAAGATTTTATAAAATTAAAGAGTGAGAACATTTCTTTTAATTTTCAGATTTTTTTTAATTATTACACTTTAGGGTTGCATCTAGAAACCCAAACTAAGGAACACCCAAGTCAATTTGCTCTTGAACCGAATATCACCAAACTACTATTAATTAATATATATCACTTAGGAATGAAAGAATGAGTGGGTTAGACTTATTTATATAAACAAGTTTAACATGATGCTCTGAACGGAGCCATTGTTAGGCTTTGAGGCATGCCCTTTTGAATATCCCCTTGCGCATACATACACACACACACACACACACACACACACATGCATGCATGTCTGCATACATACACACACACACACACACACACAGCCGACACACACAGATATATATATATGGTACACTTAAATATAGCCCCCGGATTAATTTTAATGTTAGTCTTTGCATTATGGCCCTCTAGTCTGTTTCTGTCCCTAAATTTAAAATCCTGGATTCGTTCCTGAAATCTCTGTAGCCAACCTGAACTCCTGGGCAGTTGCCTAATGCATTTATTTTAGAATATAGTTTAGTCGCCCAGGCAGAGTGTAACTTTTTTTTTTTTTCACAACTGCATACCGTATTTGAAAGCCTCAAAGCACATAATCACATAAGTACGAATAGGAAATTTAGACATTAATTCTGTTTGGAAAGCTGTAGAAACTGCAATAGGGTGTGTACCATCAATTTACATTGCTGATAGAATTAATAGAGCGTCTAGAGATGGAAATTGCACGTGAATAAGCTCAAGAATTGAAAGCCATATGGTTAAAGTTTGCCATCACATGCCAGTATGAAACTCTCTAGCTAGAGGCAAGGCAAACATGTGAAAATGAGGCACTGAGAGATATGTGGTCGAGTCATCAATTCCTCTTCACCTTCCCATACGTTATAGCTAGCTAAAAGTTGGTCAATAAATCGGCTTGATGACCTCAAAGAAGGGTCAGTCCAGTGAGTTTTTATGCAACCAAACGCTACACCTTTAGCTTGGAAACATAAAGTTATGCATATGCTGATAATTTATCAACTGTAACATGCATGTGAGCGCAATATGAAACCTAGACAATTGCATAGTCCTTGTTTTGTAGCTGGAAAAATTTCCTTAACGTGTAGCTGGGTGGCAATTATGGTACATGTGTCCAACTGGCCAAGCCTGCTTGAAATCATTCATTGGTTGAAAAGTCTTTTGGTCATTATCGTGTAAACTAAACTACATTGTTTTATAATTATTCAGAGCCAATCATCTCAAACCACAAAATTTTCCAAGGTTAATTATTTGATATTCGCACTACTGCTAGCTCCTTAGATGATGATTAATATATGCATAAATTTGCTTTCATAATTTGATGGTTGAATTCCTTTTGAGTTAGCATAATCGTAGTCTACAAGTTCTTGACTATTTGTTACACCCCTTTACATCAACACAAAAACAAAATATTGTTGTCGAAAACCCAGATGGACGCTATTTATATGGATAAATTCAAAATAAAAATGCAAGTTTTGAAGGGTTTTTGAGAAATAGTAACATTTTAAGAAATTTAGATGCTTTAATAGGTTCGAATTTAAGTACAACTGTACCCTTAATTTTCTAATTATAGACCTAATAATGGCCAATTTGATACACTACTCGATAGGCATTATTTAGCATCACCCAGCAACTTTCTAATATTATCTAGTTCACTCGATGAGCATTTAGCATCACATCCACCCACTTTCTAGCACTATATATCTATCTAATTAATAAAACATTTCTATAGCTCAACACTTAAGTAGACAATATAAAAAAATATAATGATAATAATTTTACCATTTCTTAAAAGGGTCCTCAAGAATTGACTTTTATTTTCATTTTATATTATTAAACAAATTGATTGTAAATAATAATAACGATATTCTATATCATACCCACTTGTTGTCATTTTGGTTTAGGAAGCTTTTAAAACCTGGCAAAAGTTGGAAGCAGGCACCATAACATCAGTCTTTTCCGTGACATCCGCCAATTTGTTGGACATATATATAAACTACTAAGTTCGAAGGCAGCTTCTTGAATGCGAACATGTTTTCTGGCAATAAAAGAAAATTGACTAATAATTGACCCATTGCCATAAGGATCATCGATATAAATACACATATAGCAATTAACTGAGAGACTGCTCAGAATCTGACACAAAGAAGAGCAAAATGTTTGGTAGGCGGGCATGGTTATTGATTCTAAATCTATGTCTCGTCTTAGTTCTAGTAATCACGACTCTCAACAACTCGACAGTAGCTGCATCAGACAATGAACTTGCTGAAATGAAGCTTGCCACTAACGCTTCGGGTGAGTCCACATTATATCTTATAGAATTTGTATTATCACCCCAGTGGACACATTTCTCAACAACAAGTAGATATATGTGCATTCATAAGCAGGTGTCTTCTTGTTGTACAGAAAGTTTGGAATATACATTAGCATTATATTATCTCAAAAATTTTCGTTTCATTAGATAATTGGCAGATTGGCTGTAGTTTTCTCTTCGTTTAAAAAGTTTCAGGAAGTATATTGTGTAATTGCCAAAATCATGAATCAGTTATTGGGTGAAACGCTCGGCTGGAGCTACCTATGGATTTTGGAATAGAATGTAGCAAAATTATTAACTAAATTTCTATGTTGCAATACATCTAAGGCCTTAATGATTGATGTATAAAAGACTTTGCTCAAAATATTTGTTGCCTAATTTTAAATGGGGTTTGCTGAAATCTTAAAACAATTTCTGGTGTGTCAAAATTGACGTCATTTTCTGTCGAATATGATTTCCAGGTTTCATAAGCATTGACTGTGGGGCGAGTGGAGATTATACAGATAATCCAACTGGTCTACTTTATGAGTCAGACTCAAAATATATCGATACTGGAGAAATCCATGAGACATCTAACTTCTCCCTCGAGTTTTATCAACAGCAGATAAAGTATTTGAGAAGCTTTCCTCAAGGAACAAGGAATTGTTACACATTGCAGCCTAAACAAGGCGCAAAAAATAATTATCTCATCCGAGCTGTTTTTGCATATGGGAATTATGACGGCAAAAAGCAGTGCCCAGTATTCGACCTATATCTTGGTGTTAACAAATTGACCACTGTGAATTGCGCAAACCCTGCAATATATGAGGCTGTTCTTGTTCCGACAGTCGAATATGTAGATGTGTGTCTTGTAAACACTGGCTATGGAGTGCCCTTTATTTCGGTGTTGGAATTACGACCTTTGGACAACTCCATTTATCGAATTCAAGATGGGGTACTCAAAAGCATTAGGAGATTTGATTTTGGTGGTGTGTCTAATATTACCAGGTAAATCAATTTTACTAATTGATCGAAGTGAGATCAAACATTGGATTTTGTAAATTTTTCTGGCGGAACAGTGTACTGAGTTATCTTCTTTATAACAATGATTTCACATTTCCAGCATTCTATACATATTGTTTCATGAATAAACTTGACTCTTTTGAGCCAAGTTTTTCATAAAAAATTCTAATGTATTGACCCGTGCGTGCCAATATCTCTCAATTAGGTACCCTGCTGATGTTTACGATCGCTTATGGATGCTTCCTCCTCCTAATTTGAATGGATCGAATGATCTGAATTTCATTTCCACTCAGTCAACAATCTATACCCAAAGCTTTGATGATGGCTACAAAGTACCAGCCAAAGTGCTGCAGACTGCTGCACGAGCACAGAATGCTAGAATGAACATAAGTGTATACTTTAGGCCCCCTGATTCTGCTTCTCTATGTTATGTCTTCTTTCACTTTGCCGAGATTGAAAAGCTTACCTACCAGAACAGGGAATTGCGTATTGAACTTAATGGGAAACGCAATCTCACAGAATCTACAAGACTTGAATACCTTAAGCCAACAACCATAGCTCCAAATGATCCTCCAATCAATGGAACCCAACTTCACTTTTCTATTCACGCAGCAGATGGGACTAATCTTCCTCCAATCCTTAATGCTGTTGAAGTTTTTGCATTTGTAGAGTTCCCACTTTCACCAACAAACCTTAATGATGGTATTTTTCTTCTCTTCTTTAATGTCATAATTATCCGGGTTTACAGAAAGCTTTGTTCTAACAAGGTTAGAGATTGGGGATATTCCTATTTTCATGACCAAATTGAGATGCATATTGATCAGGCTCTCTGCCTAGTAATTCAGACCATGCTTGCTCTGAGTTGATGTTGTGAACTCTATAACACAGTTACTAGAGGCCATAGAGAATGCAGCTTCAGTTGGCAGTCCAATTTGAATAGCATTGTTCTGTATATTCGCAATTACCAATCACAAAGACGGTCTTTTTGTAAATTTTTTTTTTTGAAAATTTGCAATTGTTGTTTATGATATTTACCGAAGATTCTGTCTTCAAACAACCATACTCCTCTCTCCAGTGATTTCTCTTCAACAATCATTAACTTAATTTGTGTTTGTTATCGGAAATAACAGTTAATGCTATCAAGGACATCAAACATATTTACAAAGTGGCTAGAAACTGGCAAGGGGATCCATGTGTCCCTCACAACTTCTCATGGGAAGGTTTGAATTGCACCAACGAGATTACTCCAAGGATCATCTCATTGTGAGTTCCCCTCCAAAGAATGGTGTATTTGTTCTTGTATTTTGAGTTTTTATTTTCAAAATTCTGTATGAATGTGTGATTGGTATTATTTTTCTTTTCAAAATTTTGAAAATAAAATATGGTTAATATGATTTAAAATGCTTTAGTAAATATGTGCTTTTTGAAAATATTTTCGGAGACTAAAAACAAACGTAGCCGGTTCTCTATGAAATCCCATCTAACTTGAATCAGTATTATATTATATATTTTCCATGGCATTGAGCGGAACGTGCTTCAACTTTGGAGAAACTATGTAAAAGTTAATCTCATTTCAAATAAGTTTGAGAGTTTCACCGAAGTGATTTCAATTCAGTGGATGGGACAAACATATGCACAACCGATTGAACAAATTGTTTTGATTTGAATTGTATTTATAGACATTTATTAATTTTTAATTTTGAGATAATGGTGATATATTCTCTTGAATTTCATGCAGGAATTTGAGCTCAAGCAAATTGAAGGGAGAAATAGCAACTTCACTGTTGAATCTTAATGCAATGGAGTTATTGTAAGTATAATTATGTTTTGACTAACTCTTAGGATTCAGTAGCCGTAATCAAGGCTCAGAAACACCATCTGCCTCTTGAAGATCACAGATTGGCAAACTAGACCCTTTAAGTTCCCAAAACATATATGCATGTGTACGTGTACAGAGAATGTTTTTAGTATCCAACATTGGAGACTTTTACTCATGCTAGATCCATGAAAATGAGAAAAACGAGAAAATGAAAAGCAACCACTCTGTCTTTTGCCTTTGCAAGTTTTGTGGTAAGCTACCGACTCTTTTTCTTGCAGGGATTTATCATACAACAACTTGACTGGGCCATTACCAGAATTTTTAGCACAGCTACCAAATCTAAAAGTCCTGTAAGTTGTTAAACTTTGCGTTTGATATTGCAATTTAAATTTCTGGATAGGAGAGTTGATATATTTTGAATGGTAGGAACTTAACTGGGAACAATCTCACTGGTTGTGTTCCGGGTGCTCTCCTTGAAAAGTCCAAAGATGGAACATTGCTGTTGAGGTTTCTGCACTTCTTTATTCCAAATGCTTCAGCATCTAGTTTTTTTTTTTTTTTTTTTTGGTTCATTTCAAGTTCTCCTTTCTTTCCTTACTCTGTTTTGTTCCTTTGTTACTGCCTGACGTAGGAATTTTATTTTTATTTGGTGCAAGTCTGGAAGAAAACCCATATCTTTGCCTTTCCTTTCCATGCCATGAAAAGAAACCCAAGAAAATTTTCATTATTCCAGTGCTTGCATCCCTTGCTGTTGTCTTGCTGATTCTGCTTAGCTTCAGCGCTCTGGTCATGTATAGAAGGGAAGGAGGAGGTAATACCTTTGTTTAATCCTTCGCTTTTACTTTACTTCATTTAGAAATCCCTAACTTGATTTTACCGTGTTCATAGATTTCTTCTACAGAAAAATGAATACTAAACTCTGAAAATAAAGATTTGAAAGTTGATAAAAGCCGGGAGTGACTTGCAGTACTGCACAAAGGCCAGGCTCCCTTTCAAAGAAAATACTTATTCTAGGGTCCAGCAATCCAAATAAGCATGCATTCCATTAATACAATAAAAATATAAAAAGCTAAGCTTTCCTCCACCAAATAAGAGTTTCGACTCTAGCCTTAGTGGTTCATATTACAACAGAAAATTTACACGAAGAGGACAGAAATTTCCTGCATCTGTAGAAACTATAGAAGCACAATCCATTTAATATATTGTGGAACCGTAATGGCAATAAGTAAAAACATAAGAAAATCTTACCTTTACAATGAATGTGACATTGTTCTAATGGATTTGTGCGGATTGCAAATATAACGATCATCTCCTGCCAAATTTTGTTAAAGAAAGTAATATAAGCATTGATGCAGGGATGGCTACTGGACCAACAAAGGAAGGGTCATTGAAATCAAAGAATCGGCGATTTACTTACTCCGAGATTGTTAGTATTACGGACAACCTTAAAACCGTTATTGGAGAAGGTGGATTTGGAAAGGTTTACTTCGGCGTTTTGAAAGATGGCACCGAAGTTGCTGTTAAGGTGCTTTCTGCATCATCGAGGCAAGGTTATAAGGAATTTCGAGCAGAGGTTAGATTTAGTAATATATTCACAGTTTTCAGTCAGTTTGAAATTTCTTCAATGTTGAAACTACTGACACTTGAGACACCGTAGTCCTATTAGTGGCGCTAATACAACAGTATCACTTGAATGCAGGCACAGCTTTTAATGATTGTTCATCACAGGAATTTGGTTTCTCTCATTGGTTACTGTGATGACCGTGAAAATAAAGCACTGATATATGAATACATGGTCCATGGTAACTTAAGACAATATTTAATAGGTATGTAAGTTATCCTGGTATAGTTTTATGCTTTATTCTCAAGAGTCATAATATGTCTATTCTCAAAGCAAAAATCCACCTTGTCATGTAAAGAGAGCATTTTATTTTTTTTTAAAGACAAGGCTTGGATATAGCATGCTCCCATCTGGAGCTCTGGCTTATGATTCCATGCAGACTAAAGCACTCAGCACTTATGCTGTTCTAACCTCAGTATCGTTTATTTCATTGCCTTTGGAATTACATTACGTGCTTGATTTACTTGCATAATTGTGTGGCCAAATTAAAACTGCCTCATATAGTGAAGCTGTTACGTTTTGATTGCAGAAACTGATACTAACATGCTAAGTTGGAGTGAAAGGCTTCAAATTGCAGTAGATGCAGCCCACGGTTTGCGAGCATATCCATTACATAATCATGTTCCTCTAGTTATTTTGGTCGTTTTCAGTTCCTTATACAGTGATTTAACTAGCGGCAATTTGATGCTGCAGGATTGGATTATCTACACAATGGTTGCAAGCCACCTACAATCCACAGAGATTTGAAGCCTTCTAACATTTTGCTAAATGAAAATATGCAAGCAAAACTAGCTGATTTTGGACTCTCTAGAGTTGTCTATAAAGAAAGTGATTCTCGTTTAACAACTTGCCCTGCTGGCACACCTGGATACATTGATCCTGAGTAAGTACTAAAGCTCCATATGCTTATACAGTTGCACATATTGAAATTATCAAGAAGCCACCAACAAAGATAAAGTACATGCTTTGGCACTTGTCTGATTTTGATTATTAAGTCCCACTGTGAAGAACAATTGAACAAAAATATCACTTCAAGAATGAGAAGTATTGTATATATCTCGATTCCTTCTATCAGTGTAATCTTGTTGAATGTCTAAATCTTTTATGTTATCTATGCAGATTTTATGCAAGTGGAACCATAACCAAGAAAAGTGATGTTTATAGCTTTGGGATTATTCTATTTGAGCTAATCACTGGCCAGCCTGCTATAAAGAGAAGCCTAGGAAACGACAGATACATACTACAGCGTGTTACTCCTGTGATTGATAGCGGAGATATCCAAAACCTTATCGATCCAAGGCTACAGGGGCAATTTAATAGCAATGCTGCTTGGAAAATAGTCGAGACAGCCATGTCATGTGTACTACCAACTGCAGATCAAAGACCAGACATATGTAATGTCCTGGCAGAGCTGAAGGAATGTCTGGCTATAGAGGTTGATGGTAGAAAAAACAGCGGGACAGAAATCAACGAGACGGGTTCGAGCAATTCACTTGAAGAGGTGTGCATTGAGCCTGGTATGGAGATGAACCCTTCCACGAGATAATTACTGATCAATATCTTGTCCTAAAGCTACCTTGTGTTGTGTTTAATTATATATATTTGAGCACTTTACTTGATATGTTTAATTTTAATGAAAAAAATTACATTGTTTACAATAAATTTTGCCTCATGTTGTATCATGTTGGTTTGGAGTCTTTTCATGTTTAACAAGTGTTGGGATATACAGAGTTCAAAGATTTCTAGTTGTGTTTTCAATATTGTATTAGAATCCAAAACATATCAGGACTTGAATTGAAAAACTTAAAATTAAAATTGAAAAAAAAAAACTAGAGGAGATGCTTGTTACAAATCTGAAAATCAACTGTTTTTTTTCTTTTTTACAAATTTCCACATACTTTTTTTTTTTTTTTGCACAAATTTTTCACTTGCCAATGAAAGTTAGATGTTATATGCATGCTACTTTTTTATCAGGTTTGATGTGAACTTTAAGAATTTTAGTTTATATTCGGATTGTAATGACCTACATGTAGCACTTTACATTGTGTACGGCACTTCATGATCTCGCTTAGCACAATGTTACTCACTTTGAACTTGAATATAAAACATCCAATGGTCTCCCACACTTTGTTTGAACAAACAAATAATGTGTCCAAATGAGTGGTCTCTCAAGGTTTTATGAAAACCACAAAGTATCATTCACAGCATAAAATATCACATGTAGGTCATTGCACCGATTATCGTTGTTCCATATAGGGTAAGATAATGACAATATGGATTATCGTTGTTCCATATAGGGTAAGATAATGACAATATGGTAAAGGACAATTCTTGGGTCAAGGCGCCCAACCGGCCAAGGCATGTTGAAGTCAAGCATGCGTGAAAAAGCAGTCATCTGCTGATTTATAGGAAAATTTGATAGGAGTCATGTTAAAATACAACCCACTTCACTGTTTTCTTTTCTTCTTTCATTTATAATTTCCTTTTAAAATTGTGACAAAACCCTTAAATAATTCCATAAAACTTATTCAAACCATCCTCATATGCAACGAGAGTTAAAATATATATACCCATCGTAATATGCACATCCTACCTTTTATGACAGTAAGATTCCAAACCGAGTAGATATTGACACCTGTAATGTAACACAAGCAACAAGCATTGAGAACTCTTTCTGGATTGGAGTGAGTCAGTGAGACACTCAAGTCTACATCATTAAAATACTCCTTTCCGATCTATACATGCATTTTCTGAATCCTAAATGTTACAAAGATTGATAGAGACCATATCCATCTATTGATGGGACAAGTGGTTAGAACTGGAACTAAAATAGGAACACAAGCGTACAGCATGTGGATTCATTAACTAGTTTTGAAACACTTCAACACTGTGATGATTAAGTAAACTGTCACAACTGGTGACAAAACTGCAATCCCAAAATTGCAAAAATTAAAATTTTAATAAATTATAAAATTATATTATAGCATATGAACTACTCTACATTAGGCTTTCAATTCATCGATTAATCTTCAATCAAGTATAAAGAAGGGCTCTTGCTCTAGTTCTTCTCTGTCAACAGCTTGATTATCAAGTCCCATCATAAAGAAAAATTGAAGCCAAATATTACTGAAAGATGGGAAATTTTGTCTAAACTTTTAATTAATTTCTTCCATCAATCTAGTCTTTTTGGTGAATGCGTATATCATTTTTGTTTTGCCATACAGATCCTATGCAAGTGGACACATAAACAAGAGAAGTGATGTTCATGGCTTTGGGATTATTTTGTTTTAGCTGATCGCTGGCCAGCCTGCAATAAAAAGAAGCCTAGGAAATGACAGATACATACTTCAACGCGTTACTCCTTTAATTGATAGAGGGGATATCCAAAGTCTTGTTGATCCAAGAGAAGTGATGTTTATAGCTTTGGGGTTATTTTGTTTGAGTTGATCACTGGCCAAACTGCAATAAAAAGGAGCCTAGGAAATGACAGATACATACTTCAACGCGTTAATCCTTTAATTGATAGAGGGGATATCGAAAGCCTTGTTGATCCAAGATTACAAGGACAATATAGCATAACTTCTGCTTAGAAATTTGTGGAGATAGCCATGTCATGTGTGCAACCATCTGCAATTCAAAGACCAGACATGAGTCATGTATTGGCAGAACTAAAGGAATGTTTAGCTATAGAGGTGGATCCTAGAAAACTTCCGGACAGGAAGAAACAAGACAATCAGTACAAGCAATTTAATTGAACAGACTTGTTTTGAGCCTGGATTGGAAATGGTTCCCAGGACTAGGTAATTACTGAACAGTATCTTGTCGCCAGAGCTACCCTGTGTTGGTGTTTCAAGTGTGTAAGTAGGTTTTGTATAATTTAAACTTCTAATATTGTTTTGGATATTTTTGTTTACAATAACAATGATCACTTTTTATTGTCAGTTTGCAGAACAATAGAAATGGATTGCCTTTTCCAAGTTTAGTATACATTTTTAATTGTTTGCCCAATTCTGATTGTTGTTTGGTTAATGATTCGAAAATAATTTTTCGGTAATTAGAATAGAATTACAGAACAATAGCTATGGTATATATCATATTTACTTTTGGTTTCACATAGGCTGGACACCTCTCATAAACACTCTTTTTTTTTTTTTTGCCCCCCTAGTCTACAGGTTGACATTTGAACATCTTTGAGATCAATTATTGAACTAGGTGTATCCAAACTACTATTAATTAATATCAATTAAGAACTAGAGGATGAGTTGGTGAGGCTTATTAATTAACAAGCTTAACATGAAAGTTTTGAGGATGGAGCCATTGTTAGCCCAGAGTCATGCCCCTTTTAATGTTCCTCTTTGTATATTACCTACTATATAAAAGATTGTATCTTAGTTTTCTAATCCAGTCGCTCCTAAATGGATTTTAATTGTTAATCTCAGCATCATATGGCTTCACCTGAAATTTCTCTAGCCAATCAAGCTAATTATGTACTCTTGGGCAGCTACTTTCTTAATTAATTTAAGAATATAGTTGCATAACTAAGCCTGTTATGTATGCTTTAGAAGGATTGACTGGTGGAAAGAGAATATGAACCAGCTAAAAATTTACTCAATCAGAATCTGTGATAATTCTAATTTGGCCATGAACACACCAAAGATGACCAAAAGGTAAACTAAGAACCTTCCCTTTTTTATGTCTCCGTAAATTAAGTCAATGCAGATCAATAAATTCCACCCCATCACACACACCAATAGACATGTTTTAGTTAATGCAGATCTGCACATTGTATTTATAGTCCTTGGACCACATTGACGGTAGATACAAAATTGAAATTATGATAGATCTTTACATAACAAATCGGATCCATTTCATGATACTTTTGAAGAACTTGATTTGACTGGGTCTTGTAACTGCCCCTCTAACTGGGTAATAGTTAACTGTACGAAGTTTGATTGAATATATTGTATGTTTTGTGTTATAAATTCATTTATTTGAAGTGATATAAGTATATAAGTTAACCCAAATTAACAATTAGCAATAATGTAGGCTATATGCGACTGCTGAGCAAGTAGCTGCGCATGCAAGGCACATATGTGGCAGACAAATTAACTACAGCACATGCAACCATCTCGTGCTTCCAACTCGTAATGCTATCTTCCATTAATCATCTCAACTACCCAGAGGTCAAGCGGTCAAGCACACCTCATTGCCATGGTACGAAGGTATCAATATTGTGGTTTCTGTGTAATGTATGAGTAGGAGAAGATCTTAAAAGCAGAAGAAAGTGATTTGAAGTTACTGGTTACATCTGTAAACAAGGGCATGCCATGAATGCTAATGTAGTCACTTGAACTACTCTCATTTAATAGCCTGCCTCAACTTCTATCCTCCTCCTTTAAGGCTTATTTTAAAGGGGTCAATGTCCTTTACATTATAAGGTCAGTTTCTAAGCGCAAGGCTTCAAGCACCATTGTTAGAGAAGTTCACGAATATGTTTTGCATTCTGGTCCTGGCATTTGCCCTTACAAGCAAAGGGTCCGCACAGGATGCAGCACCTCTTGTGCCAGCAATCATAACTTTTGGGGACTCCGCAGTAGATGTTGGCAACAACAACTACCTCCCCACGCTATTCAAGGCTAATTACCCTCCTTATGGGAAGGACTTTGTCAATCATCAGCCTACTGGAAGGTTTTGCAATGGGAAATTAGCTACCGACTTCACTGGTAAGAAGAAATGGTAAAAGTTAGCTCCTTGTTTAAGTTCTGTTTTTCTGATTTAACTTGTTTTTGCAGCTGATACACTTGGCTTCAAGACCTATGCACCAGCATATCTGAGCCCACAAGCTTCAGGGAAGAACCTTCTTATTGGAGCAAACTTTGCTTCAGCTGGAGCTGGCTATGATGACCAAACATCCATCGCGAACGTATGAAGAATTCTGTTTTAGCCCTCTAGTACGTAAAAACTTATTTTCTCTAAACAACGGTGCTTTGCTTTGCAGCATGCAATCCCACTGTCTCAGCAGTTACAGTACTACAAGGAATACCAGTCAAAGCTAGCAAAGGTAAGCAAAAATTCCACTTCAATCATCAAGGATGCAATATACATAGTGGGTGCAGGGAGTGGTGACTATCTTCAGAACTACTACGTCAATCCTTTACTCAACAAAATCTATACTCCTGACCAGTATGGCTCGATCCTTGTCAATACTTTCTCGGGATTTATTAAGGTATATATCTTGCTATTTACTACTGTTCTACTTCTTAGTTTTCAAGTTAAACCGAAAGTAAACAGAAGGCTTAATTGGTTGCTTTGTTTGGGGAACAGAGCTTGTATGGTTTGGGTGCCAGGAAATTTGGAGTGACTTCACTGCCACCATTGGGTTGCCTTCCATTAGCAAGAACTTTATTTGGATGGCATGAGCGGGGCTGCGTCTCTAGAATCAATACAGATGCCCAACAATTCAACAAGAAGCTCAACTCTGCAGCAGCAAATCTTCAAAAGCAATTTCCTGATCTAAAACTTGTGATCTTCGATATATTCAAGCCACTCTACGATATTGTCAAATCTCCTTCGAGCTCTGGTACTGTAGAAAAAAATTTGCCACTGTTGTTGGAAATCTTTGGTGGTGAATTGATTAATTGCTTACTAATTACTGTCATGTTTTGTTAGGTTTCGTGGAAGCAACAAGAGGTTGCTGTGGAACAGGGACTGTAGAGACAACCGTATTTTTGTGCAATCCAAAGTCGCCTGGAACATGCTCAAATTCCAGTCAATATGTGTTTTGGGACAGTGTCCATCCTTCCCAAGCTGCTAATCAAGTTCTTGCCGATGCCTTGATCGTTCAAGGAATAGCCCTCATTTGATAAGAATGCCAAAATCCACGGCTGGGACATAATGCTGTAGAGCTTTCCTAATCGTCATAATTGATACTATGAGTGTGTTACTATTTTGTTGTCTTAATTCTACGTGAAGCAAAAGCAGAAGAAATTTCAGTCTCTCATACCGAGTAATAATTGTCACAAGTGGCTTAAAAATCTACAAGTAAGAGACTTCTAATGCCTCTGTAAAATGGTACAGAAGTAAAGTTCCTTCTAAAATGCAGAAAAATCCTTACCGTGGGCATCCAACATAAGAAGATCAATAATATCTTTCATTACCTTTGGTCATTATATCAAATTAACCAAACAATGGATAAGAATCAATCAGAAATATCTAAATGCTCTATTCCATGTCTATAGTAACAAGTATAACTTTTGTTGGTCCCTTTAATACCATACTATCATATCATGCTTCCTATAAAGGTTGATGAGTCCAACAATTGTTGACAGAAACTGGAGTAGTGAGCAAGTAAGAAAAATATCAAATGCCATTGGGTTACTAGCTCAAGCAGCTGATGGAATTTGTCAAAGCAACATCACCATCTGCACTTCTCCGAGCATTGCCGCCCTCCTTCAAACCCTGAGCTGTGTTTTTAGCTTGTTTAGCCAAAGAATTTGGTGAGTTTCGCAGATTGATCATCTCAGAGTTCTTCATCTCCAACAGTAGTCCATTAATGCTTGACGCACACTCAAGCTAAAGAGAAAGTGACAATCCATTAGTAGATATAAACCATATCTTGCAGCCAAATTTACACAAATATAGAGCCAACATGTTCTCACAAAGAAAATGTAAGCTTGAAGAAGAAGGTTAAG
Organism: Boswellia sacra; assembly: GCA_013180625.2. Lineage (NCBI taxonomy): Eukaryota > Viridiplantae > Streptophyta > Magnoliopsida > Sapindales > Burseraceae > Boswellia > Boswellia sacra. The sequence goes on along the minus strand of SNVD02001341.1, from coordinate 75,896 downwards.
AACCACAAACCTGAAGGTTGTCAGCAAAGGGCCGGAGAACATTTCCAGTAATATTCTTGTTCAGGGGGGATTTTTCTGTAGTAAGATTTCCAGTAGCATCTCCTTTGGAGGCACTTTCAGCAGGTTCACCTCTTCTGCACCCCTTCAACTTGTGTCCAGTTTTCTGACCCATAATTTTCCCAGTTCTTAGTTCATGGGTAGAAACGATAGAGGTAGAACATGTCAGTGACTGCAAAATAGAAGGGGGGTGAAGTAAGCAAAGGAAACAATTGCGAGGAAGAATTTAGCACAAAACAGCATAAAGTCTTAAATTCATTACGGTACTAGCACTAATTAAGAAACAGTTTATAACGAAATTGAGATCAACTGTATCGGTTTATGTTAGTAGTTCCATAAACAAATACCACAAGATTCGATGCTGGTAAGAGTTGTGCAATGCAATGAGATGGAACTCGCAACAAAGTCAACGTAAAGCATAATGGAAGTAGAATATAAGGAAATTTATCTTTTTCTAACAGAAAGGTAAAACGTACAGGCTCTAGGTAGACCCAATTCCTGCCATTGCCCATGTTCCCCTGAGACAAGCCATTCTCCGTGTTCCCCTGATTTGTTTGTCTCACTGGTATCTGTGATTTTGTTATGAAATCCAGAATAAAATCAGAGGGAACATTTTTCATCAAAGTCTAATTGCAGAAATAATTGAGATAACCTTACATTAGATGAGAAGTTCTTATGGTAATTCTTTGTGGTAGAAGGATGCTGTAAACCCATGTAGGTACCATAATGTTGATAGAAGACTGGCTGGCGTGGTAGAGGGAATGGAGGAGAGTAAGGATGGTAACCATAAAAATATGAGCCATATTGAGAGGGAGTGACACCAGAGTTGGAAGCATATAAAGACAGTTTTGGAAATTGGGGATGGTAGTTCTTTAATTGCTTCTCACGAACTTCTTTACTCTGAGCTATTGCCACATAGAGAGTCCTTCCTTCAAAATTTGCCCCTACCAGAAATATGAACCATATAAAAATTACTTTGGAAGCAATTACCCTACAAAAAGAATAGTGTGGCAGATAGAAGATACAGGGAGATAGAGAGTACCATTAAGTGCATCCAAAGCATTCTTTGCTTCTTCAGGGGTGGAGAAGCACACAAAGCCAAATCCCTTACTCGTTCCATCATTATGACGCATCACTCTTTTGGAAGTTATTCTTCCAAAACCACAGAAAAGTTCCTGCAGTTTGTTGTCATCAACAGAGGAACTGAGGTTCTTCACATACAGATTTGAGGCCTTCAGCTTCTGAATATGTGATTTGCATGCCTCCTCATACTCACGTTTTAATATCTCTGTCCTCTCACTTTTCTTTTGAGCCCTTCCTACAAATAAAATCTTCGAACCTGATTCACAAATGAATTTAACAATTAGAAAGATTGCTCTCCACAGTAGTTCTCGAATTTAAGGCAAAAAGAAACAGAAAAACTAAGTCAATAATTTACCCATTTGTGCACCATTCATGACCTCTACAGCCTTTCTGGCCTCTTCTGGTGATTGGAAGTTGACAAACCCGAAGCCTCTTGATTTCCCCTTTCCATCCTTCATGATGACAACATTACAGACCTTCCCGAATTTAGAAAACATCTCACTAAGGGCATCCTCTGTCATGTCTTCAAGATTTTTCACATAAAGATTGGTGAAATCTGAGTTTTCACTGGTAGCTGTCCTCTCAGTCTTCTTGACAAATTTTGAAACAAATCTGCAAAGGCAGGAAACATAATTTTGTTAGATATTAACTACTAAAACCAACAAACCTTTTAAGATCATCAAAAATCACAGAAATTACACAGATACATTTCTATCTAAAGTTCCCACGAGATCAATATAATTAGAGAATTTGGCAACTGTTAACAACATATGTTAAAAAAAGACCAAGGAAAAACAGAAGACTCACAACTTCTTTCCACGAAAGTAAGTATCATGCAGAGCAGTACGAGCAGCACTGGCAGATTCCTCAGAGTCAAACTGAACGAACCCAAAACCCTTACTCTTGCCATTTTCTTCAGCTACCTTGCAAGAAATTACAGTCCCAAACTGGCAGAACAAACCCAGCAAGCACATTCCTGTGACTGAGGGATCCAAGTTCTTGATGAAGAGATTACCAACGCCACATTTCCTTAACAAAGGATCTCTCTGGCACCACATTATCCTCATAGGTTTTCCCTTCAAGTTAGTGTAGTTCAGACATGCCATAGCCTTAGATGCTGAAAAAAACAGAGTAATTAACATTAATAAATTATCACCATTGATTAAACACAATTCCTAAACCACAAAAAGAAACCCATTTGCTACAAATGACAAACTTTCAGAAAGTACAGCAAAAAAAATCCCATTTGACAAGAAAGAATGGTAAGCTAAAGAACTTAAAAAAAGATACAAGTTTCAAGAAACAGAGTTCAAAGAGTACAATAAATACAAATCCGTACAAAAATGTATAAACAAAAACCTAGAATGACTGAGAAACGTAAAGATATCAGCGTAAACGATTTTTCACTTCAAGAAACCCGTAAGAAGAAACCAAAAAGAAAATCAAAAACAAAGAAAACAAATCGCAACTCAACAAAAATGTATAAACAAAAACCTAGAACGACTGAGAAACGTAAAGATATCAGCGTAAAAGATTTTTCACTTCAAGAAACCCGTAAGAAGAAACCAAAAAGAAAATCAAAAACAAAGAAAACAACCCGCAACTCAAAAGAACAAACAATGTTTACATATAAATCAATGTACAGTGAGAAACCAAAAAAACCCACAAAAACCCAGAAATAAAAAAGGGAAAAACAACGTTCAACGAACAATTCGCGCATTTATTTTCACTTTTTCTGTTTGTTTGTACTCCATTTCCAATTTCACGATCAACTTCAGCAAGATAAACATTACAAGTACTATGTTTCACGTCGTTATATCTCATTATTTGTGAAAATTAACATACAGAGAAGATATAAAGATTATAAACTCCTATACATACAAAGAAACCCCAGAAAAAACAAAAACAATACCAAGAAAAAACGAACATTTGCACATAGAGAAGCAAAGTCAAGCAAAAAAGAGTAAAGAAACCCAAATGCTTAAAAAGAACATGAAAATGTGTTTCTTTGTTTGTTTACCGTCGGAGTGGTGGTAGAAGTTGACGTAAGCGTAACATAGACTCTTCCCCGTCAGGGCGCAGCGGCAGAGGTGGAGAGATACGACGTGTCCCATCCCAGAAAACGCTGCGTGCAAGTCAGCCTCGGTGGTCTCGGGGTGGAGGTCGCCGACGTAAAGCGACGCCCGGGGCAACCCCTCTTGAGCTGCTGTCGCCGACGAAGGCACACGCACCGTCATTGCCTCCGCTGCTGCAGTTGCTGACTTCGACATTGTTGTTTTTTTTTATATATTTTTTTGGTCTTAGCTCTTTTTGGATTCTTCCAAAAACCCTAAAACCCAAGCAAATGGAGAGACTTTGATTGATTGACTGATGGAAAAAGAGACTAAGAGTGAGAGGGTGAGAGCGAGAATGAGATTTTGGTTTTGTTATGGTGGTGAGTGGTGTCAGTGAGGTTGGTTTTGTTTGTTCTGTTGGTTACGTAAAGCGCCAGGTGAGGTGCAGTGCGAGTGTGATTATGTGCGGAGCGTACTCGCTGCGTGAGGTCGACACGTGTGGAAAAGTTTGCAACGACAATCGCTTGGTGGTCTCACAGCGAGGTGACAGTACGGAGAGAATGTACGGATGGAGTGGTGGGAGTAGGACTGGCGGAGGGGTTACTCGCGTTGGTTTGTTGACATGTGCACGAAAGGGAGGGGAGAGGGAGAGTTTTTTCATTTGTTCATTGTGGTTGGAACGGTTCGGACAGCGTGGCGTTTTGAAACATTGAAACGCGACTGTGGGAATGGAGGGAAACGATGTCGTTTGAGCCTGGAGGGAAACGATGTCGTTTCTCGCTGTGATCGACTGATTGTGTACTTTTTCGTTTTTGGGCTGATATTTGAATAAGAAGACGATGTCGTTTCATTTGAGATGAAAAATACAATTGACACGGTGCTTGCTTTTTCGTTTCTGTGCTTTCGTTGAAATGGAAACGATATCGTTTCATATTTATTGAGGCGGGGTGGCGGGGGTTGCGGGGGAGATCAAAATTGGATTGGTGGTGCCGTGGTGGGCTACTTTTGCCTTGTTCGAAAGTGTGGTGGTTGGGGAAAAAGCACTTCTCATTCGACTTTGGCCTTTGGTCAAACTTTTTTGATAAAAAAAGTTGTGCATGATTTGCATTCGAGAAAAAAAAAAATGCTTTTATAAACAAGGAAACGAGATTCAGTAATGAATGCAACCTGTAGGATAGAGTATAGAGTGCTTCTTTTGGACAAAAATGGACAAACCAAACAATCCACTTTAAAAATGCTACCAAAAAAGCATGCCCCTACAATATGCCGTGTGAGGCAATGACTTCTGTGTTTATTTGGGATGTTCCAAGAAACCCAGAAGGCAGAAAGTGAAAAAGCTAAAAGCTCTTTCTTTTGGAAAGTGAAATGGGGCGTGTAATCGGTTAACCATTCTTTCTTGAGAGATAACATCAATCAATCAATCAATCAATCAATCTTATCCTCACTAAAAGATAGAAAAAAATTGTAGACAAATGAAAGATGAATATTTATTCAAGAATTGTTTCTTTTCCTCTCACAATATTTGAGAACCTTGTGGTGACACATCTTTTTAAGCTGGTAAACCAAAGTTCACTGCTTGTTGAACATGCTTCCTTTGTCTGCAAAATTAGTCTTTGTCCTGTTATTTCCTACCAAATTTATCGCACAGTGGTATCGACATGTAATGACTTTAGCTAAAATTGTTGAGAGTGTGTATATAAACAGGGATGAAGCAAGGAGCTTCTTGAGCTATATGCTGCAATTCATCAGCCGAAACTAAATGATGATGAGTTTCTAAGCATTTTCCCTCTCTTTCTGGATCGAGAGCCCTTCAACACTTCAGCAAATTTATGCAAATTTTCATCCTGCTCAAGTTGAGTTTCCTCTGTAGAGTCGGTAGCACTTCCTCGTGGAGGCAAAGCAAATCTCTTGAGCCCACTTCCTTCATCGACCAGATCATACTGCTTTACACTCCTCAATTTTTGGATATCAAAAGAATGTCTAGAACGATTTGCAGCTCTATTATTTTGCACCTCAGCGCCTGCATGCATTCCTGATGAAGTACTTGAACTATACCGTGGTGAAAGTGGTGAATCACTATCTTCAAAAGATCCAGATTTTTCGACAGATGATCCCAGATTAGGAGTTTTAACTTCTTTCCCTCGTACAAGTTTCCTAAGCTTCTTGAAAAATTTGACTTTGTTTTTCTTTTTGCTACTGGTCTTGGAGGCAGAAGACTTGTCAGCAGAAGTGTCATCAAGGTTATCAGAATCCGTGACATAAGACGCTTGGGAGGATGACCACCGGTCAGATTCAATGTCGAAAATGTTTCCAACCCCTTCAGTATTTGCATATTCAATTATAAGCTGCTTGGCTTTGTCCTCAGACTTGGGGCTCAAAGTTTTGCTAAGGTCTCTTGCAACTGTCTTACCAGCTGCTGGCTGATAATTCCGCAGCTCATATCGTAAGCAAGCATTTATCCATTTGAGATACACCAATTCTTCAACACCAGCACATTTATCTGATTGAAGTTTCTCAACTTCCTTGGTCAAAGTCTCATTTTCTTGTTTTAAACGCCGACTTGCTTCCTTTAGAGTTTCTGCCTGCAACAAAATGCACTTGGAAAAGTAAGTTTAAGAAACTGGTATATAGATAAATATTAAGAATTATACAACAGGACTGATTACCTCTGGATCTTCCAAGGCGGAAATTGCGAGGACCTGAGCAGACTCCAACCTCTGAGCCAATTCGGAATTTTCTTGCTGCAATCTCATGTTAGACTTTCTCAACTCTTCTGCCTCACCTTCCAAAACCTTTAGCCTTTCCAATTTTGACCGAGTATCTGCATCAATTGGGTCAGCTTTCTGTTCTTGTTCTTGCAACTTAGCAACCTTTTTCTTAAGGGCTAAGATCTGTTCCCTGTTCTGCTCAGATTCAAACCTCAGCTTTTTCTTGAGAAGCTTAATTTTGGATCTAGCAGCTTCAAGCTCCGCCACAGTTTTTGCATGATCAGTTGCTTGCTCCTCAAGTCTCCTTTTTTCTGATTGTAAGGAGTCAATCTTCAGATTAAGAAGTTTAGCCTCCATATTGTTTATCTTCAATCGGTTTTGAAGTTCCACCACAGCTGTTTCTTGCTCTTTAAGGCCATAATACTCGAGTAATTGGGCCTCAAGATTCCTCTCCCTTTCCTGAAGCATAGCAACCATATTCGTCAGCTCCTTGACCTCTTGTTCATAATCATCTTTCTCTGAACTTACAAATGCTCTAGGAGTTTCTACATCTGACCTAGGTGTTTCCACATCGTTCCTTGGAGACAGCCCAGAATTGGTGCTAGAATAGTCACATTCCTTCACAAGATCATTAAACTCTGGCAAGAGGAGCCTATTATCATCTCCACTATGTCTACCGCTTGCTGAAAGATTAACCATAGAATTCTCCACAATGACCTTCTGCATATAAGACTCCTCCTGCACGACACAAGGCAAAATATATTATCTTCACTGTAGTTAAACCAGCAAGACCACACCAGTTCGTTTCTTTGACACTTGGATATGGTGAAGACAGCATATGTTGAGAAATTTTAGAAAACATGATCATTTTATTCCCGAATTAGCCTGTGAGAATGGTTACCATAGTTAGAAGTGATCAAGATATTACAACCTGACATTTTACAGAATTCTGGGCTCTAAAGTTTCTCAAGAGAACAAATAAGAACTCCTTTCTCAAGGATTTCCATGTAAAATCAGTCGATAACATTTCCCATCTTCATCCCTTGGGTTAGAATTGCAAAACTTTGCATCTTTTCAAATAATATGACAAAACTGAAACAATTTTAACATTCTGGAATATTAGATAATAATTTCACAGAACTTACACATTTTTGGGGTGCAACTGATCTATTGCTGCCGGAACTGGGTACTGACTTTAAGCCATGACCACCATCTTTATGCATACCTGAAAAACAAACATGGCATTGACATGATCATGGTAATCGCTAAAGAACTTGAACCCACGTAAAAATCAAAACCAAAGAAAGGAATAGAAAGGCAGGAACTTAAACCTGCAGAGGTCGGGGGGCAAGGAGGTAAAGAGGGTTTGGTTCTTTTGTTTCTAAGGCGGGAATAGAGAAATCCTGCCAAAGAGAGAGTGATAGCCACCCCAATTTTTATAAGAAGAGGCCTTACATCTCTCTTGTCCCCCAACTTCATAGTTTTGCCTTTAATTATAACTATATTCAGTAATCCAAATAAGAGATAGATTGTTGATCTTCTTCTTCTTCATCCTCCATCTACATAGCAAATATCAATAAGATTAACACTCAGATTACCCTTAATCTAATTAAAAGAAAAGCGAAACCACAACTTCTACAACTGATTGATGCTCGAAAAGAGAAAGAGGAAGAAAGGAACCATAAGTTTTCAGAACAAACACACCCCTATAAGTCCAAAACCCAGAATATATAACCATGATCCATTTCAAACCAAACCAAAGACAGTTAGCCCACAACAGGAAAAAAAAAAAAAAAAAAAAAAAACACAAAAGAGAATTGCCGTGTACCCAAATACCCGTTGATCCACCAGGGATTACGCAGAAAAGCACATAGAAAATCTTATTTCAGAAATAAAATAGATATAAAAACTTTAATCAAATTTAACGATTCGAGGCCACGAAAAAAGAAGATTTTACATGATCCAAAATAGATTAAGCAGCAAAACTTCAAAGACTAAAATAAAAAAATAAAAACAAGCACAACCCATTTCATTTTACGCTTCTTCTAAACCAAAGAGCACAATATGCTAATTCTCACCTAAAATTCGTTAACACACAAAGAGGAATAACAAGAACAAAAACTAAGCATACCCCACTTCGATCACATAACAAGCAAAAGAATACAAATGAACCCAAATCAAACCAAGCCAGAAACTGAAACAAAAACAAAAAATAAGCAGCACCCACATGAGTTCTTTCCAAGTTGATGTTATGGAGCAAAAGAGAACTTACTATTAAAGAGAGTCTTCGATTCCCAAACGCATTGAATCAATCAATGAAGAGTCAAAACATGCAACACAACAGTACTACCTTTTATGTTACTTTTTGATTTATGTTCACCTTCCTTCTCTCTTCAACACGAACAAAACACAACACTTAGGAGAACGCAACTGTGTTGTTAATATTTTAATAGTAAAATCTCCAAACAAGCAAATTAAAATAACGGACACTTGTTGTTGGGTTTTGTCTCATGTCATGTTCAGGAAAGAGAAGGAGAGAGATTTTGGTTGTCATAAAGATTCGGATCCTGAGTTGAAATTATTAAAAGACTTTTAAAAAAATTAAAATAGATTAAAAGGATTAAACGGGTTTTAAAAGTTATTAAAGATGATTAAGAGTTAATTTAATTATAGATTAGTTTGGATGGAAGGCCTAATTAACCGCTCTTTATTATCCATTTTCCCTTCCATTTCTCAATGCTCACTATCTTTGGTGAGTTACAATTTGGCATTTGGTTCGGGTTTGCTCCAACTAAATTTTTTAATTTTTTTCTCTATTTTTATTTGGTTAATAAAGAATTTTGAAACCTATTTTTTAATAGAATTTAGATAAGTATAATTAATTAGAAGTCATATTTATCATTTAAATTTGGTATTTTTACCTTTTACAATTAAAGTTTAGGATGTCTAGCTTGCATTACTTGTTCATAATGAATATCCATCTAGTTTAAAATTATATATTGATTGCTTCCGTTCTAGTTTTAGTTTGGATGAATATTTAATTATGTCATACACTGAATATGTTAAGTTTGGATTCTAATTTATACAAGTAGAAGGTTGAATTTTTTTAGTGTATCTTCCAAAAATAATTGAAATTTTAAAGATTTTTTTTTTTACATTAATCACATCTTAATAAATTTAGATCCAATGACCGACTGCTTTATAGCTAGAAAACTTTATTATGTTTTCTGCATTATCAAATGGTAAACAATTGGCCATTAAATCTTTTTTTAAAAATTTGATTATTTTAAAAAATATTCTTTACTTTTGGTTATTTTAAAAGGCCCTTTTTTTAAGTCAAATTGAATATTATATTATATGAAGATTACTTTAATTTGGAATTTCCACAGTCCAAACGTTGATTTCTTTCCTTTTTGACCATGCAAACTTATTTTTTAAATTTGTACTAATGACTTTTGGTTAACGAATGGCTTATAAATATCAATAATCTATATTTTAACGGTAGCAAAGAAGTTGATTTATTTATTCCTTGTATATTTTCATTGCTTCTTGTATTAGCCTTCTACTTCTATGCAAGATTTCTCTATCATGCTAATTTTAGTTGTTTCCGTAAATATTCATTATAGTTTATAATAATCCTTTAAATATAGATCGTTTGAGTCACTTTCACCACACTATTTCTATATAAAAATTCAACTTGTTTCATTATGAAGTGTCCAATTCAATTACGACTCCCTTCTTTTATAGTTGAAATTATTTATCATTATTCCAAAACTTATAATTGTGGGTATTGTAGCCAAGGCGTATAATTGGATACACCTTGTTTTTATAACCTTTTAAATTAATTAAAATAAAATTATATTTTCTATTTCATAATCATATTAAAATATTGTATGCGGCAGTGTTTCATCTAGCTGTAAATAAAAAGATTTTATTTAATTTTTTTAAATAGTAATAGCAAAGTCACTTTCAAACATCGATTATATATAATTTAATGTTAAGGTCTAAAGTCAAGTTATAACATTTATTGATGATACCAAACTCAATAAATATATAGGTATCTTAATTTTCAAATGAATTGATGGCTGAGAATTATTCCTCTCAAGTTATAAAATAATAAATTATATTTAAAAAATTTATTTAAATTTTTGAATTATTTCTTTTTTATTTAAATTTTTAATAAAATAATTTCATTCTATGAGCATATTAAAAGAAGTTGAGAAGACACGACAGGACTCTCGAAATTGAAAGGATAAAGCCACTTTTGCTCATGAACAAGGAAAAGAATAATGGGAACAAAAAGCTTCTATAAAAATCACCTTTTTTTTTTCAAATAAACTAAAATTGGATATACATCAGTCATTAATGATGCCAACAGACTTCCATAGCTAATCTTATTTCAATAAGAAAAACAAAATAATTAAATAATATTAATAACACAAAGTTTTATGATCAACAAAAATTAGTAATTTTATTATATACCGATTTCCAACAAAATCTTTTCGATTTAATAATTTAATATTTAAAAAGATATTTTAATATAAGATTTTTTATAAAAAATTAGATATAATTTTTTAATATTGATCCATAAAATCTAATAATTGAGATAAATAATGAATTAACAGTATTAAATATATCTTATTAACTTTTAAGTTGAATCATTAAATTTTGTAAGATTAATAATTATAAATTTATGTTAATAAATTATATAAAAAAATTAGTATTAAAATACTCCTCCGTTTTAATACTATGATAACTAATAAAGCTATTACATTGATCACTAGTTGTTTGCGAGCAGCTGGATTAGATGGTCCAACAAGGCACTGACTTGTGCATTAATGAAAATGTAGTTGGAAAATTTAAAATATATATTCTCCAAATTGAAATCGCTTTCATTAAATGATATGGTTAGAGAAATAGCTGGTTTAAAGCTTGACACATAGCTAACTCTCCATCACGAATTAGATCTCTCTAAGAAAATATTAATATTGAATGAAAAACTTTTTATTCATTCAAATATTATGATATCTCAAATACTTAACAAAATACTCTTTACAAAATGTAAACGATATGTCGTTTGTCTCCATGACTAGCGGATGACATGTAGCTACTTGCTGTGCTACAAAACGCCATGCCGTAGTGAAAGAAAGCCGGTACCAACTGATTTTCTTGTCAAATGACTAGGAAATAGACATGGGAGTCAGAGAGGCTTGAACCCAAGTCCATTTTCTTGTTACACTTCAATGACTTTGATTAACTCATATATGATGGAATCTCATTCACCTTTGATATCACTCCATCTTGAACTTCTCTAGCTCACAAAAAACATCATCGAATGGCTGTAAAAGAGCACAAGTTCATGTCAATATTTTCGAAAGCACAGCAGATACCTATATATTGTTTGGTGCTAGAGACTCATTCTAGGATCGATCAATCTACAAATTTAAAGTAGCCTATAATATTCAAAATCAAATTTACAAATTAAAGTACAGACAAACTATGTGCTACTCAAATAAAGCAGTGTGGAGGGAAGTTGTCGAGCAGTCACTAACCTGACTTCAATAGTTTGTAATAATCTTGAATCAAGCAAGATGATTGGAAACTATCGCCTTCTTGTCCATGACTGAAAACGCACATGGGAAACAGAAAGACTTGAACCCAATGTTGAATACCTTGTATTGATTCGCCAATAGAGGATTCTTCTAGTATGGCTCACAAAAATTTGCTACTTTGAACTTGTTTAACTCACAAGAAGGGTCCTTTGCACGCGGCTTTTTTGTAAGATATCTGCAAAAGACAAAGCGTAAGGACATATTAGTATTTCAGAAAGCATTGCATCTACAAAGATCTTTTAGTGCTTGAGACTCATTCTAGGATCGATCATAATGAAAAAAATCAGGCAGCATATATGGTATTCATCAAATAGATTTTGAAGCTATTGCCACTACCAACAGTATGATTATAACAGAAGCTAAAATGCAAACTAAATTTGCAATACCGTATGTTTCATTCTAAATGAGTGCTATTCAAATAACTAAGGGGCAGAGTAGTTGTGGAGCATTCACTAACCAACTTGAATATTTTGTGAAGTGATTCTCTGGAGGTATCTCCTGAAGGTGAGCTGTTGAACCTTTCTCTTGCTTCTGTCCAGATTTCAAATATGATAGGTACAAAAATAGAGAAAAATCATCTTCTGGTCTCTTGATGGGGACATGCTCTTTGTTTGGATCTTCTTCACGATGTTAAAAATACCAGCCAGGAAGACAAGAATTCAGTGTACATGCTCCCGGAGTCCCAATTTCAATAAACTTCACATAACAAGAACATAAAATGATGGTGCTGTCGGGCAAGAATACACCGAGGTATGGTGGTTAGTGGTTCGGGACAGGGACAGAGGCACGTTGGGACGAGTGGGGGCAATTGCCCCCACTGAATTTGAAAAAAGCATAAATTTCTGTGTGCCTGGGCCGGACTATAGATATTTAGTCCATATTGGATGTGTCATTATTTTTAAAAATTTGGGCTTATCTTATTTTTTTGGACTTCAATAATTCATTGGTTTAAAAAGTAATCCACTTCCATTTGTTATTATTGTCCAATTTGATAAACTTCAGCCCACTTTAATTTTTATATTATTAACTCAAATTAAAAATAATATATCTCACCTCTCAATACACGTTTCCACAACACTCCACCTCCTTTCCTCTTTCTTCTCAATGCACGTTTTCACACCACGCCACTCCTTTACTCTTTTCTCAAACTCTCCATATCACTCCACAGCTCCCTCATCCAGGGACGGAGCTCTAATCCTCTAGCCTCTCATCATCTTACTTTGGACATTTCTCCATCAAGATCTTAAATTTAAGGTAAATTACTAGTGTTTTTCATTATCTTCATTCCTATATTGTTATTTGAAAATTTATTCACTTATCTACTTGTTTTTTTAATGGTATTATTACTTTGTGAAATTTGCATGTTTAATAACATATCTAATATTCAAATTACGTCAATTAGTGATAATCCAAACTTTTAGTATTTTTGCTTAGAAAATAATCTGTTTTCTAATTAGATGTATATCTACAATTATTCATTAGTTTAGTAACACATTATATTTAAATGATAGATAATTATAATAATCTAATGTTTAAAACATAACCTATTTATTAATTAGTTTAATATATACATGTAAAATTTATTCATTAGGCTAATTACATATAAAAAATTTAATTGATAATTAATTAGTAAAAATCTAATGTTTTATTACTTTTGCTTATAATATATTCTGTTTATTAATTAGGTTAATATATAAAATTATTCATTAAGCTAGTAGCCTCACAACATATATAAAATTCAATTGATAGTTAATCAGCGATAATCTAAAGTTTTATTACTTTTGCTTAATTAGAAACATAATCTATTTATTAATTAGTTGAATATAATATGTTTATTCATTAGATAGTTAATGAGTCATAAGCTAAGGTTTTAATATTTTTGCTAAGAAAGATATTATGTATACCTTTATTCATTATGCTAATAACTTTTATAATATTTTAAATGATAGTTAATTAGTTATAATTTAAAGTTTTATTACTTTTTGCTGGAAACATAATTTGATTATTCATTGATTTAACATTTAAATTTAATTTTGAAACAGCATGAAAAAGTATTTCATTAGTCTATTTATTGATGACATTAGCATTGATTCTACTAATTGCAACTGCTAGTGTAGAAAGGGCATTTTCAGCCATGAATATTGTCAAGAATCGATTATGGAATCGAATGGCAGATCGTTGGTTGAGTAATAACTTGGTTGTATATATTGAAAAAGATGTGTTTGATAACATTGATAATGAGTGTATCATACAGCAGTTCCAAAACATGAAAAGCTGTCGAGGATAACTATGAATTTTTAAAACGAGGTAATATACATCAATATCATTACTTTGGTAAGATTAGTTTTGATTTATTCATGTATGATTTTTTTAGTATCATAATTCGACTTTAAATTTTTGGAGACAAATTATTCTTAAATTGATCTTGAGTTCTTGTTCATATTAATTCAGGTTTTGAAGAATATTTTGTCATTTCATGGTTAACTGCTCTTACAACATCTATTATGAATGGAAGCTCTTTTGTGTGCTTGTATTTCTTTAGTCTTATGAGTTATGAACTCCTTCGTGGTTTTTCCTAAACATATCCTGTAAGTTTCTTCAACTTTTGTTATATTTTGATGCATATGTAGTGTTAAATGATGCCAAGATTTTTTGTATATTTATTTCCCTTGTTTATTTTTATATTGTTGTGGGAAGTTATTGCCCCCGCTAATTTAATTTCCTGGCTCCGTCCCTGTATGATGGCATGTTTGCGCAAATTACATCCATAGTGCTTAGTGGTTTAGAACCTCACTCTATCAAGAAGGCAGCAGAGACTTGAAGCTGTGAAATGGAGTCACTCGTGGATCTTCAATAAGTCCAGGGCCGATTACTGAGCAACTTTCCTCGAGCGAAATATGAATCTGGCAATTACCGACCATGACGTCAGAAATTACAAGTATTTACTAAACATAATGTGTATCAACTTGCCCTGTTTAATGTGACTCAGGATCTGTTGGATTTGATTCTTGATAGACGTCTTGGTCCATCATATATAACCTCGACAGAAGAGTGAACAAGTTTTAAGTTATAAAACATTCTCCGTATCACAGTTTGTTACTTTTCGCTCTTGCTCCCTTGTATGCTACAAAACCAATGAAGCCACAGCAACAGGAAATTCATGCGAGTTTTATGCACTGCCAGATTAAATTAGGATATTAAGAAGCGCATTTGAGATAGTATAAAACAAGATTGAAGATTATGGGTAAATATGCGCATAGTTAATCATCTGGGCAAAATCATTTTTTTTTCCAGCAAAACAGAATTTTGATAAAAAGAGAGCAAATGGAAGAAAAATGAGAAGACATATATTATTACCTGTGGACCAGTGGCGATGGCCGGCTTCTATATATTAATCGCTCATCTCTTCTAAAAATTGCTGATTTCATCATCTGCGACTATGTCGTTACCAATTTGATCATCGGGGTCCCTCTTTTCTAAAGAATTGCTAATTTGATCATCGGAATCTTGGATCTGTTTTATCTCTTTCCATTTTTTATGTTGTTCTCTGACAATTGGACTCGTATCTCTAGTCTCAAATTTCTCTAACTTTGTCCTCAGATAAAAATCTTCTGGCAATACTTTTAAAGATGTGCAATAACGAATATCTAAGGACGAAAGACAAGGCATGATTGTAATATGCTCTTCATCTTTCTTTGTAATCCCATAACCCCACTCTTCCCAATTATGCATAACAGAAAATCGGAGATGCTTTAATTTGGGGAAGACAACAATTTTTGAAGAAGAAGATGATGAAGCAGCACCACTTTCAATACCCAACAACTCTTTACTCACTCTTTTTACACTCGGCATCCTGTGTATATAGAGCGATTCAAGGAAGGGCAACTTCCCTAAAGGAGGCAAACACTCAAAATTATGGCAATTCCATAGAGTTAATGTTTTCAATCTTCTTAATGACATTATCCGGTCGGGTAAGTCAATGCCGCCTTGGTAATTCTCTAAACTTAAACTCTCTATATTAGGAGGTGGTTCAAAGGCTTGAAGAATTTTTTCATGGCACTCTTTAGAAGTTTGAGGTTCGGAGAACATATTGTCAACAAACCTTAACGCCAAAGCTCCGAGGTCTTTCTTTTCCTCAAGTTGAGCCTTCTTAATCTCACTCACTTCAATTGACTTTTCCACTTCCGTTATAACAAGAAGTCCTCGAAGTCTATTTAAATTTCTTAAAGACTCAAGATTGCCGCCACCAACAGCAAATGTGTGTAATGTTTGTAGACCGGTGGGATCCATACGCCTCCCGTATGGATAACTTATCAAATGTCTTAGATTGATTAATTTTCCTATCCCCTCAGTATACATATGATTTATTATTAAAGTTTGTAAATTATATAATTCCCATAAACTGTCAAGTTGTTGCAGGAGGATCCCATTTGGATAATCCTCATTTGGGAGTCCCACATTGATTGGTTAAGGGAAGGTCATGGGGCTTATATATGGGAGGAGTTCCTCCACCTAATAGACTAGTCTTTTGGGCTGGATACTTGTTCCATATATGGTGGCCCATTTGTTGTAAAATTATTGTTGTGCGCAAGCGGAAGCGGTCAGTAACAAGTGGTATCAGAGCCAACCCAAGACAGCAATGTGTGGACTCATTTGGTTCAGACAAGGATGGTGTTGATGCCCACCGGGGCCTTGTCTCGGGGCCTTGTCTGAGGAGATTGGTGGTTCAGACAAGGATGGCGCCTCCACCCGTCAGGGCCTTGTCTGAGGAGGAGGAGGGGGATTGTTGCAGGAGGATCCCATTTGGATAATCCTCATTTGGGAGTCCCACATTGATTGGTTAAGGGAAGGTCATGGGGCTTATATATGGGAGGAGTTCCTCCACCTAATAGACTAGTCTTTTGGGCTGGATACTTGTTCCATATATGGTGGCCCATTTGTTGTAAAATTATTGTTGTGCGCAAGCGGAAGCGGTCAGTAACACAGGTAATTTACTTCCATGAGAACAACCATATAAATCCAAAGATTTCAAATATATCAATTTTCCTATATCTTCTGGGATCTCCTTAATGTTCCTAAGGGATAAGGTTAATGATTTTAAATAAGTAAATTGGTGAAAAAACTTCGTTGGAACATCAAAACTCAGGTTCGTTGTACTCGCATGTTCCAACAACTTCACTCTATCACTAATCAACAAGCTACGCAAATTTTTGGGATTATGAAAATCGGATGGAAATGGACTTACCTGATTTACTCCACTAATAAACGTTAAATGACGAGTTTTATTAATTATTTGTGGTACTTCAAAACAATTATCAATTATTGCACAACATTCATTTTGAGAGAGAAATAAGGCAACATCATGTATAATATCATGCATCTTATAAAAATATAATGATGAATTATCATATTTAATGATTAAAGAGCGTGCTACTAAAATATCAAAATATTTCTCTCCAATTTTCTGCATCTTATTTTCATCTGATCCAAGATAGCCTTGAGCCATTCATAAATAAATTAATTTATATCTTTTGAATTCCCAATCTTTTGGAAAGGTTGCACAATATAAAAAGCATGATTTTATCATGGGAGATAAATCATAATAACTCAACAACAAAGGTGGAAAAATACCTTTTTCCAACTCTTCTAGTTCCCACATCTCACTATCTAAGATCAATTTCCAGTCTTCTATATTTTGTTTTGAGTGTAAGAGACTTCCAACAGTTTTTATAGCGAGAGGTAGTCCCTTGCATTTATTAACAATTTCCTCAACAAATTCTTCCACATTCTCACTCTCATCATTTGACCAACCATAAAATGCTATTTGCCTAAACAACATGTGACAGGACTCCTTTGACAATTCTTCAACAGTAATAATATCTTTTGATTTCATGTTATATGCCACTTCCTTCTTACGTGTGGTAACCATAAAATGCTATTTGCCTAAACAACATGTGACAGGACTCCTTTGACAATTCTTCAACAGTAATAATATCTTTTGATTTCATGTTATATGCCACTTCCTTCTTACGTGTGGTAACCAAAATCCTACTTTCCTTGTGACCATGTTTTAGACAATTATATAAAGGCTTCCATTTGTTCTCCTCTTTTAGCCACACATCATCTAAAACAAGAAAAAATATTTCTCCCCTGACAGATTCTTCAACTTTTTCTAAAAGATTATTTAGTGTGTTTATGTTTAAGGCATCAACTTTTAGAGCCTCAAGAATTGTTTTGGCAATATCACACTGATCAAAGGGATCCGATACACAAACCCATATTCTTTGCTTAAAATGGTTTTTAACATGTTCATTATGGTATATAAATTGAGCAAGAGTGGTTTTTCCAATGCCTCCCATGCCCACAAGTGACATGATATGGAGGCCTTCGCTACTACTACCAGAGAATAACTTGCCTAACAAAACTTCCTTCTCAATATCTCGACCACATATCTCAGACAAGTCAACATCGAAAGGGGTAGTTTCTTTTCGCTCTTGTTTTTCAATACTCCTATTAACAGTAAGATTAAACATATCTTTCTCTCTTGCAATACTATCTAGTCTTTTATTTAAATCTTTTATCCTATGCGCAATTTCATGACACAAAACAACTTGTTTGATACCAAAGCAAGAGGGGGGAAAGAAGCAACATACCTTGTTCTTATTATGGCTACCATCTCCATTACCTCCATCCTGGAACTTCAGCATTAGCGTTCCAATCCTCCAACACATCTTCCATGTCGTAGGATGTGTCTTTGAGCCGTTGTAGCCAATGTCTAATAGCTTCCTCCTTCACCTGTTTTTGCTCCGCATCAAGGAGCACAGCTTTAATGGCTCCAAGTTTGCTCTTAAGCTGCTCTACTTCTTCGTCAGCACCCACCACCAGGCTGACCTCTTGGTCTATCTTTTCAAAAACGGTTGAAGTGAGGTTGTCCAAAAGAGCAGAAACAATTGCTTCGGCCATTTTCAGAATCGGATGGTAAAATATTGAATTAAAGAGTTGCAAATTAGGAGAAGAAATTGAGATTTAAGATATGCGCTTAATTATTATGGTGTGACAATGTTAGCATTGTTTCAATTCTTATATAGCGTAACTATGGGGTGTATAGTGCAACTGCACGGAAAAAAGCTAAATAATTAATTAATATTTCTTTCCTTTCCACACATAACGGTAAATTACTGACCTATCACATGTAAATGTGAGGCGTGCTTGTGTTTTCTGCCAACAAGAATTTAATAGTGTATTGTGTATAATTATAATTGTTAGAGTATTGACTCTTTAGCCAATTACTTGTATGTGCAAAGATCCCACATGGAGTGGGAGTCTTTGTGTTGGAGAGACTTGGGCTTATAAATAAAAGCTAAGTCTTCTCACTTAGGTGTACCAAGTGAAATATCCTCCAACCCCCTCTATTTGTAAGGTCTCACATATAAGACCTCATAGTTTAAGGGCCTTTCCGTAAGGACCTTAAAGTTTGTAATATTTGTTTTTCCCCTTTTGATTTTGGGTATTTGTAGTATTGCCCAATTGTTTGGGTAATTACATTTTAGCCCAACTATTTGGGTAATTGCAGTTTGGCACAATAGTTGTGGTATTTGTATTGTGGCCCAAAAGTTTGTAATTCTCTTTGAAGATAGTGGAAAGTTTCTTCAGCGGCGCCCGAGGACGTAGGTACTAATACCGAACCTCGTTAAATCCTGGTGTGTATTCTATTTCTGCATTGTGGTTGATTGGTTGCCTCTTTAGTTACTATTATATTCAATTATCTGGCATAGTTGTGGTTGTGCATTTGGTTATTCTGTTGGTTACCGCTTCCGCTTGTGCATAACAATTGGTATCAGAGCCGAAGGTTTTGGGTAGTTAGTGGCTATTTCATTGAAGCACTTGCTACTGGTCTGGGCTGTTGATTTTGGATTGCTAGTTATTGAATATAATAGTTTGTTTGGAGCTTGGTTATTGGTGATTTGTGTATCGAGCTTGTTTGTGAGAGGTAGTAATGGCTTCATCATCTACTGTATCTGAGAAGACAGTGACTGTGACAAATGCAAAAATAGATGTTGAAAAATTTGATGGCCGAAATAATTTCGGCTTATGGCAGAGTGAAGGTGTTGGACGGGTTGTATCAGCAAGATTTGGATATTGTTCTGGAAGAAACAAAACCAGAAGATATCAGTGCAAGAGATTGGGACATGCTGAATATAAAAGCTTGTGGGTTGATTCGCTCTTGCTTGTGTAGAGAACAAAAGTATCCGTTCACGAAAGAGAGATCTGCAAGCAAACTGTGGAAGGCGCTGGAAAACAAATATATGAAGAAAAGCAATGAGAATCGGCTGTATCTATTGAAGAGATTGTTTCGTCTCCAGTTGAAACCAGGTACGAGCATCAGTTCTCATATTGATGAGTTTAATAAGTTAATTGCTGATTTGTAAACTTAGATGAAACCTTCAAAGATGAAATTAAGGCTATGCTATTGATTGGCTCACTTCCGGATGAATTAGATCATTTGTGCATTACTCTTATCCATGGGAAAGATAAACTGTCTTTTGAAGAAGTTTGTTCTGCTTTGTTGAATTATGAAATTCGTAAGAGAGATCAAAGGGAACATAGGGATGAGTCAGTAGATGCATTGATAGTGAGAGGGCGTAGTCGGAGTAGGAAACCAGGAAAAAGGGGAAAATCTTTGTTGAGGGGTAGATTAGGAAAAGATGAGTGTGCCTTTTGTCGTGAGAAAGGGCATTGGAAGAAAGATTGTCCTAAGTTGAAAAAGAAAGAAAAGGGCAAGACTGTTTCTGATGCATGTGTTGTTGAGCGTGAGGATGATAGTGATTCAGATATTTGTCTAGTTGGTCATCCATCCACTTCTGTTTCTGATGAGTGGATTATGGATTCGGGTTGTACTTATCATATGTGTCCACATCGGGATTGGTTCTTTCAGTTTGAGGAGCTTGATTGTGGAGTTGTGTATATGGGTAATGATGATATTTGCCATACTGCTGGGATAGGTTCGATCCGTTTGAGGAATCATGATGGACTGACTAGAGTTCTGACAGATGTTCGGTATGTACCGAAGTTGAAGAAGAATCTCATCTCTTTGGGAGCCTTGGAATCTAAAGGCTGTGGTATATCTATTCGAGATGGTATTCTGAGGGTCACTTCAGGCGCTCTTGTGGTATTGAAAGGCACTAGGAGGAACAACTTGTATTACTATAATGGTAGTACGGTTATTGGATCAGCTGCTATGGTTTCTGATAATGATACAGATTCAGAGATCACGAGACTGTGGCATATGCGTTTGGGACATGCAGGTGAGAAAGCCTTATTCAGTTTGGTGAAACGAGGCTTATTGAAAGGTGCAAAGACCTGCAAGCTGGATTTCTGTGAGCATTGTGTTCTGGGAAAGCAGAAGAGAGTAAAATTTGGCACCGCTATTCATAATACCAAGGGTATTCTTGATTATGTTCACTCAGATGTGTGGGGACCTACTAAAACCGCATCTATGGGAGGTAGGCACTACTTTGTTACTTTTGTTGATGACTTTTCCAGAAGAACTTGGGTGTACTGTTTGAAATCAAAAGATGATGTACTTCGTGTTTTCCTTAAATGGAAAAAGATGATTGAGACACAGACTGGCAAGAAGATCAAGCATCTCAGAACAGATAATGGTGGTGAGTATTACAGTGATCAGTTTTTGAAATTGTGTCAAGATGAAGGTATTGTACGTCATTTTACTGTTAGAGGTACACCACAGCAGAATGGGGTGGCAGAACGCATGAACCGGACATTGCTGGAGAAAGTTCGGTGTATGTTGTCCAATGCTGGGTTGGGCAAAGAGTTTTGGGCTGAGGCTGTGACTTATGCGTGTCATCTCATTAATCGTCTACCATCAGCTGCTATTGGTGATAGAACTCCATTGGAGGTATGGTCTGGACAACCTGTTTCTGATTATGATTCTTTACATATTTTTGGTTCCACTGCATATTATCATGTGAAAGAATCTAAGCTGGATCCTAGAGCCAAGAAAGCGATTTTCTTGGGATTTGCTTCGGGAGTGAAAGGATATCGTCTATGGTGTCCTAGTTCGAGGAAGATTGTATCCAGTCGAGATGTGACATTTGATGAGTCTTCAATGTTGAAGAAATCAGAAAACCAGACAAAGGTGAATGGTACTCCACAGCAGGTGGAGCATACTCAGCAGCAGGTGGAGTTTGAAACGACGACATTGAACCCAGTTAGATCTGTTGAGACAGATGATGGTACTCCTGTGACAGAGGGAGATTTGGGAGATGATGGTGAGGGTTCTACTCAGGAACCTCTACAGCAACAAGAATCTATTGCAGTTAATAGGCCAAGACGTGAGATTCGCAGACCTGCTCGATTTGCTGATATGGTGGCCTATGCACTTCCAATTGTAGATGCTGATGTTCCTTCCACTTATAGAGAGGCAGTCAGATGTTCTGAAATTGATGAGTGGAAGACAGCTATGAGCGAAGAGATGCAGTCTCTTCAGAAGAATGAAACTTGGGAGCTAGCTCAACTACCGAAGGGTAAAAAGGCAATTGGGTGCAAATGGGTATATGCAAAGAAAGATGGATTTCCTGACAAGAATGACATCCGCTACAAGGCAAGGTTGGTGGCTAAAGGCTACGCTCAGAGGGAAGGAATTGACTACAATGAGGTATTTTCTCCAGTTGTGAAACATTCTTCCATTAGAATTTTGTTAGCCTTGGTAGCTCAGATGAATATGGAATTAGTTCAATTGGATGTAAAAACTGCATTTTTACATGGTGACTTGGAAGAGGAAATCTATATGACCCAGCCAGAGGGATTCAGATTTGCTGGTAAGGAAAATTTAGTTTGTAAACTGAAAAGATCGCTTTATGGTTTGAAGCAATCTCCCAGACAGTGGTATAAGCAATTTGATCGGTTTATGATTGGTCAGAGGTACACAAGAAGCAAATTTGATAATTGTGTGTATTTTCGGAGGCTATGTGATGGTTCTTTCATTTATCTACTCTTGTATGTTGATGATATGTTGATAGCTTCGACGAATGTCGAAGAAATTACAAAGTTAAAGACTCAGTTGAATCGAGAGTTTGAGATGAAAGATTTGGGTGAAGCTAAGAAGATACTAGGTATGGAGATTAGCAGAGATAGAGGGAGAAGCAAGATTTGTTTGACTCAGAAGCAGTATCTGACGAAGGTATTACAGCAGTTTGGCATTACAGAGCAGTCAAAACCTGTAAGTACCCCACTTGCTCCTCATATGAAACTTAGTGCATCTTTACCTCCTAGTATAGATGAGGAACGAGAGTATATGTCTCGAGTTCCGTATGCTAATGTAGTTGGTAGCCTGATGTATGCTATGGTGTGTACGAGACCCGACATTTCACATGCAGTTGGAGTTGTGAGTAGGTATATGCATGATCATGGTAAAGGACATTGGCAAGCAGTGAAATGGATTCTACGGTATTTGTTGAAAACCGTAGATGTTGGCTTAGTCTTTAAGAGAGATGATACATGTGGTCAGTATGCTATTGGTTATGTTGATTCAGATTATGCTGGTGATTTGGATAAACGTCGATCGACAACCGGTTATGTGTGTACTCTTGCAAGAGCACCAGTGAGTTAGAAGTCTACTTTACAGTCTACAGTGGCTTTGTCTACTAAAGAGGCAGAGTATATGGCTATGACAGAGGCTGTGAAGGAAGCTATTTGGTTACAGGGATTGCTGGATGAATTGGGACTTGGGCAGAAGAAGATCACTCTTTATTCTGACAGTCAGAGTGCAATCCACTTAGCGAAGAATCCAGTGTTCCATGTTCGTACGAAGCATATTGATGTTCGGTATCATTTTGTGTGGGAAATCATTGATGAAGGAAGAATCTTACTTCAGAAGATTGAGACTGTCGAGAATCCCGCAGATATGTTGACTAAGGTTGTGACAGCGATCAAGTTAAGTCATTGTTTAGACTTGATCAACATTGTGCCTGTTTGACCGCGCCATTGGGCGCATTTGGAGGCGTTGCAGTTGTGATAGAGAATATGGGAAAAAGAAGAGTTTTGTGGTGGATTGGCTAAATCGCCAAGGTGGAGAATTGTTAGAGTATTGACTCTTTAGCCAATTACTTGTATGTGCAAAGATCCCACATGGAGTGGGAGTCTTTGTGTTGGAGAGACTTGGGCTTATAAATAAAAGCTAAGTCTTCTCACTTAGGTGTACCAAGTGAAATATCCTCCAACCCCCTCTATTTGTAAGGTCTCACATATAAGACCTCATAGTTTAAGGGCCTTTCCGTAAGGACCTTAAAGTTTGTAATATTTGTTTTTCCCCTTTTGATTTTGGGTATTTGTAGTATTGCCCAATTGTTTGGGTAATTATAGTTTGACCCAACTATTTGGGTAATTGCAGTTTGGCCCAATAGTTGTGGAATTTGTATTGTAGCCAAAAAGTTTGTAATTCTCTTTGAAGATAGTGGAAAGTTTCTTCAGCGGCGCCCGAGGACGTAGGTACTAATACCGAACCTCGTTAAAATCCTGGTGTGTTTTCTATTTCTGCATTGTGGTTGATTGGTTGCCTCTTTAGTTACTATTATATTCAATTATCTGGCATAGTTGTGGTTGTGCATTTGGTTATTCTGTTGGTTACCGCTTCCGTTTGTGCATAACAATAATATCAACAAATCAAAATTTGAGAGATCGTAGACCGGTCGGATTATTATTAATTGACAGATAATGCTTATAAATTATAATCTACATAAACAGGTATTGTACGATATGAAATTCTGATTAATTAAATGTATACAAAAATAGATAATTTATGAGAAAATAATGTAATCTGATCTTTGGTCATGGTCAGTCTATATATATGTGTGTGTGTGTGATAATGTTTATATTTGAAGTTTTTTTCTTTTATTTCTTCACTTTTGTTATGAAAATTTAATAAACGAAAAAGCAACTTCAAATTAAATGGTGTCATCAACTTTTGATGTAAATTATTAATAGAGGTCAAATAATTGAAATTACTGTAAATCAAAGGACAAATAAATTTAAAGTAATACATTCATAGATATGGAATAGTTGTTCTTGAATAATAATTCATCACATAAACCTCAAGACCTCCTCAACAGCTCATGATTTAGGACATCAATAGAGAAGATCCAAACACCAAAATTAACGACTAAGCGCGCGCACACGCACAAAAAAAAAAAAAAAAAAAAATTGTAGCTCGTAGCCATTTTAAAATTATTAAAGGAAACAGTTGAAATTCAAGTTGTAATTTAAGATAAGAATTATGTTACAATTAATTAATTATGACTCTTACTCCATGCAACGGTAAAGACAAGTGGGAATAAAAAATTAAAGTTCACTTTGGAAATTGCAGAATTTTTTACTCTTTCTTTCATATGTGAAAGCACAACTGTAAATGTACGGAAATTACTCTAAGAGGACAGATTTACCTTTAACCAAAAAATATTACCTCCAACATAATTAAGAATTAATTTTCTTCCTTTTATTATCTCTTTCAATGAGCAAGTTGCTTACTATTTATACTTCTTTAATGGGAAATTGACCGTTGCGTGCTTTTTCATTCATGAAAATAGTAAAATCTGAACAATTCCCAAGATTATATGTCTGATTCTTAACGCCCGACTTGCGTTTAACGTTATTAGAAGAGAATAGCATCCAATAAATAATTAAAAATATTAATTATTCCCACTTAATTGAATGATTAATTATTTACTGATCAGCTCTTATAATTAATTAAGTTAAGATTAAAAGAGGTGAAATGTGACATCTTAAAAGCCAAGGATTTATATTCCAAATAGTATTTTAGCGTCTTCTGCCTAATATGATTTCTATGTTTTCTAAGTGGTTCATATTTAAAATTTATTTTAATCACTTAATCGTAGAAAAAAAAAATAACTTGCAGAAACTGGACGCTGTTTCTATGATTTAATTTGATTTGGACGCTGAATGTAATGCAACTGCAAGTGAGGAATTGTTTCTCGTCAACAAGCAAGTATATAAAAAGAATAAAAAAAATAGATTTAAAATTTGAATGACAATTAGTACAGTAAGTTAGTATTAAAATTATTTATTTCTGAGCGTTGCTGAGGAATTAATTAAATATTATGTAACGTTAAACACAAGTGGGAAGTAGTTGATTTTTTTACTCCTTTCGCGGTGCGGGGAATTGAAGTAAGATGAATCATTTACCAAAAGATAAAATATTTCAACTAATTAAAATTAACAGTTGTTGTCATTAACTTCTCTTTCAACGAACAAGATCTTGGGCTATATATAATACATTAATATATATACATATTCAAATATGTATATATATATATATATATATATATATATATATATATATATATATATATATACATACTACAAGCTGTCAGACCAATCATATCATTGTATTAGCTTAATTTGGGTTAATAAGATACTTGAGTGTTTAATCAATCACAATCACAGTATTGTATTATAAACTACTTATCCATATCATATCATAAAGGATTATTTTTCACCTTCCTTAATCTTTGATGAAAATCAATTCTATTTCAAGCTCCCTTATTACATATGTAATTGGGAAATTTCGACTGTTGACCATGTTTGACTTTTAAAATCTCTCTGATACTCTTTATTTATGATGTTGAGCTTAGAATATTTTACTCCTTCAAAATGTAATATTACCTTTTTACCAAATTTTAATAAATAAATGTTAAGAATTTAAATATTGTGAATTTTCCCTTTTTTTATGAAATAAAATTGAGTAATATATCTAAATTAATTTAGAGCAGAAACTGATGGAGATGATCTTATTCTTAGATGTGGCTTTTTACGTTTGTAGTCAAAATGTTATTATCCTTCCAATTAGTCTTGTATAATATAATGTATATTACACGGAGAAAAAAACGAAAGAATTTAATATTTCATTTTCACATGATAAAATTGACACCTACTATACTAGTATTATATTTTCCTGCACAGAAAACAAGTTATCATGTCCATGGCTTCTGGTGGACAGTGGCATAATAGCAATTATCAGTTGGAATTAAAAGTACTTAATTATATAACTCTTAACTTATTGTAGCGTTAAGCAGAAGAAGGAAGTTAAAAACTTATATTTGAAAGCTCAAGAAGCTAGATACTTTTTTAATATCTCAGTCTATATTATAATATTAATCAAGCATAAATTAAACTAGGACTAATAGGAGACATTTTTACCATTTACCAAAAAATATAATACTACTTGTCCACTAAACGAGAATTAATTGCTTTCTTAATTATCTCCTTCTTCATATTTTATAACTGAAAAAGAGACCGTTGTGTGCTTTTGATAATTGAACAATTTACCAAGTGATGTCTGATTCTTCTCTTCTCATCACTTGCGGTTGACGGCAGAAAATAACCATTTAAAATAATATTAATATTAATGCCACTTCATTGCTTAATTATTTGATTAGCTCCTGTGAAGTAAAAATTTATATAAAGAAGTCTTTTATATAAATAAAAATTCTTCTAAATTAATATAATTCTTTTTTATTTACGTTATTAGATAATTTACCCCATAAACATATGAACTTGTCCAGCCACCACCACGAATGCAAACATAAATGCTAAGGATTGATATTTCAAATATTTCATCAACACTATTTACAATGTATAAATGATACGTCATTTGTCTTCAAGGCTAATGGATAACATCTAGCTACTTGCATTACCACTACTCATCATGTTGGACTCAGACAAAGCTGATGACAACTTCTTCTTCTTCTTTTTTTCTTTTTTTTTTTTTTTTTGGTCAATGACTGAAAATACATATGGGAGTCAGAAAGACTTGAACACAAGTCCATTTTCTTGTTATTAATTTCAATGACTTTTGATTGATTCACTTATCATGAATTCTCAATGGGCCTTGATATCGCTGCACCTTGAACTTAATCAGCTCACAAAAAGCAACCTCCAATAGCCATTTGTAAGATAACTGCAAGAGACAAAGTATTAGTAATTAGCATAAAGTTCATGTTAAAATAGATTTTTGAAAGCATAGACTCATTCTACGAACGATCATAATGCAAAATACAAGCAGCTTGCAATATTCTAAATTAATTGTACTGATATCAAAGTACAGACAACTTTGCAGTATTGAGAGAGAAGTTGTGGAGCAGTCTCCAACCTGACTTGAATATTTTATTCTCACCTTGATCAATAAAGCAAGAAGAACCAAAACTATCGCCTCGTCTTCCTGAAAATGTATATGGGAAACACAAAGACTTGAACCCAAATTGACTGTTTTCTTATTAACATTTTGGACCTCGCATTGATATACACAAGGAGAATTCTCTTGAATAGCTCACAAAAAGATACTAGTTTGAACTTGTTTATTAGCTCGCAAAAAGTATCTTTGCATGTTTTTTTGGTTATTTGGTACAACCTGTTGCTGTACCTGCAGGACGCACTAAATAAAATCAATTCATAAGATTATATCTGAAAAAAAACAATGTATGCTTGACCTACTAATCTGTTCATTCATTGTAAAAATACGATTTCTACATGAATTGAATGAAAAGCAAGGGGAATAAATGATGTGCAGAATCACCAACCAACTTGAATATGTGAGATATAAAGTGATGATCCAGTGATGTGACATAAGCTGAGCTGCTATGCCTTCCCAAGATTCTGTATTTGAAAGGCACAAAAACAGAGAAAAAGCATGTTCTGTTCTCTTGCTAGGCACACATCCTCTTTTCTGTTGCCTCTTCTTGGCCATGGAGACAAGAAATTGACAAGAAATCCCAATTCCAAAATGCTTCTAATTATAACAGAATTGAAATAATGATTGCATGATTGGGCCTTGTCATGAGACAGCAGGGATGTGATGCTGTACCAAAGCTGATCATGGATTAAGACTAGAATTCATAACTTGATGACCTCTCCCATGGATATATTAACCTGGTAGAAGATCATCTGAAATTGACCATTCACTCTTTAGTGCAAATCCGCAAGAGACACAAATTAATTATAAAATAATACATTCAAATCTATAAGCAACAATAGTCTTACAAAGAAAAAAAAAAATATAAGTTCATCAGAAGAGCTTATTTATATGAAAAGTGTCCTGTCACGTACTCTAAGAAACAACAAACTTACAGTACTAACACAAGTAATCTAGTGGTGGCACCCAAATTTTTGCAGATTTATATAGCCACTCTTTTTTAATGCCTGAATTTGTTGAGAGAAATAAACCTAAATAAAGTTCATTTCTCAATTTATCAAATTTGAAACTTAATTTGCTGGGCTTCCCCATTTTTTAATTCTTGGAGTACCCATTTATCAAAATAGTATAACTAAAAACATAATGCCGATATCCTTTACTCACTATAGTATTAAATAACTCAATTGCCTTATCAATTCTACCAATTAGAGAAAACCCATCCAACATCCTGTTACAAGTAATTGTGTTGGGAACCAACCCTCCTTGAGTCATATGTTCTAACAACCCATTTGCTTCATCCACCTTCCCATTTTTGCGAAGTTCATCTATCAAAACAGTGAATGTCACCACATTAGGCCTTACACCTTGATCCAGCATCTCAATAAACAAACCTTTGGCCTCCTCCCCATTATCCTCAAAACAGAAACTATGAATTAGAGTGGTATATACAACCACATTTGGAATGATTCCCTAGCTTTTCATTTTTGAAAACAGTTCTTTTGCTTTGGTTAGTAACCCTACCTTACAAAGACCGTCAATCATAGTAACATAACAAACTGTATTAGGCTCACAAAAAATACCAAATTTACCATTCCCATTAACCATTTCTTCGCGCAACTTAAGAGCAACACTCGTATTGCATGAACGACACAACCCATTAATCACAGTCCCATATGTAATTACAATTAGGCATGCAACTAGCTTTGAACATTTTCTTGAACAACTTTGTTGCATCCATAATTCTATCCTCCTGAGACAATCCTCTAATCAAAGAATTAAAAATAACAGTATCTGGGCTGAAACCCATCCGAAAAATCCTTCCAAGAACTACAAAACTGTCAGAAATCCTTCTGGCATTGCAAAAGCAGTTGATCAATATATTTAGAGTAATAAATCAGGGAAAACCCCATTTATAGTCAAACTCTAATCAAGCGAAATAACTTGATCATATTGCTTTTTCTTAGCAAGGGCAGACAACAAGATATTAAAAGATGTAATATAAGGAGGGGGTTGCATATGAATCATTTAATCAAAGAAGTAAAGGACTTCATTGATAGTGAAATTACCAGATTTGCAATTATCACCAAGGAATTTAGTGAGTGGGGGTTTGTTAGTGAAGAAAGAAGAGAGTTTATTTTGGGAATTTGAAGTTGTTAGATTGTGTGAGTGAGTTAGAGTGAGTGACGATGAAAGATAATTATTAACTTTCAAAGCTGATTTTCAAGAAGAATGAGGAGGGATTTTGAACGCCATTGCAGTTGCAGAGAGTCTAGGGATTTCTTTCAGTCACAGCTCACAGCTCACAGCAGCTTAGAAAGTTAACCAGGAAGGACGTCAAAGACAAACAAAAGGGCTAGCTAATCTTTTTGAGTTATCGTTACAATTTTCCAACGATGCCCTTGAGATTTTACAATAAGAGTAATTAACGTTACCCGACGATTGCGCGAGCAATATCCTTTCTCTACTTTCAATAAAATAATATAAAAATCTTTAATTTTTTAATATAATAAACCTACCTATTAAATATATTATAAAAAAATAATTTTATCTTTATTTATATTATAAAATTTATTTATTTATTTCTCTTTATAATTAAGAAAATTTTTAAAACCTTAATTTTTATTTACAAATTATTTTTTAAAATAGTTTATTTACAAACCATTTTTTTAATTCTAGTTTTAAAAATATAAATTTTAAAAAAATAAAAATTAGAAAGAAAACAAGTTAGACCACCATTTTTATTTATCTAAGAACCATTTTTTTTTTAATTTTTATTTTTCAAAAATCACTTTTTACAAATCATCTATACAAATCATTTCTATAAAATTTTAAAAAATATGAATTTTTCGAGTCTTGTTGGTGTTTTTAAATTTTATTCCTTTATAAAGAGACATAAATTAAAAAATCTTATAATATAAATAAGGAAAAAATTGTCTTCTCGCAATATGTTTAATGCATTGATTAACGGTTTTTAGAAATTAGGAGCTTGTATATTACTTCACTGAAGGTTGGAGGGATAGTGTTACTTCGTCCAAACATTAGGCGTGACAATGTTAATTACTCTTTATAATAATTGCTGCTTTTGTTTTTCTTTATTTCATTTCCTGAGTTTTAAAAAAATATACAAAAATAATGGAAATATCCCACAGTATATTACACAAATAAAATCTACAAAATTAAATAGAATTAATAATTGTATTCTCTCATAATAATTCATTTTTCATATTGTTTGCTTAATATTTATATATTTTTTTATAAATCAGTTATCATTTTCGAAAATGAAATCATTAAACGCTGAAAGCTTCATCTGTTTATTTAAAATTTGATTAATGTTACTGCATACGAATCGCGTCTATCTCTGAAACGGACTGTAGAATTTCTTAATGAAAATAGAATTGATAAATTTATTAAATTTATGTTATTTTATTAACGTTTCAGGATATTGCCCTAAACTTGTTTTATCAGGCATATGCCTTACTGTAGCACAAACGAAGAAGTGATGTATCAACTGCTGGAGAGCCAGTAGGCTGCAAGAGTCTCGCATTATTTGAAGGCACAAGAAAATCAGATGGCTATTATGCTTCAGAATGAGTAGCGTTATATGTGTTGTAATGTGACAACAGCTGCCTACTTATTTGACTTGATTTTCTCACTGTCAGACTCTTGATCAACGTTTTCCCTAAAATAGTTACGAGGAGGATTGTATGACCAGAGAACAATTTTAAAACCACCAAATTAAGCAACAAATATTAAAATTGGATAAAATTCTAAATGAAAATATTAAACTTTAATGAAAATGGTTTCGAGGATTGTGTCACAGCCTTGTTCTGTCCATCAATAAACTCTCTGCACATTTACAAGCCAAAGATGTTGAACCTGATTATACTTTTAATTCCAATACAAAAAGTCTTACAAAGCAAGAAATTTTGCTTTTTTAGGCAACGCCAAATTGTGAACATCAAGACATAAGTATTTGTCAAGAAATGTGAGCATGCATCCCATTGACAGGGCCAACTGTGAAGCCTATGTACCCCGCTATTGCCCCATGAACAGCACGGATCATATGCTTGGGATCTGCCTAGCAAGTAACCATTAAATGATTGCATCATCTCTATTAAAGAAGTGACAGATATTAATGTGACGCTTCAGTCAATTTACCTATATTTTTTATGCTTACAGTCATTCTTTTACTCTTTGCGAAGTGATCGTGCAACGGCAGACCTTAAACCGGTCAAATGATATGGAAGGAATCTGGATGTCTACCAATAATCTCTAGAAACAGCCAAAAGTGTTCTACAATGGACATCGGTTAAAAATGGTTTAGTTGCTGATGAAAGGCACTGCTGGGATCTGCAAACCCAAAAAAAATTATGTAAGATTGCTAAACTGCAAACTCATCCACAATTCAGAACAACACCCAAACTTTTCTCCGAGTTGGGAGAAAGCATGATGCAAGCAATAAAATATATTCTAGCATGGTACCTTCATCTTTTGAGATACCCACAAAACAACGTCTTGAAGTAGTTTGTTTCCGGAAGCATCCTGCTGGACTATTGGACAAATAATTTAAGAAGAAGCTCTTGTCCTGCACCCTCAGCTATTACAATGACCATGTGCCAACTTTCTTGCAATTAGTTCTCGATAAGTTCAAAATGTCCACCAGGTCCTTCAAAATAAAATGGTGACTCTGGAATCAAGAAACAGTCCACGTCTCAGTTGGCGAGTAGCATGCATTGCTAAGAATCCTGTTTCAGAATATGAAATTCAAATTCTAGATAACTTGGAAGATTGAGCTCAAGTATGTAAACAATGAAAGCTAATAATTTTCTCAAACAAGAGGTCTGCATTTTATTAAGGTTGCAAACAAAATAAACCGATAAAATTTATTACAAGAAAATGACCAAAGAGAGAATGTGAAATAAAACATATAAAAATATACTAGAGAACCATTTCAAATACATCAGTTTTTAATGATAATGCAAGGTTTCAAGATAAAGCCAATCATAGGAAGAAATCTCAGAACATCAGCAAGCTCATTACCAGCTTGCAATCAGTCTTACAAATCACCTGTCCTACAAGACACTCAAAACCAAAAGAACTTGAAAAAAAGAAAAAAAAAATGTCTAGAACATGCCGCTGTACCGGGCCGTTAACAACACCAAATACCGTTCTCAATGCTTTCTGCTTGAAAACGCGTATTATTAATTAATCGTTCACTGAGCCTCCTCAACAGCAATATCAAAACTAAAGGACTTGTCTATAACCAGAAACAGGAAAAGCATAAAGACCAATGTGAGTTCTTAAGATTGACATTTTTAGTTTTGCACCAAGAGGATGTCAAGTCACAATCCTAAATTTTGACCTGACATGAAAGATACCGGAATGTCATCATCAACAGTTTTGGAATTCCAGCCACTGCAACTTTGAGGCCACGCCTTCTAATTTCCTGCAAGAAAGAGGAGCCACGGGAATAGTTTGCTGGCACAAAACACGAGCAGTTCAACAATATAAAACTGCATCAACAATCCATTCAGAAAGAAAATTATACTCCACTGAAATGCATAATTAGGATACTGATCAAATTACATACATTACCTCAAAAATCCAAGAAGCCCCTTTTTGAATTCCATCTCCTCCAATTATGTAAACCTGAGATACATAAATGTCAGAATTCTTGAATCAATATTAGAGTAAGTTCCTGAGGCAGAGGAAACTCTGAACATCAAACATATCATGATACAAAACGAAGTTGCCGGACAAGATATACAAAGGAGGCTGACTGATATTAGGAATTTGAAAGTAGACCAAAATCCTGTCAATTGCATGCCAAATATGACTTCAGAAATTTAGAATTAATATACACAACATCTCTGAAATTTACATAATCACTGAATATTTAAAATAAGATACTTGTATCAACTTGCCTTGTTTAGTGTCACACAGCATCTTTTGGCTACTTGGCTTCGATTCTTGAAAGAGATTTCGGTCCATCAGTTCTGAACTGAGTAAGTGGAAATAAAGAACCTAATTAAAATCTACACAATTATTGGAGGCCCTGAGAGAACGCAATCAGAGCATAACATACCGTATAGTTACTGAAGAACTTTTAACTCATCTTTCTTTTTGATCCGAAGTTGTGGCTGGTACACTTCATATATATATTCTCTACGCATCATTTTTTTTTCTTCAAATTGTACTTGACACATTAAATGATTCATGGTTACTTCGATCATGATATAATAGCTTCCTGTGACAGCGAATTAATAGGGAGAATATATTGACGAAGAATCCTGATCAAACACAGTAATCGCAAAAGCTTAAAAGTGGGCTGAAGATCAAAAGGGTTTACATTCTTTTTACCTGTATTCTGCAGGGGAAAAAGAAAAAAGAACTAAACCACAGCTTTAAAGCTAATAACAAAACAACAAATGTTGCTACAAAGTCATCCTCCCTTCCCCATTTTTTTACATGCCACTGTCCTGCTCTCCCCCTCTTGCATGCTACGAAACCTCTCAAGCCACAGTGAATTTATATTCATATATCGTGCGCAAAAGTAGTAATTCAACAGTTGCAAAATAATTTTAGGAAACATTTCACAGAGGTGAACCTTCTAACAAAGCTATCCAGAAAATAGAAAATAGATTATTATTGCAAAATTACATGAAATTGAATTCGAAAAAAGATATTCCTGTAGAAGAAGAGGCACAATTTAGAATCTATAAAAAAAAAAATTTTCTGTATATGAAAGAAAATGACCTGTAGATCAGTAGCAACTGCATCCGTTCTATGTGGTCATCGACAATCTCTTGTCTAAAATCGCTTGGATTATCGTGGATGACTTTTGGCATGTTTTCTCTTCCTCCATATTTCGTATTGTTCTTTTAGGATGGGGCTTGAATGCCCAGATACGTCCAATTTCTCTAATGTTGTCCTCTGGAAAAGATCCTCGGGCAATACTTTTAAAGAGCTACAGCCCCAAAATTTTAAGAGGCAAAGACATGGCATGATTGTAATATGCTCTTCATCTTTTTTTGTAATCCCATAATCCCATTCTTCCCATGCAGGCATGAACGAGAATTCAAGATGTTTTAATTTGGGGAAGACAATAACTTTTGAAGAAGAAAATGTATCACAACCTTCTATATCCAAAAATTTTTTATTCACTCTTTTTATGGTTTTACCATGTATGCGAAGTGATTCAAGGAATGACCACTTTCCTAAAGGAGGTAGACACTCCCAATTATCACAATCATAGAGCTCTAAATTCCTTAATGACAAGGACATCATCCAATTGGGTAAGCCAATGCCTCCTTTGTAGAAAATTATCCCTAAACTCTCTAGATTTGGAGGTGGTTCTATGGCTTCAAGTATTCTTTCATGGTCCTCTTTAGACGTTATCTTATATCCAGTAAAATTTAAATCCAACTTTAAGAGGTCTTTCTTATTCTTAAGTTTTGCCTTCTTAATCTCACTCACATCTGTTGAGTTTCCCAACTGTCTTATACGAAGATGTCCCTGAAGGTAATTCAAATTTTTTAAACACGTAAGGTTACCATTACCGACAACAAATTCAGTTAATGTACGTAGACAAGTTAATCTCTCAATTTGTCTTGGCATAGGATCCAAAATAGTACCCAATATTAGATGTCTTATGTTGATTAAATTTCCTATCCCTTCAGATAATCTAAAAACTTGAGTTTCCAACATCAAAGTTTGTAGATTATACAATCCCCAAATGGTGTCAGGCAAATGGTCCAAAAAATCACAATCATATGTTTTAAGAAACTTTAAATGAATCAATTTTCCAATGGAGGAAATCTCCTTAATTTTGATTGATATATGTAATGCCTTTAAATAAGTCAATTGATCAAAAAACTTTATTGGGTGATTATAATTTGGTGCGACCTTATACTCTGGCGGCCAATCCTCATCAATTGGGTTGCTATCAATGTTCAAGCTCATACAACTATTCTCTCCAACAATAAATAGGCTACGCAATTTTTTGGATAGAGGAATATTAGATGGTAACAGACATCTATCCTGGGCATGACTAATGAACATCAAATGACGAGTTTTGTCGCTAATCTTTGGTACTTGGAAACGACTATCTTCTATTGTAAAACATTCTTTTTGGGAGAGAAATAAAGCAACATCATGCATAACATCATGCAACTTAAATATTAAATCAACAACTCCATGATTAATTACATCTTCTCTATTCTCTTTAATGATTAAAGACCGTGCAACTAAGATATCAAGATATTGCTCTCCATTTTTCTCCATCCTATTTTGATCTGATCCTAGATAACCTTGAGCCATCCATAAATAAATCAGTTCATTTTTATCTAATTCCCAATCTTTTGGAAATGTAGAGCAATATAAGAAACATGATTTTACCATGTGAGGTAAATCATAATAACTCAACAATAGAGGAGGAAAAATACCTTTTTCAAATTCTTCTAATTCCCATATTTCATTATCTAAGATAAATTTCCAATCTTCTATATTTTTTTTAAAGCATAAAAGACTCCCAATATTTTTTATAGCAAGAGGTAGCCCCTTGCACTTGTCAACAATTTTCTCCACCAGTTCTTCTACTTTCTCACGCTCATTATTAGACCAACCATAAAATGCTACTTGCCTAAACAATGATTGACAACACTCTTTAGATAATTCATTGACGGTAATAATATTGTTTGATTTCATCTTATGTGCCACAACCTCCTTACGTGTGGTAACCAAAATCTTACTCCCGTGGAGACCTTTTTTCAGACAATTATATAATGGTTCCCATTTATCATCCTCTTCTAACCACACATCATCTAAAACAAGAAAAAATTTCTTTTTCACGATGGACTCTTTAACTTTTTCTAGAAGAGATTGTAGTGTACTAAAATTTGAGGCAACTCCTGTTAGAGCCTCAATGATTGCTTTGGTAATTTTGTATTGATCAAAAGGATCTGATACACAAACCCATATTCTTTGATCAAAATAATCTATGATATCTTTATTATTATATATAAATTGAGCAAGAGTTGTTTTTCCAATGCCTCCCATGCCTACAATTGAGATGACATGGGGGCTTTGTTGCTCCGCACTACTCTCAGAAAATAATTTGTTTAACAAATCATTCCTCTCATTATCTCGATCGACCACATATCTCAGATACATTAATACCTAAGGAGGTAGTTTCTTTTCGCTCAATGTTTTCACTACTCATACTCGCAGTAAGATTAAATATATCTTTCTTTCTTGCGATAGTATCTAGTGTTTTATTTAAATTTTTTATCCTGTGCGCAATGTCATGACAAAAAGCAACTTGTTTGATACCAAAACAAGAGTAGGGAAAGAAGCAACATGCCTTCTTCTTTGTACGGGCATTTCCGTCACCTCCATCTGTCTGGAATTTTCTCATCGCAGCATTCCAATCATCCAACACATCTTCAATGTCGTAGGATGTGTCTTTGAGCCGCTGTGACCAATGTCTAACAGGTCTTTCCTTCACCTGTTTTTGTTCTGCATCAAGGAGCACAGCTTGAATGGCTCTAAGTTTGCTCTGAAGCTCCTCTACTTCTTCGTCAAAACCCACTACTAGCCTGAACTCTTGTTCTATCTCTTGAAGAATGGTTAAGTGAGGTGCTCCAAGACAGCAGAGACAATTGCCTCAGCCATTTTAATTCAGAATCAAGTGTAAGTAATTTTTTTTTCTCTTTATTTCTTTCGATGAACAAGCTGGCTGCCTGCTTTTCATATTTTATGATTGGGAATCGACCGTTGTGCGCTTTTTCACACTTGGAATAGTAAAATTTTGGACGATTTCCTAAACAATGTCTGATTAAGCAATTAAAAAAAATCATCCACTTGTTTAGGAAAGTAATTTTTTTCTCTTTATTTATTTCTTTCGATGAACAAGCGGCTTGCTTTTCATATAATATAATTGGAAATCGACCGTTGCGTGCTTTTCCACCCTTGGAAATGGTAAATTTTTGGACGCTTTATAAATAAATGTCTGATTCTTGTCCCAACTAGTTTTTAACATGATTAGATCTTTAGCAATTAACTAATCTTTATTGACATTATTTTAATTTATAGTTTTAATGTTTTATGGGTGGTGTTAATTTATGATTTGTAATTTAATTTAGGGAATGATCTTTTTGTTCATATTTAAACAATTGTAACAATATGTTGTAGTAAAAATAATAAAAAAATTAAATGTGAAAGAAAATATCATTTTACCATACAAAAGTGCAAGTAATTGAAAAAATTATACATAGTCATCGGGCTTGAGAATTAGTTCTGGTTACCAATAGGCCTAGGTCGATTTTGGGTTTGAGTTTTGGAAATCATGGTCGTTTTGGATTAATTTTGGGTCCATCATTCTTTAATGGGTTTGTATCCAAGTCTTGGTGGAAGCGGCTGAAAGACCAATTGCCATCCCCATTGGCATACTAGGTAAAGTTTATGGGCTTTAATAAATGGAAAATTAATTAGTATTTTTTAATATGGCCAAACGTGAATATAGTCAAGGTCAGTTGTCAAACATGTCCACCATTATATACGATCCTCACCAGTTGTTAAGTATTTCAATAATTAAAATTAATTAGTATTTAATGTGGGCATAATTAATTGATATGTTTGTGCCTCTTTAGCTATAGGCTTTGATGAGATATAGATACTAAAAATGAAGTAAAGAACAAAGAAAAATCGCTTATGTTAAAAAGTGAAAACAGAGAAATTCTCCATATATTAATTTAACACTTGGTGGCAGTAGTGCCAAGCATAGTATTTTCTAATTTATGAAGTAGTTTCTCTGAGGTTTCATTTAGTGGACATGGCTCAGCTTTTCATTCGTATGTGTTCTATTATTTTGATGCAAGTTAAATACAAAAGTGAAGATACACATTCATTGTTTTGGTCTCAGGAGCCGCCTGTCTCTTCACTTGGTTGTTGTTTCCTGTGTATCTATTGGTTTTTTTCACAGCTTGTGAAATGGGGTCATGACAGTTTGCTTCCTCTTTAAATGTGGCAACCCATTGGAGTTTGATAGGATAATCAGAGTCATCACTTACCCAATTTATTGTCATGCGTCATTTTACTTTGAATTTTTGAGTTAGTACCAGAATTCTTGATTCGATGGTAATGCCATCCATTTTTTTTTTTTTATTGACACTGATCACTCATTAAACACAACAAATTACTAGTATGCTAATATTCATGAAATTCCAAATCACAAGTTAAAATTCATGAAATTTCATATCCCAAATTAGTTTCAAGTATCCATGGAGATTCCACCGACCAACAGAATGCCATTTTCAACACAAAACAAAGAGAAGAACCAAAACAGAGAACATTGCAGACTTTAAGGGATGAAAGATAAACAGTTAAATGTTTTAGCCCAGCAAACTGATCACAATTCATGCTTTGTTAGAACTCACAAATTCAACAGAAGGCAAGTGGATTGCAGTCCATAAAGCAGGCAATTCTGACAAACCCATATGTTACAAGTTCAAAACTGCGTTCGATAAATATAAAAGAGAAAGAAAGAACTCACCATTGTGACATCTAATGGTTAAGGTTTCACTTTTAGACAAATCATAAAGGGATTGCAGCAATATGCCTTCACTGACAGGGACGGAGCCACATGGTGACGAGTGGGGGTAATTGATTTGCAAAATTTCTATTTTTCCCTCTAGTTTGTATTTTAACACAATAAACCTTTTTTTATATTTTAGATAATTTAAATTTCTAATCTATCTTATAACCATTTTTACTCTTAATAGCTTCAACAATAGTTAATCGTATTAGCTATTAAACATTATTATATGATTAATTAATATCATAATATATTTTTAATTCATAAGGTCATATATTAATTTTATCAATTTGTTAAACATTTAAGTTAAATATTAAATTACAATAACCTAATCTTGTATTAAGTTTTCCTTTATAATATGTTTTCTAGAAGTACTTATAATTGAAAAACATTTTCTAGACAAAAAACTTATATTTCAAATATTTTTTAATTATTTTTATCGATATTAATTGATCCCTAGCTACAAATCAATATAAAACTACTTTTAAACTTTTATAGTTTATAAATATTTTTTTTGGGCTCTCAATTACATAATTTTTTTAATATAAAAAAATATACAAATCTAATAATGAATATAATTTTTTAATTTTTTGTGAATAATTTTTATAAAGTCTCAATTTATCCCCACTGAAGCAAATAGTTGGCTCCATCGGTGCCTTCACATCTTGTAACTTCCTGCTTAGATAGTTCAAAAACTACTTTCAAGGTCGAACACTGAAATTGCTTACTACTCTTATTAACATTCATCATTCCCATTCTTTCTACGACCCTTGAACAGGAAATGATGGAAGCAAATTAAGACGGCTAATGGATGACAAACAAAAGGGCTAATTTTTATTTTCCTAGACCCCCTTTGAGTTGTCGTTGACATTTTCCAACTACCCCCTTCGATTGCGCAAGTTAGGGAGGAAATAAAATATCATCATTGAGGTTTTAAGAATACGGCATTATCACTTCTATATAATTTTTTAATAAATTAATATCTAATTTGAATTTTTTTTAAGTTTATCAAGTTCAGATAAATACATGTATGATTTAACAATCGAAATTCATAACATTTAAAATTGAAAAAAAAATGATTTCTAGTTTTTATCCATATTATAAATTATTTTTAGTAACTTAAAGTTATTAGAAATAATGAATCTAGGGCATGATTGTATGTATATATATTTTTCATTAAACTATACTTTTCATAATTTTATAATTTATAAAAAATTATTGGATTTTTTTAAATATGATTTTTCGAATTTTGAAAATAAAAAGCATATATCATGCATTTTATACTTTTGTACCTATTGAATTTAAGATTTACCGTATATTTTTGAAATCTAATAAACAAAGCTTGTTTAGTGCAAGCTTCAACGGTATTGTGGACATCCCGGGGCTTGTCCCAGGTGTTAACCCAAGTCTCTTAAATTCGAATATAACGAACTTTAAAAAAAAAAAAAGGTTAAAAAAAAATACGTAACACATGCAAACGATTGTCTTTTGAGATATCTGCAAACTAACATATTGAAGTAATCTCTTATATTTCTCTTTTGGGATATCTACAAATTAACATCTTGAAGTAGCTTGCTTCCAATGAACAACATGTGGAATTTCCGATGAAAAAGTTAACATTATGAGTTGCATGAGTTTCAATATTTAAAAATAATTAGTGGAACAGTATGGCTGCAATTAATTGATGTATTTGTGCTTCTCTAGCGAGCTAGGCTTTGATAAGATGCCGTTACTAAAAATTAAGTACAGTTAAAAATATGAAATGGTTCATGTTAAAAGAATAAAAAACAGAGAAATTCTCCAATGAATAACATATGGTGGCAAATGCAGTAGTACCACCCATGAATTCTTTCAATGAACCTGCAGCTAATACTTATTATTATTATTATTTTGATGCCATCACTCACCCATGAATTCACTGATAATTAACCGTTAAAAAAAGGTTAAGGTCGGTTATCAAACATGTCCAGTACCATTATGATCATCACGAATAGTTGAGTGTTTCAATATTTAAAATTAATTGGTAGATTGATATGGCCATAATTAATTGATGTGTTTGTGCCTCTTTAGCAAGGCTTCGGTCAGACATAGGCACCAAAAATGAATTTAAAAAATAAACAAAAATGTTTTATGTTAAAAAGTAAAAACAGAGAAGTTCTCCGCAAATTAATTTAATGAACAGTTGGTGGCAATAGTGCCAAACATAGTATTCCATTTTAATTTTATTTAGTAGTTTTTGTGAGGTTTCATTTAGTGGTGTTCTTGGAGTGACGAAACATGGGGCCAGGCCACAAGCCTGCTGGTACCAGTATGTTGGACTTCCAATATCAGATATAGCATCGGTCAATGATTTCACTAAGCTCGATTTTCAGTACAAAACGGCACAAATGTCAAAATAATGTTATTTATTCTCCATTCTTACATGGGAAATGCACAGCGTGAGTCACATTTCTAGAATTAACGACAACATATAAAATATTTGGCTAATTATTTAATGGTGCATTTGAGGCTAATCTGTTATCATCCCTTTATGTTCTTCCTCTAAACAGAGTTAACGTAGTAAACAAAGCTATCCAATTACTCCTGAATTCTGAACGTTTTGTTCATAATTTTGTTTATTTATCGAGAGATCAAATTGCTGTTACCTAATTATAAGGACATGATGTGGCAACTCATAATTGATAAACTCAACGACGTAAGATGCCTAGGCAATACCCAATTAGTTAGCGGAAAACCTGTGAATGATACGGCTAATATTAATAATAATATTTTTTATAAGGCCACCACTTACCAATGATTTTGGATCACTAATAATTAATTGATGAAAAGAGTTAATGATGAGACCGAGGTTCCTTAACTTAAAAGAAAGTGAGGGGATATAGACTGAGGACATGGAAAAAATAATAAAATAAATTTGGAAAGAAATACAGACATGGAAAAATTAATAAAATAAATTTGGAAAGAAATACAGTAAAATTGAGAGAGAAAATAATTTTTTTACTAAAAGATAAAAAATTTATATTCAACAATCTTAGGAATAAAATAATTAATAATAGTTATTTATAGTGCCAACAAATATAATTTGACTAAGAAAAAGAATATAATCCCAACTTAAACAAAAAATACCAAAATTAAATCCTAGATAAATTAATAAACTATTAATTAGGAATATAACTCAAATTAGGATTTCCTAATTTAGAAAGTCAAAATCCTTAATTTATTAAAATTTCTAATTTTATTTCTAACTATAATCTATTTGGTCCTATATCAATTTTTCCCTTTGAAAGAACTTGATTCCTAGCAATTTGTCAAGGAAAAAGTTGTCAATACATAAGAAATGTCATGTCTTATCTTGTATGAGCATTGAAAAGCCATCAACCCAAATCTTTATATCATGATGATCCAATAGTATAGGCACATACAATAGAAAAGTTGATGATGCTTCAATAACCTTCAATGTTGGAG
Organism: Boswellia sacra; assembly: GCA_013180625.2. Lineage (NCBI taxonomy): Eukaryota > Viridiplantae > Streptophyta > Magnoliopsida > Sapindales > Burseraceae > Boswellia > Boswellia sacra. The sequence continues at coordinate 33,102 of SNVD02001341.1, read as the reverse complement.
AAACAATAATCACCATAGTAAGTATTAACGAGGGAGGTAGACCCAGTAATAAAATTAGGTGAACCCAAATAAAAATCACAACTTATAAAATGAATTACTTGAATGATCTAATGAGATTCTTTTTCACATATAGATTCAACTTTTCATGAAGGCTTCACATCATCATTATAATTCATCTCACTCAATTTGAATATCACCTATAAATTCATGGCCATGTTCAAGATCAATTTCACTTGCTTCATTATCTTCACTAAAATCATCACATCCATCCTTATAGTGCTTAGGAGTTGTACCCAAAATCCCTTATCATCTTGATCTCCATGTTTGGTAGATAAGTCAATTTGAGGGTCTTGTTTTGTGAGGAAGGAAGCTTTTATGGCTTTTATGGTTTCAAGCAATTCTAGCATCCTATTTTCCATGGCATCCGTTCTAATTTCCAAAGCATCGATCCTAAGGTCCTTCCTAAGGTTCATCATGTTTCCTAAGGTTAGCATAATTATGAGTGTTTGTATGAGTATTTGTTGAAGTGTTTTAGGTTGTTGAATTGAGAGTAAATTATGGAGAAGTTATTTGGCCATATTTAGGGACTTGGAGGACTACGAAATGAAAATTTGAATGATGTCACTAGAAGAAATCTAACCTTTTACAATGTTAAAAAATGTTGTAAATGTTATTTTATAGCGTTTAGTCTCATGTTGTTATTGGCAAAGCCGTAAAAGATCTCTAGCCTATTACAACATTTTTAAGATGTTGTAAAGACTTTTTTTACAACGCTTTTTAAACGTCGTGAGTAAGACTTCACAGCTTTTTTTAAATGCTACAAGTAAAATTTACATCGATTTTTAAATGCTTTAAGTAAGACTTTATAACATTTTTTTGAACGCTGTGAAATGTATAGTGTTTTTTCAAAAAAAAATGGTTGCAATTCTCGATAGAAACCTACCAAGAACAGTTCAAAACAACATGCAACTGCGTCAACACTAAATCATAGCTCCAATTCACAATCACATATATTCAATATCACCTCTAAGATATTTATATATTCACAACCTCAAATATCTTGTTTCTAAGCATCCAAATAGAATGGACATAATAACTAGGGAAGAAGTGAGGGGGGAGGGGAAAAAAACTTGCATAGAAATTACAAGAGTTGAACTATATATGAGTACTGAAACTAAACATTTTAGTTCTTGAAAGTAACTTAATTTGCACCATCTTTGGGTTCTATATTGTAAGAAGTCCTCCAGAATAACAGAATCATCTCCATTCTTCCGTATACAAAATCAACTAGGGCAACATGACCAATGGTTGATTCACCAAGATCAGGATCTAGTACTTCTTCAAAGGCTCCACCGCTTCCATCAAGAGGCACAGTTCTAACTTTAAAACTTGCTAGCATCAATCCTTGTCCAGGACTAAAACAGCCCACAATCTTCTCCCAACTCTGACAATCAAACAAAGAACATTTTATTTAATTTAGAATTTGAAAACCTGCCAAAATTTGACATAGAAAGTAGAGCTAAAGTCTAACAGTGAAAAATAGAAAAAAGTTCCGCCAGGAAGCCTTATCAATTAGTCTAGAGGCAACCTAATGGCATTTCATTTTTCATTTTTTGTTTCTCTCTATTAGGATTTAGAGTCATTGATTTAGATCTTGAATATAAGTGAAAAGAAGGCTAAACTTTACCTTGTTAAAGAACAATTTGAGAGGCTCCTTTATGTTATTCACTACCTCAAGTTGATGTGCAATATGTTCAAACATGAAAATTCATTTAAAGATGAAATGAGAGGAGGATGTCACAATCAAAATTCTTTCATATATTATATTTATATAGTAAAGTTTCACAAATATATATAGTCAAATATATAACCAAATTAGCTAGATTTTGTTGCTTTTTCCCGAACTACGATGCCTAAAACCTCTAATTTTGAATATATTTTATAAATAGATATGTATCCAGTTTATTAATAGAACCTTTCTCATGTAGCCAATAACTACAAGTCTGTGATAATTAACAGACAACATTTCAATGAAACATTTCATTGAGCATGTGCATTGCATTAATTCTGCTAATTCCTTTCTTTCTCACAGGCTAGCTAAACAAACAACTAATAGATTTTGCAAAATCTCTTTCTCAGTTCCTCATCATTTTTCCCCCAGATTTTCTCCACAATCTAATTAGTAATACAGAAAATTTATTTGAATATCTACATGAATTAGAAAACCAAAACACGCATGGATCAAAAACCATGAAAAAAAAGCAAAAAACCCAGAAACTTATAGGAGACCAGAAAACCAAAAAATAGACACAGGAAAACCAAAAAATAGACACAGAAAAACCAAAAAATAAACAAGGAAAATGCAAACCGAATCAATGAGTAGCAAAGGTTGATCTCCACAAAGCAAGATTCAATCTACTCCAAGATACCGACTTCCACACAAACCCCTGAACATCCCATTAGTCTTAAACCTACAAGGTTGCAAATGGTAAAAAATGCCTATTTTCAGTCTCATTTTCTTAGCAGCCAAACAGAAAAACTAATTTCCATTCTTTCTCATTTTCACTCACTTTCTTGCTAACCAAACAAAACAACTGATAATTATTAAAAAAATGAAATAATTAAAAAAAAACTTGAGGCATTGGCAGGGGAAGAGGCAGAGGAGAGGAAGTCGAACAAGGAATGCCGATCTAGCGATATTTACGTCTAACAACAGCTTCAACTTGATCTCCGTCAACCGAAAGGGAGATGTTGGCAACGTCGGAGACGAGTAAGAGGCGATCAGCAGCAAATCACAAAATTTGCTAAGAGGAAGAGGAGCAAAGTGGCTAGGTTAAAATAAAATAAGAGAAAGGGAGCTGGGCAAGGGATATGAGTGAAAAGGTGAGCGGGAATAATATTAGACGACCCTCGAATGGGAAAAAAAATTTACTATAGTTCTTACTATAGTTCTCCCTAAAACGCAAAGTTTTACGTTGTATTAGGTATAACACCTCACAGCATTTTTTATTTTGACGTTGTAAAAATACTTTTATTTGCATATACACAGCGTGCACACGCTGTAAAGAGGGGCAAGGGTGTTGGCCGGTTGATTTTTTACAACCTTTTATTGAAAAATGCTGTAAACCAATGTAAAAAGTTATATTTCTTGTAGTGTGTTTTAACATCTTTATGGTAGAAATTTAAAGTTAGTGCTAAAGGACAGATTATAGATTGCGATAAGGAGATTTTAATGTTGGCGAAGATAAATAGTAACTCTGGCATAAACAGTGACTCTAGTAAACAATGATTTTAGTTTTTTTTTTTTTTTTATGGGTGGGAAATTTAGGGTTTATGAGTTGAACAAAAAATTAGAAGATAATTAGTACAAGAGGGTATCAAAATCATGCTCTGATACTAAACGATAAAGAATGAGGTTCCTCAACTTAAAAGAAAGCGAGGGAGATGTAAATAGAGGAAATGGGATAAATAATAAAAGAAATTTAAAGAGAAATATAGTAAAATTGAGAGAGAAAATAATCTTTTTACTAAAAGATCAAATATTCATATTCAACAATATTAGAAATAAAATAATTAATGACACTTATTTATAGTACCAACAAGCATAACTTAACTAGGAAATAAAATATAATCCAAATTTAAACAAGAAAATACCAAAATCAAATCCTAGATAAAATAGTAAACCATCAATTAGAAAAATGACTAAAATTAGTATTATTCATAATTTAAGAAATCAAAATCACTAATTTATTAAAATCTCTAAACTAATTAAAATTCCTATTTTTATTCCTAACTATAATTTAATTCGTCCTACATCTATTAAGTTACATAGGTAATCAGTCGATGTTGCCCACTAGGATGAGTCGATATTGCCCACCAGGCTGGGTTGCTGGGTTTCAGTACTTACAATTAATTACTGCATCAATATGGCTACAATTAATTGATTTTTTTGAGCCTATCTAGCTAGGCTTTGATGAGATTAGTTACTAAAGATGAAGTACAACCGAAATATAAAATGGTTTATGGTAAAGAATAAAAAACAGAGAAATTCTCCAAAGAACGTTTGGTGCAAATTGTATCGAACATAGTATAAATTTTCTTCGAATTTAATAAGTAGGCTCGGCGTGGATACACATTCATTGTCTTTCCGCATTGATTATCAACCGAATTTACAGTACATTATGGACCTCCAAGAAGTTTCAGTCATTCACAACATAACCTTGTGGACATCAATTCCATTGAAAACCACAACAACATAATCTCTCAGGCTTTATGAGCTGCTCAGTTTGGTCTCAAATGCTCATAAGTTGGTTAATGGTATTATAGGGTCCAGGAAGGATGTAGGAACAAAAGTCTCACGTCGGCCTGGTAAGGCCTGTATGACAACTTATATGTAGGAGAGCTTTACATCTCATCAGCTTAAGCTTTTAGGTTGTTTGCTACATTAAGTGGTATCAGATCAAGTCCCTCCGAAGCCTGTCAAGGGCTAAGTGTCTGATGTAGGAAAAAAGCTGCCACCCGCCGGATAGACTTGCCCTTGAAACCTGTCAGGGCTGAGTGTCTGATGTAGGAACAAAGCCGCCACCTGCCGGACGAATATCTGATGTGGGAACAACAAGCAGAAATACTGAACCTGACCAACAATGTTGACACAACTTTGTTAACATCTAATTTGACGCCAATTACAAAGACAAGATTTTTTTTTTATTTTTATTTTTTTAGTTTTAAAGGACACTCCAGTTATAATACTTGAGACTTCAGAAAACAGGGAAGTTTTAAATTAAATCATGGAACCTCAAGTGCCATTAAGCTATTCATTGGTAGCGAATGAGGTATCAGCAGATAACGTGAATATATGCATAGGAAATGCCACTAAGGCATGTATCTTACCGCATTAAGGTAGGACATCGACAGTCAATCAAGTGATTTGGCAGAGGCAAAGGCTTGAAGCAAGCTGTACTTGCCTTTGGTAATTGAAAGTAGATCAAAATCGTATTCTCTTCTCTTCATTCTATCATCCTCTGTTTTAGCTCTACTTAGTAAAATGAAACACGGGCCAGGGGAGTAGAAATTCTATATGACTCCAAAATCCAACACCTATGACAATTTCCAAATATAATTTCAGATATTCAGAATTCTAAGTACAGAGAAGGTCTCGTATACCTCATAGCCAGCCAGTGGATTAAATCTCGATTATCAACAATATGGCATCATTTAATAGAAATTCTAATCAGACTAATGGAGCATTTCCCTTTACCTCTTATTTTGGAATGCATCCGGACAAGACTGCTAGCTTTCTGGACATTGGGGTTCTCCATTGAAATTTGATGTTTGGCCAATGATTTCCATGGAGTAAGCTTTCCTCAGAAAAAATAAATAAAGGAAATTTAGCTTGTGAAAGGCTACATACATATTCATATGGATCATATCAGATGAGAAACACATACGGACTTGCCTGATTTATTTCAACAGATTCAATTAGCTATGGTTCTCGAATAAGACACGACATCCTGGTCCGTCAATGGTCGAGAGGGTATGCGCGAAAGAATGCAACCAAGACAAACTCAATTAAATATGGGAATATCTGAACGAGAGACCTGATATTGAGATCATAACAAACATGCGGCTGAGAGGACTTCTACCTTATTATCTTCCTATTTCATCTGAAGTTGTGGCTGCTTCTGCGCATTCTTTATCTATCAAAATCTTCCTGCAAGTTGTATTCTAAAATCACTTGCTTTTTTGTTTAGATCAAAAGAATTAGAGAGCCACAGGCCTTCTGGTACCATTATGTTGGACTTCGAAAATCAGATGGGGCATCCTCCTACGATCTCACGCAACTTCTTGTTTTGTCCAAACTGCGTAAATTTCAAAATGATGCAGTTTTTAAACTTTACAGGGTAAAGGGACAATGTAAAGGTAAAGGTGAACAAAATCATGGTCACAAATCTCTTTGTTGGTTCTTTGTAATGCAACAGAACACAGGCCACGGGAAAAGAAAATTTACGCAACTCCAGAATTCAATACCTTTTCTTGTGATATTAAAACACCTGAACTGTCAAATGTTATTTCAGATATTCAGAATTGTATGTACACAACATCTCATCTGCCTGATGGCTAGGAGGTAAATTAAATTAATTTCAGCGATCAATAGAATGTCATCATTTACTTAAAAACTTCCATACATTAATTAAGGACTGTCCTTTACCTTTAACTTGGCAATGCATCTAGACGCAACCGTATGCTTCCTCTGGACATTGGCTTCGCCGTTGGAATAAGCTTTGCACATACAAATAAAAAATAATAATAATACTAATAATAATAAAAGTGAGGGGAAAAAAAAAGATTTAGCTTGTCAAAGGCCACATATACAGTAGATATATCTCTCATAATAACACAAATTTTAAAAAAGATGCTAATATATATAGACTTGCCATCTCCAATGTCGCACATCAGTGGCTGCTTATGATAAATAAACAAGATATCTTGGTCATCGGTGGCAGACAAAGAAAGCAATGAAACCTGCCAGAATATGTTAGTTCGAGTTCCAATATCGGGTAAAGCATCCTCCCATTAGTGTACACACATTGGTGTTCAGTCCAAACTGCATAAATTTGAAAATGACGTTATTTATTAAATTAACATGTAAAAGGCATACTAATACTATTGATTTAATATCTAGAATTTAGTGGCTATACCGGCAAAGTTTTTTACATTTAGAAAAGGACAAGTGTTTTTCTACCTGTTTCTTGGAGGAACAAATGCACGCCGGTGCACAAACATCTTTTAAAAAAGCATAAAAAGTTGTCACGAAATCTTCCTATCCTCTCTTCACCCGATTGTTAAATCACAAAATCACTTCCCCTGAATAAGAAATGCATGTGCTTCCAAAATTAAACGTCCCTTCCCCTGTAACATTAAATCCTCATATTAGTTAGCATATTTTAGATGGAAAATATAAGAAGACCATTTCCTCGACATGTCAGAAAAGACGACAGCACAACAGAAAACTTAAAGTTTAGTTGCTGCTAGTTTGGTCTTGGCTGCTTGTCTATTTACGTGGTCCTTGTTTATTTCATCGAATGGAATGGAAGCATTTATCTGGTCAACAGGGCCACCAGTGAAGCCTGCTTACAATGCAATTGCACCATGAATGGCGCTGTGACCTTGTTTTTTGTCGATGACTGAAAATGCATATGGAGACAAAAAGAATTGAACCCAAAGTTGTCCATTTTCTTGTAAATGTACATTTTCAGCCTTCAATCGATTCAGAATTCTCCTCAGCCTTGCTAAAACAGCTATTTCGAACTTGTTTAGCTCACAAAAAGCATCCTTGAATATCTATTTGTAAGATATAACTGCAGAAGACAGAATAAGAGTAAGGCAATATTATTGTTAGTTTTGAAATCACAGCAGCTACACCAGAAAGATAACTCAAGACTCATTCCATGGTCAATCATCATGCAAAATTGAAGCAGTACATAGTATTTAACAAATAGATTTTGGAATCGTTACCACTAGCAATTGTATGCTTAATAAAATAAATTCATCGGATTAATTAGAGTTGAAATGTAGAATAACTTTGCAGTACCTATATGTTTCATTATAAATGAGAGCTATTTCAATAATTGAAGTGGAGAGTAGTTGTAAAGCATTACTAACCAACTTGAATATTTTGTGAAGTGATCCTCCGAAGGTGAGCTGTTAGAAGACTTTTCTCTTGTTTATCTCCAGATTTCAGATCTGAAAGATACAATAAAAGAGAAAATCATCTTCTTTCCTCTTGATGGGGACATCATATTTTTTTGGATTTGTTCCATGATGTAACAAACACTAGCCAGGAAGATAAGAAATTTACATACCTCCGGAATCCCAATTTCAATAAACTTCCCATACTAAGAACATTTAATTATGGCGTGCTTAGGCATTTATAACAATTGTCATGGTTCACCCCATCACCTTTACTTTGACAAAAAGTTGTTCGTGGATTATAAGTATAACCTGCTAATAACCAAATATACTATCAGACATGATATTTACGAGTATATGTTGCTCAGGCCACTAGCTGGATTATATTTCACTATAAGTCAACCATATGACATCAATCACTCAAATTACCCATCATATGTTAATGGAGGCACTTATCCTTTACCTTTAACTTCACAATACATGTATCTATTAAAGCTGGCTTCCTCTGCAAATTTAGCCCTCCATTGGAACTTGATATCCTATCTACAACTGGAGTAATGATTTCACATCATTAAAAAAAGAAAAGAAAAGGAAAAGAGTTATCATGATATTACATGATCAAGATTTATAACTCTTGTAATGACAAATTAAATAAGATACTCGAAGGCACTTGCCTATGTGAATGTCACACAACATCATTTCACATTATAGAACGTATTTCCATAAATCTTGCTGCAACATTGTCAAATTTTTTTATGGTCATTGATAAATTAACAATGTCTCCTTCAATGACAAAATCTGCACATGAAAAAAGATAATTTCTAAATATAATTTTCAGAAATCAGACTTTGAGAAGTATTAGATCCCATAAAACTTGTGGCTAGAAAATGAATAGAATACATACATTACGGAAAGAAAAAACTAATGAAATATGCCAGTTGCCTAGTTTAGTTTTGCTTGCCGTCACTTGGACTTTAATTCTTTCATTTATTAATCACAGATATGTCAGTTTGGAACTAATGTTATCCGAAGTGTTGATCAGTCTTGCAAATGTGTCCTTCAAGTTCAGCAAGAAGTCACAAGTAGAAAATGTGATAATATGACACAATAAAGTGCTTTCTGATCTAAATGACTTACCTTATCATCTGTTTTCATCATAAGATTGCTTCTGGCCACAGAAAGATTTGAAAATGGTGTTCATTTAACCTGCAGTACAAATAAAATATAATTAGCATACACAATAAATGATGAACCCACTAGCTTCACATTAGCATTTCCTGTGCAGGTCATGAATTTTTAAAAATAAAGGGTAGAACAATACAACAAAGGATATCAAATTATGATTGAAATATTTATATCCATGATCACCATATAAATATCTTCTTTCACACCCAGTGTAAAAATAACTAAAATAAATATTCAGTTAATGAAATTGGAGCCAACTCTTTCTCATCAGATTATCTTCTTTTACACACAGTGTTATACTAAGGAAAATAGCTTGTCAATTACTTCTAATTAACAACTTTTTTTCTTCGGAGAAAATAACAGAGCTGTTCTGTAATCAATAAAGCATTCAGCAGCAAAATAGCTTACCTTTCATATAGTTTATTGCAAACTCATATTCTCTTCTTCTGATGGTCAAATCTTGTTTGTTTCAGCTTTCCTTAATGCATCGAAACACAGTCAATGGCAGGAGAAATTTCCATGCCTCTGGTATCCATTACCTCTTGCTATGATATTTTAACACCCTACTAATATCCAATATGATTTCCGAATTCAGAATTCCAATATGAACAGAAGATCTCCCATAGGCTATAGCTCATGAATGCCCTTTAGCTCATGATCTCTCAGGTACAATAAGCATGGATTACTAATGTATATTACTAATCCATGGATTACAATAAGCTTTGCACAGACAACAAAGAAGAGGAACGAAATTAGCTTCAACTGTACGTCACTTAATGTATATTACTAATGACGTAATATTAAATAAGATATTCATATGTACTTGCCTAGTGTTTAATGCCAGGGAGTATCAATTGGATATGATCTTCAAATAATACAAGAAATCGTGGTCCATGGTGAGCTGGATATGTGGAAAAAGAATGCAATTAAGATACATAGCCAATCAGTTAGGGGAAGATCTGAGAGAGGAGGGAGTAATGAGACGATAACGAACTATATGGTCTGAAGAAATTTTACCTCATCTTCCTATTTGATATGAAATTGCAGCCGTTGCCTGCACACCCCTTATGCATCAATATTTTCCTTCAAATTATACTTGAAATATTAGTTGCCTTAACAATTTTTAGTATTGAAACAACAAAACAAAGCATTGGTCACAAGCCTGCCTCGGACATGACTTTTACCTGTGCTCAAACTGGCAAAAAAAATCTTTGTTCCTTCTCCAGCTTGACATTTTGTTACTCTCTTTCATTCCACAAAACGTCTGCCTACAAATAGCACCATGTAAAATTCAATCAATTTTTTCAGCATAGAGATTACTATCAAATTTCTAAGAGTAAATCTTGACAGAGATCAAGAAAAGAAGAAGAAAAAGAAAAAGAAGAGAAAAGAGTTGTTAGATGCTCATCAAACAGGTTTTTCTTTTCCTTTAATTGGTTAAGTAGACTTCATTCTGTTTTATTTCAAAAGACTCATGGTACTTCAGTAGTGATGAAGTGGCTTTCTATAGCAGTAGATCATTGATTCATGCATATAACAATCATATATTTGAGATTAAAACTTGATAAGAAATTTTTACGTCTTTTATTAGATAGCAAATAGCAGATAACAAAAAGAAGTATGAGAGGGAGTAGTTACCTGTGGGGCAATAGTGATTGTGGGCTTCTAAGGTGTCGAGTTAATTGGATGCGGTCAATGTCTGGCCCTTCTCATCCTTCTCATTCGTTCCTTGAATAGAGTGTGTCCAATTCTTATCCTCCAGCGTATATAACGCATTTGTAGCATTTCGCTAGATGCATTTATCTTCAGTCTCTTCAACGGAGTCTTCCTAAAAAGGTATTCTGGTACTACTCTTAAAGAGACGCATCGAATAAATACTAAGGTGTGAAGACATGGCATGATTGAAATAACTTCTTCATCCTTCTCTGTAATCCCGTAATCCCACTCTTCCCAATTTTCCATGGCACAGAAAGAGAGGGTTTTCAATTTGGGGAAAACAAGTTTGTTTGAGGAAGATGATGGTGCACTACCCCTTTCTACACCCAAAAATTCATTACTCACTCTTTTTACCCTCCTCATCCCCTCTATTCCGAGTGATTCAAGAGATGGCAACATTCCTAATGGAGGTAGACGCTCCCAATTTGGACAAACGAAGAAATATAATTCCCTCAATGACATTATCCAGTTTGGTAACGCATTTCTCCCTGGGTAAGACGATAAATAAAACTTCTCTAGATTGGGAGGTGGTTTTATGGCGTTAAGAAAATTTTCAGAGGCGGTCGCTGTTATTCTTTCCTCCCGAAACTCTAGACGTAATTCTAAGAAGTCCTTTTTATCAAGTTCTGCCTTCTCAACCTCTCTCACGTCTGTTACATCTTCACACACTCTTATTTTAAGAAGTCCTCGGAGGTGAACTAAATTTTTTAAACAGGCTAAGTTGTCACCGCAGGCAGTAAATAGGTTCAGTGTTCTTAAACAAATTAATCTTCCAATTTCTTTTGGCATGGGGTCCATATCTCCCTCTAAAAAAAATGTTAAATGCCTTAGATTGATTAATTTTCCTATCCATTCAGGTACTCTTTTGATCCCAGGGCACAATAAAGTTTGTAAATTGTATAATTGCCATAAGGTGTCAGGCAACTTTTCTATCTCCCCACATTGAGATATATCAAGCAACCTTAAATGTATTAATTTTTCTATTCCTTTAGGAAACTCTCCGCCTGCTTTACATAAAACTAATGATCTTAACTTCGTTAGTTGATTAAAGAACTCTTGTGGGACTCCTTCTCCCCAATAGTCCGTAATGGTTGACCCCCCAATAATTCTTGGAAACGTATTGTCATAAATGATAAAGCTACGCAACTTTTTGAGATTGAGAACTTCGGATGAAAATGGAATTGTATCAGATATCCGACTTAAAAACATTAAGTGGCGAATTTTCTCATTTAGTTTTTGTTTTGCAAAATCATTGTCTTCTACAACTGTAAGACATTCATTATGAGAAAGAAATAAGGCCATATCATGCACAAAATCATGCATCTTGTACGATGACATAATACTACTGTCCCAATAATCTACCGTATTCTCTTGAATGATTAAAGACCGATTGACTAAGATATTCAAACAATCATTTTCTACATCTAATCCAAGATAACCTTGAGCCATCCACAAATAAATCAATAGATCTTTATCGAATTTCCAACCTTTTGGAAAGGTAATACAGTACAAGAAACATGATTTTACCTTTACAGGTAAATCATAATAACTCAATAAAAGAGCAGGAAAAATACCATTTTCATTCTCATCTAATTCCCACATCTCACTCTTTAAGATAGATTGCCATTGCCTTTTAGTTTTTTTGAAGCGTAAGAGACTCCCAATAGTTCTTATAGCAAGAGGTAGTCCCTTACACTTCTGAACAATTTTCTCACTAACTTCTTTTAAACCCTCCTGCTCCCTTCTAGATCTACCATGAAATGCTATTCGCTCAAACATCAAATAACTATCATCTTTTGATAACTCCTCAATGTCTATTATTTTGCCATTTGATTTTACTACTTCGGCCACACTCTTTTTACGTGTGGTGATCAAAATCTTACTTCCATTGCAATTATTTTTTAGACATAAGTAAAATGATTCCCATTTCTGGTGATCTTCTGTCCACACATCATCTAAGACGAGAAAAAATTTCTCTCCTGCAATTGATTTTTGAATACGTTGCAAAAGACACTCTAGTGTTTCTAGATTAGGAGCAGATCCATCTATCTGCTCGACGATAGCTTTGGCAATCCTATACTCATCAAAAGGATCTGATACGCATACCCACATCCTTTTTTCAAAATTATTTTTGACCCTATCATCATTGTAGGCGAGTTGAGCGAGGGTTGTTTTTCCCATTCCCCCGATGCCTACAATCGAGATGATATAGGGGCCTTGTGATTTGTTGCTCTCATCTAATAACCTGTTTACTAAAGTTTCTGTTAGCTTTTTTGGCTCATATGAAGTTTTTTAAAGATCCCACATCGATTAGCTTCTAAAATGTGGGTCTCTTGAAGGCTTATAAAAGAAGCCTTATGGGAAATTGTTTTGTGTCCCAAGAAAATATTCTCCACCCCCCTAAAGTTGTAAGGTCTCGCAAATAAGACCTCATAGTTTAAGGGCCTTTCCGTAAGGACCTTAAAGTTTGTAATATTTGTTTTTCCCCTTTTATTTTGGGTATTTGTAGTATTACCCAATTGTTTGGGTAATTATAGTTTGACCCAACTATTTGGGTAATTGCAGTTTGGCCCAATAGTTGTGGAATTTGTATTGTAGCCCAAAAGTTTGTAATTCTCTTTGAAGATAGTGGAAAGTTTCTTCAGCGGCGCCCGAGGACGTAGGTATTTATACCGAACCTCGTTAAATCTTGGTGTGTATTCTATTTCTGCATTGTGGTTGATTGGTTGCCTCTTTAATTGCTATTATATTCAATTATCTGGCATAGTTGTGGTTGTGCATTTGGTTGTTCTATTGGTTATCGCTTCCGCTTGTGCATAACAATTGGTATCAGAGCCGAAGGTTTTGGGTAGTTAGTGGCTATTTCATTGAAGCACTTACTACTGTTCTGGGCTGTTGATTTTGGATTGCTAGTTATTGAATATAATAGTTTGTTTGGAGCTTGGTTATTGGTGATTTGTGTATCGAGCTTGTTTGTGAGAGGTAGTAATGGCTTCATCATCTACTGTATCTGAGAAGACAGTGACTGTGACAAATGCAAAAATAGATGTTGAAAAATTTGATGGCCGAAATAATTTCGGCTTATGGCAGAGTGAGGTGTTGGACGGGTTGTATCAGCAGGATTTGGATATTGTTCTGGAAGAAACAAAACCAGAAGATATCAGTGCAAGAGATTGGGACAGGCTGAATATAAAAGCTTGTGGGTTGATTCGCTCTTGCTTGTGTAGAGAACAAAAGTATCCGTTCACTAAGGAGACATCTGCAAGCAAACTGTGGAAGGCGCTGGAAAACAAATATATGAAGAAAAGCAATGAGAATCGGCTGTATCTATTGAAGAGATTGTTCCGTCTCCAGTTGAAACCAGGTACGAGCATCAGTTCTCATATTGATGAGTTTAATAAGTTAATTGCTGATTTGTTAAACTTAGATGAAACTTCAAAGATGAGATTAAGGCTATGCTATTGATTGGCTCACTTCCGGATGAATTAGATCATTTATGCATTACTCTTATCCATGGGAAAGATAAACTGTCTTTTGAAGAAGTCTGTTCTGCTTTGTTGAATTATGAAATTCGTAAGAAAGATCAAAGGGAACATAGGGATGAGTCAGTAGATGCATTGACAGTGAGAGGGCGTAGTCATAGTAGGAAACCAGGAAAAAGGGGAAAATCTTTGTCGAGGGGTAGATTAGGAAAAGATGAGTGTGCCTTTTGTCGTGAGAAAGGGCATTGGAAGAAAGATTGTCCTAAGTTGAAAAAGAAAGATAAGGGCAAGGCTGTTTCTGATGCATGTGTTGTTGAGCGTGAGGATGATAGTGATTCAGATATTTGTCTAGTTGGTCATCCGTCCACTTCTGTTTCTGATGAGTGGATTATGGATTCGGGTTGTACTTATCATATGTGTCCACATCGGGATTGGTTCTTTCAGTTTGAGGAGCTTGATTGTGGAGTTGTGTATATGGGTAATGATGATATTTGCCATACTGCTGGGATAGGTTCGATCCGATTGAGGAATCATGATGGACTGACTAGAGTTCTGACAGATGTTCGGTATGTACCGAAGTTGAAGAAGAATCTCATCTCTTTGGGAGCCTTAGAATCTAAAGGCTGTGGTATATCTATTCGAGATGGTATTCTGAGGGTCACTTCAGGCGCTCTTGTGGTATTGAAAGGCACTAGAAGAAACAACTTGTATTACTATAATGGTAGTACAGTTACTGGATCAGCGGCTACGGTTTCTGATAATGTTGCAGATTCAGAGATTACGAGAGTGTGGCATATGCGTTTGGGACATGCAGGTGAGAAAGCCTTATTCAGTTTGGTGAAACGAGGCTTATTGAAAGGTGCAAAGACCTGCAAGCTGGATTTCTGTGAGCATTGTGTTCTGGGAAAGCAGAAGAGAGTGAAATTTGGCACCGCTATTCATAATACCAAGGGTATTCTTGATTATGTTCACTCAGATGTGTGGGGACCTACCAAAACTGCATCTATGGGAGGTAGGCACTACTTTGTTACTTTTGTTGATGACTTTTCCAGAAGAACTTGGGTGTACTGTTTGAAATCGAAAGATGATGTACTCCGTGTTTTCCTTAAATGGAAAAAGATGATTGAGACACAGACTGGCAAGAAGATCAAGCATCTCAGAACAGATAATGGTGGTGAGTATTGCAGTGATCAGTTTTTGAAATTTTGTCAAGATGAAGGTATTGTACGTCATTTTACTGTTAGAGGTACACCACAGCAGAATGGGGTGGCAGAACGCATGAACCGGACATTGCTGGAGAAAGTTCGGTGTATGTTGTCCAATGCTGGGTTGGGCAAAGAATTTTGGGCTGAGGCTGTGACTTATGCGTGTCATCTCATTAATCGCTACCATCAGCTGCTATTGGTGATAGAACTCCATTGGAGGTATGGTCTGGACAACCTGTTTCTGATTATGATTCTTTACATGTTTTTGGTTCTACTGCATATTATCATGTGAAAGAATCTAAGCTGGATCCTAGAGCCAAGAAAGCGATTTTCTTGGGATTTGCTTCAGGAGTAAAAGGATATCGTCTTTGGTGTCCTAGTTCGAGGAAGATTGTATCCAGCAGAGATGTGACATTTGATGAGTCTTCAATGTTGAAGAAATCAGAAAATCAGACAAAGGTGAATGATACTCCACAGCAGGTGGAGCATACTCAGCAGCAGATGGAGTTTGAAACGACGACATTGAACCCAGTTAGATCTGTTGAGACAGATGATGGTACTCCTGTGACAGAGGAGGATTTGGGAGATGATGGTGAGGGTTCTAGTCAGGAACCTCAACAGCAACAAGAATCTATTGCAATTAATAGGCCAAGACGTGAGATTCGCAGACCTGCTCGATTTGCTGATATGGTGGCCTATGCACTTCCAATTGTAGATGCTGATGTTCCTTCCACTTATAGAGAGGCAGTCAGATGTTCTGAAAATGATGAGTGGAAGACAGCTATGAGGGAAGAGATGCAGTCTCTTCAGAAGAATGAAACTTGGGAGCTAGCTCAACTACCGAAAGGTAAAAAGGCAATTGGGTGCAAATGGGTATATGCAAAGAAAGATGGATTTCCTGACAAGAATGACGTCCGCTACAAGGCAAGGTTGGTGGCTAAAGGCTACGCTCAGAGGGAAGGAATTGACTACAATGAGGTATTTTCTCCAGTTGTGAAACATTCTTCCATTAGAATTTTATTAGCCTTGGTAGCTCAGATGAATATGGAACTAGTTCAATTGGATGTAAAAACTGCATTTTTACATGGTGACTTGGAAGAGGAAATCTATATGACTCAGCCAGAGGGATTCAGAGTTGCTGGTAAGGAAAACTTTGGTTTGTAAACTGAAAAGATCGCTTTATGGTTTGAAGCAATCTCCCAGACAGTGGTATAAGCGATTTGATCGGTTTATGATAGGTCGGAGGTACACAAGAAGCAAATTTGATAATTGTGTGTATTCATAGGCTACGCTGATGGTTCTTCATTTAGCTACTCTTGTATGTTGATGATATGTTGATAGCTTCGACGAATGTCGAAGAAATTGCAAAGTTGAAGACTCGGGTGAATCGAGAGTTTGAGATGAAAGATTTGGGTGAAGCTAAGAAGATTCTTGGCATGGAGATTAGCAGAGATAGAGGAAAAAGCAAGATTTGTTTGACTTAGAAGCAGTATCTGAAGAAGGTATTACAGCAGTTTGGCATTACAGAGCAGTCAAAACCTGTAAGTACCCCACTTGCTCCTCATATGAAGCTCAGTGCATCTTTATCTCCTAGTACAGATGAGGAACGAGAGTATATGTCTCGAGTTCCGTATGCTAATGCAGTTGGTAGCATGATGTATGCTATGGTGTGTACAAGACCCGACATTTCACATGCAGTTGGAGTTGTGAGCAGGTATATGCATGATCCTGGTAAAGGACATTGGCAAGCAGTGAAATGGATTTTACGGTATTTGTTGAGAACCGTAGATGTTGGCTTAGTCTTTGAGAGGGATGATACACGTGGTCAGTGTGCTATTGGTTATGTTGATTCTGATTATGCTGGTGATTTGGATAAACGTCGGTCGACAACCGGTTATGTGTTTACTCTTGCAAGAGCACCAGTGAGTTGGAAGTCTACTTTACAGTCTACAGTGGCTTTGTCTACTACGGAGGCAGAGTATATGGCTATGACAGAGGCGGTGAAGGAAGCTATTTGGTTACAGGGATTGCTGGATGAATTGGGAATTGGGCAGAAGAAGATCAGTCTTTATTCTGATAATCAGAGTGCTATCCACTTAGCGAAGAATCCAGTGTTCAATGTTCGTACGAAGCATATTCATGTTCGGTATCATTTTGTGCGGGAGATTATTGATGAAGGGAGAATCTTACTTCAGAAGATTGAGACTGCCGAGAATCCCGCAGATATGTTGACTAAGGTTGTGACAGCGATCAAGTTCAGTCATTGTTTGGACTTGATCAATATTGTGCCTGTTTGACTGCGCCATTGGGCGCATTTGGAGGCGTTGCAGTTGTGATAGAGAATATGAGAAATAGAAGAGTTTTATGGTGGGTTGGCATATTCGCCAAGGTGGAGATTTGTTGGTGTTTGGCTCATATGAAAACAAAGTGGGAGAGATCCCACATTGCTTGAGAAGCAAAGTTGGGTCTCACATTGGCCTTATAAAAGAGGCCATGTGGGAGAAATATATGTGTCCCAAATTGAAATATCTTTCACCCCCTAAAGTTGTAAGGTCTCGCAAATAAGACCTCATAGTTTAAGGGCCTTTCATTAAGGACCTTAAAGTTTGTAATATTTGTTTTTCCCCTTTTGATTTTGGGTATTTGTAGTATTGCCCAATTGTTTGGGAAATTACGTTTGGCCCAACTATTTGGGTAATTACAGTTTGGCCCAATAGTTGTGGTATTTGTATTGTGACCCAAAAGTTTGTAATTCTCTTTGAAGATAGTGGAAAGTTTATTCAGCGGCGCCCGAGGACGTAGGTACTTATACCGAACCTCGTTAAATCCTGGTGTGTATTCTATTTCTGCATTGTGGTTGATTTGTTGCCTCTTTTGTTGCTATTATATTCAAATCTGGCATAGTTGTGTTGTGCATTTTGGGTTATTCTGTTGGTTACCGCTTCCGCTTGTGCATAACAGAATAAAATGCAACATTTGCATCCCTTGCTTCATCATCAATACTTTAATGAAACTTCCAACAATCTTGAATTCATAATCAATCTCCTTCAGGGTCAAAATTTGCTAATAAGTTCCCTTTATTTTCTCAACGTACGATAGAAAGCTCCGTAATGGAAAAAATGGATTACTGAGAGATGGACAGAATGTAAACTTGTTGGCAGCACAACTGATGAAGCTAATTTTCTGTTAGATTCTTCTCTCTTGTTGGGTTTGTTAGTTGAAGCACGTTGTAACTCAGGTTGAAACTTGTAAAAACTTGGATAGAGTTGACGGTGTAATCTATGCATGGCATCAAAATGATATATGTATAATTATCAGAAAGTTGAAGATCAACCCTTGCTTCGATTGAAAGGTTTGCAAATTAAAAGAACATTTTACGACATGTTGGAACATAATGTGAGGAGTGGCTATAAACAGAAAAACAATGGAAACAATGTATCATCGCTGACAAGTTGTTGACAGTTCAATGGAAGCTGAAGGTGGGGTTAGATCTGTTAAGAGAAGGGATTGATTTGCCATTTCCATGTCCTCAACAAGGACATGAAGCGCTGGTTTTACTTGGAACATCGGACCGGCATCTCTTGTTAGCTTCCTTTATGGTGTCATGGTCGATTTCTCTGTTGCATTTGCAGCTGGCATTAAAAATATTTTAACCTTTAGCGCACACGAAGAACTAACTTCTTTGCAACTTCATAACAATTAAGAAGATGAAATATCATTTAGATCCCATTGTTTGTCATGATATCATTCGGTTCCCTCATGTAAACGTCGCCAAACAATTAATATAAGAATATCACAAAACACCTCTTATTTGTCATGATCTCAAGTACCCCCATATTAGATATATATATATATGTCTTTCTAAACCTCATAGTCATATAGAAATCAGAACCCCTAATATTAATAACATTGATATCTAGAGTAGTACTAGACTTATAACTTAAATACAATACAAATTTTATAATATGACGTAACAGCTTACATGATAAAATTCATTGAAGGAGAAAAAATAAAAAGAATGAGAAAAATTATATGTTTAATAGGATTTCGTCATATAAATTTTCACATCAGATTATAGAGTTAGATTGTATATAAGTTGTAAATGTAACATTACTGTGTTATTTATGATGCTTTTATAATTTTAGGAGATTTAATTTGATATAAACAATAATAAGTGTCTAGATGATTTTATCCTCAGGGAAAGCTAATGCCATTTGAGATATATAATCTCAATAGACAGTTCCATTAATTTCCTAGTGAAAAAGAGTAAAATAAAAAATACAATTATAATTTGAGTTGTTATTCTAACACATCCAAGTTTGATCCATTTAAGTGGTTACTCTAATAATACACAAAATTGGCATCCTTCTCCTCTAAAATATTTTACTAGCATTTCAAAAGAAAATATTTTTGAAACATGTTGGCAGAATACTTTTTAGTATTAGTTAAGCAAACATTTTTCTCATGTAAAATGGGAAAAAACCGATATGACCCGACCCGAATGATATCATGGGTAGTGGTAATAATGAATAAAAATATATTATACAATTTTTTGAAAAAAGGAGGACACCTCGCCTTTTCCCTCCTCCCTCTCACTACTACTTGCGCTTTGCACTCTCTCTCCAATCTTCTCTGCTCTTTTGCCGACCAAATAACATGAAAAATCCCACAGCAATCACCCCATCACTCTCCCTTGTCTCTGTGTATTGATTGAGCCTATTCAATCCCAATGCGATGCGATGCAAGACCTCTTTGGATCAGTTCGTCGATCACTCGTCTTCCGTACAAACCCAGACAACGCTCAGGATCCTTCACCAGGAGCAGGAGGAGTAACCCTAGTGGACAAGATCAATTCCCGCATTCGCAAATCCACTCTCTTTTCCAAACCCACTTCTTCGCCGCCTCTCAAAATGTCCCCTGCAATCCGATGGCGCAAAGGCGAGTTGATCGGCTGTGGGGCCTTTGGTAGAGTCTACATGGGCATGAATCTCGATTCTGGAGAGCTTCTGGCCGTTAAACAGGTCCAATTTTTTTTACTTGCTCTTTGATGGATTCTTTAGTGCCTATTTCTATTTCTATTCTTTTCTGGGTATTGTTCGAATTCAGTGTTTTGAGATTGTCGTTTTTTTCTTTTTAAGAAAAAAAATATATTGCTGCCTTTTCTTATTGATTATTTTCTTGATGGATGTGACTATTTTCTTCTCAAGTTTGGTTTATTTTAAATTCTAATTTGGAGTTTTTGGGTTGTTGAAGTTTGGCTTTGGGTTGTGATTTTGAGGTCGCTGTTTTGATTTATTTACAGGTTCTAATTCAAGCGAATAGTGCTTCAAACGAGAAAGCACAGGTTAGATGCCTCATTTTTGCACATCAATTACCTTTACAAGTTGAGTTCTTAGAATTTGTTGATTGAACGGCTTTGTTCATCATTTGTGAGAAGAAGCCAGCAACTGTTGCAAAGAGTGTGCTAGCTGCTGAAGTCTGGTGGCTAGCCCCCCTCTTTGATAATTAATTGTTGTAATATTTTACTGAATTCACCTGGTTTGCTTATTGCTTTGGGTAGGCTCACATCAAGGAGCTTGAGGAAGAAGTCAAGCTTCTAAAAGATCTTTCTCATCCGAATATTGTTGTGAGTAATTAGTAGCATCTCTTCTGTTCCAGTTGCGTTTATAAATGCTATCACTTTTCCAACTGAGTAAGCTTCTTGTTTGATCTGTCAGAGATATTTGGGTATAGTGAGGGAGGAAGAATCGTTAAATATCCTTCTCGAATTTGTCCCGGGCGGATCAATAGCATCACTCTTGGGGAAATTTGGGCCCTTTCCAGAAACTGTAAGTCTTTTAACAACAGACGCTGCCAATTTTTGGTGTTTTGAATGCTAATATTATGTTTCAATGTGTTAAGCAGGTTATAAGAACATACACAAAGCAATTGTTATTGGGCCTAGAATATTTACATAATCATGGTATTATGCACAGGGACATTAAGGTGCCTTTTCTTCTCACGTCATCAATAGTATGTTTAAAAAGGGCTATGATCACTCTCCCTCATCTTCTTATAGATGATGACCCTTATGCATTTTCAGGGGGCAAATATCCTTGTTGATAATAAGGGATGCATTAAGCTTGCTGATTTTGGTGCATCCAAACAAGTTGTTGAGCTGGTAATTTAACATTTGTCCCTCTTTCTGTTATGTATTCATATTCTTTTTGGTATATCAAGAAACCATTTCTTTGGATGACAGTTTTATTGGATAATTAATAATATAAAGCCCATCTTATGAAATCTTGTCACTGTAGGCAACTGTGTCCGGTGCCAAGTCTATGAAAGGTACACCATATTGGATGGCTCCAGAAGTCATCCTGCAGACTGGACATACCTGGTAAGGACAAAGATTCTGAGCATTTGAATCATTACAATTTACATGCAAGCAGATGCAATTTATTTACATTTAGATTTACCGCTGGAAAACCTAATTCCTTCTGCCAGTGCACGCATGGTTATGCAAAACCATGCACTTATTGATTTGTCTTTAGTTATGATTTTTTCCCCTGCATTCTACTTTTTTAAATGATGATGACCACATCTCAGAACCATATTTCCATTAATCTGTCTTATACTAAATGGGCATGTCTCCCAGCTCTGCTGATATATGGAGTGTTGGATGTACGGTAATTGAAATGGCCACTGGGAAGCCTCCTTGGAGCCAACAGTACCAAGAGGTACTAACTGTCTTCTTTCAACATTCTACTTGATAATGTGATCTTTCTTGTGTTGGACTAACAAAATGTTTCTTCAGGTTGCTGCTCTCTTCTATATAGGGACCACAAAATCTCATCCGCCAATTCCTGAGCACCTTTCTCTTGAGGCAAAAACTTTTTTGCTGAAATGTTTGCAGAAGTAAGTTACTCAATGTTGTCCTTTTCATCTCATGCCTCTAGCAGCAGTATGAAAATTAGCCTAGTTCAAATTATACACGGAGCTGAATTTCTTCTCTCTGGAAATGATTTTCGGAGTCAATTTTAGGTTCAACAGATACCACAAATAGCAATTTTTGAAACCTAAGAAGTATGTTTTTCCCATGGCAGGGAACCACATTTGAGGCCAACAGCATCTGAATTGCTCAAGGTGATTCTAGTTTGAGTGTCGTTTTTTACTGTAAGTTGCAGTTGGTGTAGAGATGTCAAATGAGTCTAATATAATATAACTGAGTCGATTGAAATTATGTTTTATACTTATTGTGTTATCACATTGATGGTTTCGTATTATATATATACTCTGTATTTTTATTTCATGTTATCTTTAATTTACTAAAAATTATTCCATTTTATTTATACAACCCATTTGATATCCCTTAATTGCAATAGGCTGGTGACTGAATGAAAGAAGATTGACTCATATCGAACCGATTTTATAATATTTAAAATTCTTATTTGCCAATTACATGCAGCATCCGTTTGTTACTGGGGAATGTGGGGAGTCTTATCCTGTTATATGTGCTCCAGTCATGGTGAGTGTATCTGAATTAGTTTCTTACAATATTCAGCTATTCATTTCTTCACCCCAATCATCCTTTTAACAAGATAAATTTGATGGTGTCAGGAAAATTCTGAACTTTCCTCACAATTACTCCCAGCTAATCAGGAAAGGTGGTAGGTATTCTGGTTTTGTATCTTTTGCAACTGTAGGATGATATATTGTCATTTTTGGTACTTGGTGAGGTTTTTGATGATAGTATAAATATTGTTACCAGTCAAACATCGACCTCACCTAGCTCATCAGACATATGTAATTTGGGTAGTTTGAGCTGCTCAACAATATTTGCTAATAAATCTGCTGGAAGTAAGCACGTACGAGAGACGAGCAATAGTGATGATGACATGTGTCAGCTAGATGAAGATGATCTCAGGCCTGATGATGTAAAGTTTAGTTCTGGTTTAACACCTGATGACTTCAATAAGGTGATCAACTGCTTTCATGTTCTTCCATAGCTTGCATATCACTTTATAGCCTTAGAGCCTCAGTGCTAACTAATTATATATATGGTTTCAATTAGAGTTTTAATCCCATGTGTGAGCCCTTTGATGATTGGAGGTGCAAATTTGATGGAAATCCTGGAACAGAAAAAGGTCGATTGATACCAAACACTGATCAATCAGTTCATGTGCCTGCTGGCCCCTTTAGTGCTTCTGGCGAGGGGGATAATGATTTATACTCTCCTTGTGTGCCTTCACTCCCTGAGGATGATGATGAACTTACTGAATCAAAAATTAAAGCTTTTCTGGATGAAAAGGTAATTTTTTTTTTTATTAAGCATCAAGATTGGCCATTTTGCTGTGAATTCTTTTAAAATGGATTTTTCATTACACTAATTTTACTGGAAATCAATTCATCAGGCATTAGAACTAAAGAAATTGCAAACGCCTTTATATGAAGAGTTTTACAACAGTTTGAATTCAGCTTGCTCTCCAAGTCTTGTTGAGAGGGTGAGTGATGAGACCTCTCCAAATTACTTGAAATTACCTCCTAAAAGCAGGTCACCAAATCGGGTACCTACTGGGAGCCCATCTGTAGCAAATTCTGTTACCACTGGGAGCCCAGGCAGTAATAGCAAGCTTGTGCCTAATGTCTCAAATGCAACTGATCAAATTTCACCGGAGAATTTATCGCCACAGCGCAGCGAGTGGAAAGGGATTCTAGTCGATGGTCAGCCAGAGTCATCCAGCCCAAGGTTAGTCCATGAGTTGGGTTCTTTTAGTGCAGACTAATTATTTGCTAGTTGTTGAGTAATCCGAAAAAGAATAGTTCTACTAATTGCAGTGTGAGCTTTTCTGAGAGACAAAGGAAATGGAAAGAAGAGCTTGACCAAGAGCTTGAGAGAAAGCGAGGTAGATATTGTTACTTATCCTCGCTATTATTGATGCCTGCCAAATTTTTGTAAGCACTTGGCTTTCTTTACCGTCTGGAAAACCATTGCATTCCAGAAACGGCCTTGCTGGGCTTGTTATATTTCAGCTGGCCCAAAGGTCATGACTTGAATGGTTTCTCATGCTTGATGCATGGTTGTCAAAACTTTATTTGCAGAGATGATGCGCCAAGCGGGCATGGGAGGGAAAACATCATCCCCTAAGGATCGAGTGCTGAATCGGCAGAGAGATCGAACTAGGTTTGCATCTCCTGGAAAGTGAGGCCATGTCAAAATGTTTCAATGCTGACCCTGACAGAGGAAGTTTTGTATTCCTGTCATGAGTTCATCTTAAGATTTGCAGTTATGGGAGGGTGATGGAATAATAGTATAGTGGTTGATTTTCCAGCTTCACTTAAAAGCAGCAGCAGAACATCTGAGGCGTTTTATTCAATCACTCATTCTCCGGCCTGAAATGAGTGTTTAATTGTTCTTTAGAAAACGCCAAACTGGTGTTTGGTGTTGCTTCTTCAATATACAAATCTCAATTAAGGGGAAAAAAGAAAGCAATGGTTGAAATATTTTCTTTTTTTTTTTTTGCTTCATTTTTGGTTGTTTTAGATGGGGTTGATAATACGAGTTTGTATCTAGTGCAAAGAAATTGTATGTAGAGTCATTATAATATGGATTGATATGGCACATTATAGCCAGTGAAATTTTAATTTTTTTCCACGTGCCTACTTTCATTTCCGTAATGTCTTTATGGGAACAAATGGCTTCTATTTATTCTTTTGAATTCAAAATCGATTACCTGATCCACTTAAGTTTAAAACTTGTGAAGTGGTAGGGAATCCGACTTATGTCAAAGTGCGCCTTAGTTTTCTTGGGGATTTTCTGTTTTTCTTTTCATTACTCAAAGATTCTCTCCTCTCATAAAAAGTTTTGGAGTGCCGTGTTGAAAAATTGGGTACACAACAAGATCGGCTAAATGGGCAAAATCTTGTTTTGTGGTTCTATTACATAAACTTACCGCATTTAGCTTTAAAGATAGTAAGCTAATAGTTTCAGGAATCTAGTTCAGAAGATTGAAAATTGAAAATAGCATCCATGAGTTATTGATGAATACCTTGCAAATTTATACATCAATCAGAGAAATAATGCAAGACAAAGCTCACACGCCTGAAAGTAACAAAAGAATCAACTATGAACATTTAGAAGAAAACAATTTTCAAGCAAAGCCATACTGATAAAATCAACAACACCCACCAACCATCAAAATCTCCCTGTCGAGAATCGCATGGGTGGTATTGTTGTTGGACGCTGTTTCAATCCACTCATTTGCCCATCATCACAATTCTGTACAGTTTTTTTGCTCTTCAATGGAGACATCAATCTGTTAGCCAATCTTGAAGGTGAAAATGATCTCCGAAATTTGGAAGCAGTTGATAAATTTGAAGACTTGAGGGGAGACACCAATCTGTTAGCAAATCTTGAAGGTGAAAATGATCTATGCAACTTTGGAGACTTCTTGCTCAAGTTTGCTGCTGGCCTTGCGGGAGAAATTGAAACAGTTGATAGCTTTGGAGACTTCTTGTTCAAGTTTGCTGGTCTTGTAGGAGAAATAGAAACCACTGGTGGGCTTTTGATCTTCACTCGAAACTTAGAAGCTGATGGGGGAGACTTAATCAAGAACTTGTGTGGAGTTTGCGGCTTGTTTCTTGCAATTACTGGAGACCTTGTCTTGCAAAACTTCTGCTGCTGTGATTGTGAAGGTGTAGAATGAAACAAAGGATTTGGAAAGAGAACAGTCTTCTTAGCAAATGGCTTATTCCGGGGAGACACTCTATTTGCCAAATATCTGTTATTCTCTTTCTCAAGTTCTCTTATTTTGGGGGGTGAAGAAACCTTGAAATTGATACGTGATCGAGCTCTTTGAAGTGGTGGGGACTGGGATTCTGTTCTGATTGATTGTAGCTTATTTTGTTTTTCCTTCCTTCTTCTAATCCTTAGCTCAGTGTTCTCAGGGCTTGGTCTTTGGTCTTTTTTTTGGGTCACTGGGGTCTTTGGATCTTCAAGTGTGGTTTTCTTGGTCTTGCTAGCAACTGCTGCCACTATTTCTCTTGCAAATTGGCTTGCTTCAAGAATTTCTCCAATTGTTTCTCCTACTAGCATTGCTGGTAATGACATTCTGCGCCATTCTCCTGTGTAAAAAAGTTCAAGTTGTAGAGTAGTCTTAATAACCACTTAATATTGTGCTTGGTTGACAACAAAATAAATAAATTTCATTCTTTGGGAAGCAAAAATTGAAAAAGTCAGCTATGAACAACTAACCTTCTGCATTTCCTGGCAACTTTCCCCCTGGAGATCTTTTTGGGGCTGCAGCATTCTTGATCCTTCAAATGAATGAGCAAAACACAGTAACTCATATGAGTATGGACAAAAATTGGTTAAAAGAATCAAATTAGCTAGCATAAGCACCTCGTACATATACAAACAAAATCAAACCCATAATCGAGCATACCTTATAGATTCTTGCTTGCACCTGAGACTAGCTTTCAAGTAACCTCTAGTACTTCTAGGACTAAGACTAACCCCAGAAATCACCTTCGTCCCACCTGCTACAGTGTACTGTAGTTCTTGCAATCTCGCCATACATTTATCTACCTTCAAAAACCCACAAAAAAATGACATAAACCCATCAGTCCCGAGAAATAAATAATACAAAATCAAGCCCCAGTTTATAAAACTCTCTGCTTTGCTGCTGAGAAACGAAGATTTTGAAAAAGTAACACAAACTCACAAGACTAAGTTTCAAATCCCACAGAGACAACATACCCTGCTTGGGTTGCTAACAAAGCAAAACAACTGAAAAAGAAACTTAAGAAGTGAAAAATCTTCTCTACCACTTACTTAGCCAAGCAAGCCAAGTGCACGAGCCACATGATCATAAACAAACTAAAAATTTTTATACCTTCGCATCTTGTCAAGGATTTAAAAAAGAAAACCAGAGACCCCAGTAAGCATATGCAATGCAGGTAGAATTATTAATTATTGTACCTTCTTTACAGTTTCTCTGAGTAGCACAGGATTGAGAGGAGCCAGAACTTTCCTCTGCTTTGGTGGGGTTCTAGCCACCATTTTTATTATTGGGCAAGCTCAAAGAAAAGGAAACAACAGTGTGGGTCTCTCAGGCTCCTCCGCTCCTTCCCACTTCTCTCTTTCTATCCTCTCTCTCTCTCTCTCTCTCGCTTAAGGGTCCATAAACCAGTACCTGAACTGGGGTTTTATTCAGTTACAGTTTTTTTTTTTTTCTCTCTTTCCTGAAACTCTCTTCCTGGAAATGTAGCTATCTCTTTGAGTTTAACTTGGAAGTTAAAGTCAAAGGGGATATTGAACTTGCAACTTTGGTAACGGATCTTTCCGTCCCCAACGGTCCAATCTATCCTCAGAAAACGTATGCAATTGCAAACGGCTACTTTTTCGTTTTTCAATTTGGTTTTATTGTTTTACTATATTATTTTATTATATTTCGCTTTTACTCTAATTTTTTAAGATAAGGGTATTATTGCTGAGCCGTTCATCGTGAATAAATCAAATGGTCCGTGGACCTTTTTGACTTTAGATTAGCCGGCTACGGTGGGGATTTTCTGTAGCAGCTGCACCGTACATGTATGAGGCTACCTGTCATCAATCAAAAATTCATTTCAAAACATTCATATGGGGTGGCGGATTTATTTGTAAATTTACCTGTAAATTCAAATGTTATCAGAAGTGACAATTAATGTCCTATACAAACGAGCATTTCCACTTTTCTTTTTTTTTTTTATATGAATTTTAGAGCAACTTCAGCTTTTCAACCATATGTTAATTTAGTCCTTTAATAATTTGTTTGCTTTATGAATGTTGCTAATAATAGTTAATATAAGACACTCGTTTTATGATAATCATTTATCAGTTTTTCGGTCTTCTCCAAGTCGTTTTCCAACTGCATGCATAGATTTTGCAGTAATTTCTTGAATTTTAAAAATTGGAAGAGATTCTTGATCTACAACTACAACGTCATACAACGTCAGAAATAAGACCAACGTCATACAAAAGTGTATATGAAGATTAGTAAGCAAGAAGCATACATTTGTAAAAACCAACTCAAAAAAATCAAGAGACAGAAATAACACAAATACAGGGAGAAGAAGAAATCATGGTGTTATCATTGCATCTCAGTTGCGGGATGCGAAGGCAATAAGGACCTCCTGTAAGTTTTCATGCCTCTCAACTTCAATGGACTCCACACCAATGATTTCCTTTGCAGTGCAACAACTGTTGGATGCTTAGGTTTCCAAGAACCTGGAGGACTCGCCATGAACTTACTGCTGCTCCTCATTGCAGTTGGTGTGGTCTCCGAAGCTGACCCGATTTCTGGCATTGGAGAGAATAATTTTGAGTATCGTGCCTTTCGAGGGTCCCTTACAAGTGACTGCCGGGCTATCGCACTTCCATTATTAAATCTAGAAACCGAGCCGCGGAGTGGTGTTGTCATGTGTGAGCTTGGCTCCGGTCGGTAGGTGGCTATGGACACTCGTCTCTTGGGTTGAAGAATCAGTGTTGTTGTTGTCGAAGGAGGAGGTCTGACAGCAACTGACATACGTCTTGGTTTCAAAAGGTTTTTTGTGTTTGTTGTTGCCATTGTGTTTCCGTGAACGATTTCTTTGTCTACTGCTGCTGCCATTTTGGTGGTTCTAATTGTAGTGGTTGTTTTCCGAGGTGGGATAGGAGATGGTGGGGGCATCATATTGGTGATTCTTCGTAGTGGCATCCTCAACTTTGAAGAACCCAATGGCAATGGAGGTTTTTTCTGTGTCTTAACTGCAGCTTCTTTTATAGATGACAGTGCTGAAGACTGAGTAGATGCGGCAGCAAAAGCTCTTGTTTCCTGCTTTATTCTAGTTTTCCTCTCCTCTGCTAGCTGATTTTCAAGGTCCCGGACCTGTTAGTTAATTAACAATGAAAATACATGAGCAAGTAAATACTTTTATATGCATATCTTACAAAGAGCTGAGCAGGAAAAATCCCCTCCAAAAAGCTATAATTATTTCAGAAGAAAAGAAAATGCTGAACAACTACTAAATATACTAAAAGAAGCTTTCACTAGATCTTTGTTGATCTTAATTACCTTTTCCTGTAGACTCTTGCAGATATGTTCTCTGGCTGCAAGCCTTAATTGCAAAGACTGCACATTATCCTGTAACTTCTTCGTTTCTTTGTCATCATGTTTTAACTTTTCTACCTGGTATTTTTTAAGAAAAACATCAGTGTTTCATCAATTTGGGAGCGTCTTATGATTGTCTACAAACTGGAGAAACAAAACATACCATCTGCTTGTACTTGAAAAGCTCTGATACATCTGCCTGTTTGCGAGCAGGACCACTTTCGATTCCCCGAACTCTGCTGGCAAAATTCAGTGAACAAAGGGTCTCTCCAAGGTCTCCAGCACTTGGACTGATCTGGACAAACATCAGAGTCTTGCAATCTCCTCCTGCATTTATTGTTCCAGTTAGCAATATTCTCGAGAACAAGATCCATGGGTGTAACCAAATGAATAAAAGAAGGCCAGTGGGGATAATAGAAAAATCTCACCTAAAGAGCTCTGTAGCATATGAGTAAGCTTTGAGTTCCTGGTTTTCACATAAGAAAAGATACATTTATCAGCTATAGTAAGTAAATAGAAGTTAAATAGATATGGGTTTGTTAGAGAGAGAGAGAGAGAGAGGAATACCTGTAGGGAACGTGGCCTGATTTAGATGCGAGGGCAGAAATAACATCTCCAAGCGCTGAGAGAGATTTATTGATGAACTGAGATTCCTTCAACCTCTCACCTTCAACATCAATCTTCCCCACACGCTCACTACCTGCCAAGTCTACCAGCCAGAGGTGACTCTTAGTCTTCTGCCCATTTATTAAATTTTCACCCTTCACACTTACTCGCAGTAAGCTACAGAGAAACAATTTCCAGTCATAACCACAATCAATGAACATGATTTTGACATCTCCAATTTCATTGGCTTAGTTAAAACACTCTTATTAAAGGATTAAAACTTACCAGTGAGAACGGCTACTGAGCTCATTAGCATTAGTGGATCCAACAGATCTAACTCTGGCTCCAGACTTGAGGAGCTCCCACACTTCCTCAGTACTGTGGACACGAGCTTCAACAAGTCCTGGCACTTCTTGAGTTCCTTCTGCTGCTTGCTTAATCTCCAACCTTCATCCATGTAACATAAATATTTCAAATTTAATATCCCTACCAAGATCAATTAATTATAGCTAAGGTCACAAAATTGAGAACAGCTACTACCATTGCCAAAATTAACTAAAAAACATAATGCACTTCCGACTATTTATGGCAGAGCCAGTTTGAAAGTAAATTAGCTGAACATAATGCATTTCTTTTGTTTAAAGCAACTGGAGCGTGGTAATAGATTTACTGGTTCCAGAAATAGAACTAAATCTAAAATTTAGCCTCCATTGACAAGTGCTCATAAATCAAATCTAGCAATTCAACTTCGTATGAATGGTGGAATAAAGTGTTTAATTCAAATGATCAGAGGTAACTCACTTCTTAGAAGGTTGATTAGAGTTCTCTGCTAGAAGGTCCCTTATCTTCTCATTGTAAACCTCCAACATGCTAACAAACAGGTCATATCTCATGACACCAGTTCTCTCTTCAGACGTACGAAACAATTCCTCCAAAGTCCTGTAGTTCACCCCTCTATTTTCAGGTGTACCCTCCATAGTGAATGTTTTTCCAGTTCCTGTTTGTCCATATGCAAATATACAGACATTATAGCCATCCAACACCGAAGTCACAATGGGCTTAGTTTGTGCAAATACATCCTCTGCAGAAATTAGAAATCCAGGATTAAAAGTTTAAACAATTCAAATTAACCATAAAGGTAAATTCTTTGGATTGCTAAAATTATCCATGAGGAACAATACCTTGACTATCCTCGGGCTTAAACACAAAATCAAACTTGAATTGCTTTTTGAAAGAATCAGAGGAAACAATTTGTAGCTCATTCTCTTGAGATGAGTCAAATTCAACTACAGAGGTTGACCCATTAGTGATTTCAGCTTGATTTAGTGGTCTGCATCTGCAGAAGACCCTGATATTGCCTTTAAGTTCAATCACTTCATTGTAGAGCCGCTTTCGTTCAGAGGACTCATCTATGTACTTCTTCTTCAAAAGTTCATGCTCATTACCTACCCGATATATTGCAATAGAAAAGGGTTAAAACACAAAAGAAATAAGACACAAATGTGAAAAAATATAAATAGTTGTTAGAATTCGTAAAGAATACTTACTTAGAAGCCGAAGGGCTTCCAAAATTTCAGGGTTGGGAAAAGAATCACTACTTAATGTCTTCATTTGATCTAAAAGAACTGTGTGATCTTTCTTCAAATTCTAAGCACAAGGATGCAAAAAAAAAAAAAAAAAAAAATCAAAACAAGCAAACAAAGAGAGATTCAATATTTTGCTTGGACAACTAAGAAAACAAGCATTAGCACTACTCTCTTCTCATTTCATATCTTCTGCCAGAAACTACTAAATGGCAGAGACAATTGAAAAGGCCAAAATTACCTGAATCTTATTGCTTAGACTTATAATTTTCTGCAATATTGGCAAGGTTGGTCCCTGAGCTGGAGAAATTTCTTGCATTCTGGTCGGTACACCGTCCTCTTCCATAGAATCGGTAGTCTCTTCAAGTTGTTCTGAAACAACAACCCAAGAATCCTCACACATATGTGCAAATTAAATAAAAGAATAAAAAAACAGAGAAATCCTCCACTTTTTCACAAATGATTTTGAAAACCAAGAAAGTTTTGAGTCAAATGAATTTCACTTTCTAGGCGACAAAATTGAACAATTGTATATTAAGCTCAACTCAATTGTAGCAAAAACGACTTTATAGAACCAAACAAATCATAAGGCATAAAATTATGAGGACAAGAAATGATTTTTTCAGCAACCAATCAAAGGACATAGAAACCCTAGAACAAGAAAGCATCGCATCAGAAAACAGTTACAGTAGAAATATCTAATTGAATTCAAACTCAAGTAAAGTTAAAACAACAAAATAAAGAAAAATAATCACAAGTTTATTAAAAAAATCATAAATAACTAACCTGAATGACACGGTTCACTCTTTAGTGTTTGATCTGAGGAAAAACAAGAAAACATAACAAGAACTAAGCAAGGAAGCAAAAACAAAACAAAATAAACAAAAAGCACAATCTCCAGGGTTTATCTGAAACATAAACGAATGAATCAGAAAAAGAACAATAAAATTAAATCCTTCTTCGAATTAAATCGAAAAACGAAGCGTTTTCTTGAATGAGAGAAAACAGGATTGAACCTGCTTTTGAATCGAACGTGTGATGGCAGCTATCGGATTCCATTTCCTTTCCGCCGTCGGATTTGTGAGAAATTCAGCGTTACGTTGGATATCGATTCTCGAAGAATAATGAAAATTGTGAATTCTAGAGAGAGAAGAAATGGAGTGACTGGAGAGACTTGGAGCGTTAAATGGAGGGATGGCGTCATTCTGATTTTGAATTGAAATGAATACCAGCCGTTGGATGGAAAGCGTTTGATTTGTTTCTAACGGCTATATGCAAATAAGAAATGGATAATTACTGTGTTCCCCCTGAGGTTTGGCTTAACAAAAATTGTCGTCCCCATTTTTCTGATACCTATTTTTCCCCCAGGTTTCAAATTGGACGTTAAAGTTAACAGAGCAAGGGTAAAAAGGTAATCTAGTATGCCATCAAATTAGAATTAAATGAAACTAAAAATATTTCAGTATAATATTAATTAAATAATAAAAATTTTAACTATTATTAAAATTATTAAAAATTAAATTAAATT
>SNVD02001339.1:0-14874 GCA_013180625.2 Boswellia sacra | reverse complement strand
TTGTTGAGATAGAAGGGCAAATCAAGGAATCAAGGCTTGATGAAAAGAGTCAAGATGAATTACAACTTCAACAAGAAAAGCTTGAGGAAGTAAATAATTCTTTCCAAGAATTACCAAAGGAATGGAGGCATGCAAAAGCTCACCCTAAAGACTCATTATTGGTGAACCATCATAAGGTATGAAAACTAGATCTTCTTTTAAGAACTTTTGTAATCATTTTGCATTTGTCTCTCAATTTGAACCAAAATCTTTTAAAGAAGCCAAAAATAAGGAAAGTTGGATTTTTGCTATGCAAGAAGAATTGAACCAATTTGAGAGAAATCAAGTTTGGGAATTAGTCTCTAGACCCAAAAATCATTCTATTATAGCAACTAAATGGATTTTTAGAATAATAAAGTAGATGAAAAATGGCCACCATTATTATTAGAAACAAGATAGACTTGTGCTCAAGGCTAAATCAAGAAGAATGTATGTTATGAGGAAACATTGCCAACGGTTGCTAGATTAGAATCAATTAGAATGTTGTGTGCATTTGCATGTTATAAAAATTTTACATTATATTAAATGGATGTCAAAAGTGTATTTTTAATGGTTACATTATGGAGGAAGTATATGTAGAGTAACCTCTTGGTTTTCAAAATCATGATTTTTCAAACCATGTTTTCAAACTCAAAAAGGCACTTTATGGTTTGAAACAAGCACCAAGAGTATGGTACGATAGATTGAGCAAATTTCTCATTGATAATGATTTCGAAATGAAAAAAGTTGATACTACTCTTTTTGTTAAAACAAAAAATGATGATTTAGTAATTGTTCAAATCTATGTTGATAATATTATATTTGGTGTTACTAATGTCTCTATGTGTGAGAAATTTTCCAAGTGCATGCAACAAGAATTTGAAATGAGCTTAATGGGAGAATTAAATTTCTTCCTTGGACTTCAAATCAAGCAATCACTAGATGGGATCTTCATTAATCAAGCTAAATACACAAGAGATCTTCTCAAGAAGTTTGGCATGGATAATTCAAGGACATATAACACACCTATGGGTACATTAACCAAGCTTGACAAAGATGAGAAAGGAAAAGATGTTGAGGTAACAAATATCGAGGTATGATTGGCTCTCTTTTGTATTTAACTGCTAGTAGACCTGATATTATGTTTAGTGTGTGTATGTGTGCTAGATTTCAATCTTGTCCAAAGAAATCTCACCTTAAAGCTGTCAAAAGGATATTTAGATATCTTCTTGGAACCATAAATCTAGGTCTTTGGTATCTTAAGTGTGATAATTTTGATCTAATTAGTTATTCCGATGCGGACTTTGCTGGAAGTCTTCTTGATAGAAAGAGCACTAGTGGCTCTTGCCATTTTCTAGGACATGCATTAGTCTCATGGTTTAGTAGAAAACAAAATTCTGTTGCCTTATCAAACGCGGAAGCCGAGTATATTGCAGTAGGAAGTTGTTGTGCACAATCTCTTTGGATGAAACAAATTTTAAAAGATTATGGTGTGGTATTTGATCATATTCCCATCAAATGTGACAATACAAGTACCATCAACATTTCAAAAAATCCCATACAACACTCTAGGACTAAGCATATAGAGATTAGACATCATTTTATTAGAGATCATGTGCAAAAAGGTAATATTTCTTTAGAATTTGTTCCCACCGATAAAAAATTAGCCGATATATTTACTAAACCCCTTAGTCAAGATAGATTTAGCATAATTAGAAGAGAATTAGGCATGTTGGATATGTCTTAATTTTGCTTTAATATGATAGCATATGTTAAGGGGGAGAATATTGTTGACCCAGGTATGGCAACCCAAGAGGGGGGGTGAATTGGGTTTTTATTTATAAAAACGGATTTAGAAAATTTTTCTTGAAAGATCAAAATTATTTAAATCTTTCTTTGAGAACAAAGATGAAGAAAATGAAAATATAAGTTATCTAAGATGCAATCAAGAGCATAACAATATTGAACAATCACAAGTACAAGTAAATGTAAAGAGTAAAGGGATAGAGAGAGTGCAAACTCAATTTACGTGGTTCGGCAAACCTTGCCTACGTCTACGGGCTCCTAGCTCCACGAGCTAAGTTTTCCACTAAGTTGTAGAAATCTTTACAACTTGCTTGATGAACAACCTCATCAAGACTTTTTCTTCCAACCCTTGATAACACCACACCAAGAGTTCTTCTTGATGAACAACCTCACCAAGGCAACTTCCTTCAATTCTTGATAACACCACACCAAGAGTTCTTCTTGATGAACAACCTCACCAAGGCAACTTTCTTCAACTCTTGATAACACCACACCAAGAGTTCTTCTTGATGAACAACCTCACCAAGGCAACTTTCTTCAACTCTTGATAACACACAACAAGAGTTCTCTCAAGGATAACATTATCCTTTACAATAATATCTCACTCTCACCACAATACAAGAACAAAGATAATTTTTACAACAAAAGTAGAACTCTCTTCAAAGAGTAGATAAATAATATAAAAGCTCTCTAGACTTGATATTTCTCTTGCTTTTTGCTTGATAAAATGCTTCTCTTGCCCTTGTTGAATGCATGGGAGAATGGCTCCTTTTATAGGCAAATGAGATGAACTTAATCAAGTGAAGACCACATCTCCAAATTTTCTGCCCACCATAAAAACCGTAATCTTGTCTGCCATTTTTGTCAATGTTCCGTTTGAAATTTGAAAATCTGTAAAACATAAAAGAGCTGAACATTTGAATAAGCTTTCCAACGCATCAAGAATCAAGTCATTTGGATATCTGTAGCTCAAGATTGGCCAAAAACACCATTTGGTGCTCATGTGAAACCCCTTTTTGGGATTTTTCTTTCTTGTGTCAGTCCACCAAATTGAATGATAATTCTGTCAGCATTCCGTTTGAAATTTGAAATTCTTCAAAACATAAAAGATCTGAATATTTAAATAAGATTTCCAAAACATTAAAAATCAAAGCATTTGGATATCTCTATCTTAAGATATGGCCAAAACACCATTCGGTACTCATGTGAGTTGATTTTTCTTCTCTGTGTCAGTCCACCGATTTGCATGTCAATTATGTCAGCCTTCCATTTGAAATTTGAATTTCTTCAAAACATATGAAATGTTCTTCATTAAGTTATCTTTCCAATGCCATAAGAATCAAGTCATTTTGATTTTTCGAGCTCAAGATATGCCCAAAGGAGTATTCGGTGCTCATATCAGCTGCTTCCATTTGTCTTTCAACTTGCATGATGATTTGGACAACCTTGCACTTGAAATTTGAATTTCATTAAAACATATGAAATGTTATAAATTGAGTAAGCTTTCCAAAGGCTCAAGAATCACGTCATTTGGATATTTGTAGAGATATATATGATCAATTGATTAAACATTACTCATGTGTCACATTCCTTGAGTCAATCCTTGTTCTTAAGCTTTGGTGCCTTTAACATGTAGTATTCTCCTTAGCTTCAACACTTCATTTTAATAAGCCTCTTCTTGATTTTTCAATTATTTCAATAATCTTACTCTTGCACATAAATAAACATGTTAGTAAATCTCAATTAATCAATGTGTATTGTTATCATCAAAATTATCATGTAGCCTTAGGGCTAACAATCTCCCCCTTTTGATGATGACAAACCATTGATTGCTTTAAAATATAATCTAAAATCAAGAATGAAAATAAAATCAAGAATAAATAAAAATTTGGCACTTGTTATGAATATAAGCAATCCAACCATTTCTCCCCCCTTTGTTATCATCAAAAAGATGTAATCAAATTAATTACCCCCTAAATATATTCTCCACCTTAACATATGTTACCATTCAAAGATTATCAAATAAAAGAAAAATTAAGATATATCCAACATGCCTAATTCTCTTCTAATTATGCAAAATCTATCTGGACTAAGGGGTTTAGTAAATATATCAGCTAATTGTTTTTCGGTGGGAACAAATTCTAAAGAAATATTACCTTTTTGCACATAATCTCTAATAAAATGATGTCTAATCTCTATATGCTTAGTCCTAGAGTGTTGTATTGGATTTTTTGAAATGTTGATGGCACTTGTATTGTCACATTTGATGGGAATATGATCAAATACCACACAATAATCTTTTAAAATTTGTTTCATCCAAAGAGATTGTGCACAACAACTTCCTACTGCAATATACTCGGCTTCCGCGGTTGATAAGGCAACAGAATTTTGTTTTCTACTAAACCATGAGACTAATGCATGTCCTAGAAAAAGGCAAGAGCCACTAGTGCTCTTTCTATCAAGAAGACTTCCAGCAAAGTGCATCGGAATAACTATATTAGATCAAAAAAAAAAATTATCACACTAGGTACCAAAGACCTAGATTTTATGGTTCCAAGAAGTATCTAAATATCCTTTTGAAGCCTTAAGGTGAGATTCCTTTGGACAAGATTTGAAATCTCAGCACACATACACAACTAAACATATATCAGGGGTCTACTAGCATTAAAATATACAAAAGAGAGCCAATCATACCTCGATATTTTGGTACCTCAACATCTTTTCCTTTCATATCTTTGTCAAGCTTGGTTAATGTACCCATAGGTGTGTTATATGTCCTTGAATTATCCATGCCAAACTTCTTAAGAAGATCTCTTGTGTATTTAGCTTGATTTATGAAGATCCCATCTATTGATTGCTTGATTGAAGTCCAAGGAAGAAATTTAATTCTCCCAATAAGCTCATTTCAAATTCTTGTTGCATGCACTTGGAAAATTCCTCACACATAAAGACATTAGTAGCACCAAATATAATATCATCAACATAGATTTGAACAATTAATAAATCATCATTTT
Organism: Boswellia sacra; assembly: GCA_013180625.2. NCBI lineage: Eukaryota > Viridiplantae > Streptophyta > Magnoliopsida > Sapindales > Burseraceae > Boswellia > Boswellia sacra. The sequence continues at coordinate 10,036 of SNVD02001339.1, read as the reverse complement.
TTGTTTTAACAAAAAGAGTAGTATCAACGTTTTTCATTTCGAAACCATTATCAATGAGAAATTTGCTCAATCTATCATACCATGCTCTTGGTGCTTGTTTCAAGCCATAAACTGCCTTTTTGAGTTTGAAAACATGGTTTGGAAAATCATGATTTTGAAAACCAAGAGGTTGCTCTACATATACTTCCTCCATAATGTAACCATTTAAAAATGCACTTTTGACATCCATTTGATATAATGTAAAATTTCTATAACATGCAAATGCACACAACATTCTAATTGATTCTAATCTAGCAACCGGTGCAAAGGTTTCCTCATAATCAAAACCTTCTTCTTGATTGTATCATTGAGCAACAAGTCTAGCTTTGTTTCTAATAATGGTGCCATTTTCATCTACTTTATTTCTAAAAATCCATTTAGTCCCTATCATAGAATGATTTTTGGGTCTAGGGACTAATTCCCAAACTTGATTTCTTTCAAATTGGTTTAATTCTTCTTGCATAGCCAAAATCTAACTTTCGTCATTTTCGGCTTCTTTAAAAGTTTTTGGTTCAAATTGAGAGACAAATGCAAAATGATTACAAAAGTTCCTAAAAGAAGATCTAGTTCTCATACCTTGTGATGGTTCACCAATAATGAGATCTTTACGGTGAGCTTTTGAGTACCTCCATTCCTTTGGTAATTCTTGGGAAGAATCATTTACTTCCTCAAGCTTTTCTTGTTGAAATTGTAATTCATCTTGGCTCTTTTCATCAAGCCTTGATTCCTTGATTTGCCTTTCTACCTCAACAATATCATCATCTAAATTCTTTGAAGAAATCACATTAGTTTCATCATATTCAACATGCATAGATTCTTCAATAGTAAGAGTCTTTTTGTTAAAAACTCTATATGCTTTACTATGGTTGGAGTAGCCAACAAAAAATTCCAACATCGGCTTTTGCATCAAATTTTTCAAGGTTATCCTTGGTGTTTAAAATAAAACATTTACATCCAAAAACTTTAAAAAATCCAATGTTGGGTTTTCTTCCTTTCCAAAGTTCATAAGGAGTTTTCTTTATTAAAGCTTTAATATGGACTCTATTGATTATAAAGCATGCGGTATTAACGGCTTCGGCCCAAAAATATTTTGGCAAATTATTTTCAAGTAACAAAGTCTTAGCCATTTCTTGGATAGTCCTATTTTTCCTTTCAATAACACCATTTTGTTGTGAAGTTCTAGGTGAGGAAAAATTATGCTCAAACCATTTTAATCACAAAGATTTTTAAATGCAACATTGTCTACTTCACCACCATGATCACTCCTAATGGACACAATAGAATACCCTTTTTTATTTTGGACTCTTTTTGCAAATTTTGAAAAAGTTTGTATGGCCTCATTTTTAGTTTTCAAGAATAATACCCAAGTGAATCTTGAATAATCATCCACAATAACAAAAACATAATACTTTCCACCAAGGCTTTGAGTTCTTGATGGTCCAAATAAATCCAAATGAAGTAATTGTAGAGGTTTATTTATTGAAATAAATTTCTTTTGTTTAAAAGAAGTTCTCCCTTGTTTTCCAAATTGACAAGCATCACAAATCTTATCCTTTTCAAATTTTATTTTTGGAAGACCATCAACTAAATCATTTTTAGAAATTTTTGAAATTGTGTCCATGCTAGCATGACCTAACCTTCTATGCCATAACCAAGCATCATGATTAACAGTGAAACAATTTTATACATGATCATTAACATCAATATAAATTGTATAAATATTACCACATCTATTACCAACAAATAATGTCTTATTGTTACTAACATCCTTAATCACACGTCTATTAGGCTCAAAAGTAACAAATATCTCCCTTAATCACACATTTGACTAATTGTAATCAAATAGTTTTAAACCATGAACAAGCAAAACATCTTTTAATAATAGGGAGAAGGGTTTACCAAATCACCATGTCGATTACCCTTCCTTTGGCAGTTCACCGAAGGTCACAATCCTCCTTTCTTCATGATTAATCTTGAGAACTTGGGAGGCAATCTTCCGGTAATATGCCTTGAGCATATACTATCTAAATACCACTTGTGTTTGTTACTCTTTTGTTTCTACAATCAACATTCAAAGAGTTTCTTTTTGGTACCCAAACGATCTTGGGTCCTTGGGGGTTAGTTATGATACTTTTTGGAACTCATATTTGTTTCAAATTAGGATTTCTCTTAATATAGCAAGAATGCACTTATTGTCATTTTCTTCCACAATAAATACATGAATGATTAGGATTATTTCTAGAAGATGCATAAGCAAAATAGTTTTTGAAATGCTTTTGATTTTTATGACTTTTTATATCCTAAACCTCTTTTATCAAAAACAACACCTTTGGTTTTGTAACATAGAATTCAAATTTTTTGTGCTTTTTGTAAAACTATCAACAATATTTCTTAACTCATTATTTTCCTTTTTCAAACTAGCATTTTGTTTCTCCGATTTATCAAAATCCTTTTGTTTTAAAATGTCATTTTCAGTTTTTAAAAAATGTATTTGACTTTCAAAACTTTCAAAATCTTTTTGCTTTAAAATTTCATTTTCATTTTCTAAAGCTTCATTTATTTCTACCAACTCTTATAATTGAGATAACATGATTTTTGACTTCTTTTTGAAAGCATATGATTTTTGAATTTTGCTTAACAAACCTGCACATGAAATTTGGAATGCCTTCAAGTAATTCATCATATGAAAGGTAGGATCATAGTTAGAATACTTACCTCATCTTCACTTAAAGCCATGAAGCACATGTTTGCCACTTCGCAATCTTCTTCTTCGGTGGAGCTAGCTTCACTATCATCCCAATGTGTGGCTTTCATTGCTTTGGATTTCTTGTTTTTTTGGACTCTGACGTAAAGGACAATCCACTGTACATGTCCCGGTTTATTGCATCATAGCAAATGACTTGATCATTTTCTTATCTTGCTTTGAGCTTTGCCCTTTGTACCTCCCTTCTAGAATTCTTCTGAATCCTTGCGTTTCTTATTAATCATGCTTTAGCGGCTTGTGATGAATGCAAAGATCTTCATTTAATCTCCTTCATCGTCGGACTCATCATCTTCTTTTGTTGAAGATTTTAAAGCGATATTTTTCTTTTTCTTGAAATCTTCTTCATTCTCCTTCAAGGTGATTTCATGAGTCATGAGAGAACCCATAAGTTCTTCTAATGGTGTTTGGTGAGGTCCTTTGCTTCTTGAATTGCCGTCACCTTTGGCTCCCAAGATTTTGGTAGACACCTAAGAATATTTCTCACCATTTCAACATTAGAATAAGATTTACCAAGAGATTTCAAACTATTAATAATATCCGTAAATCTAGTAAACATTTCAGAAATTGATTCATCCTGTTTCATTTAAAAAGCTCATAACTATGAACTAGCATACTAATTTTCGATTCTTTAACTTGACTAGTTCCTTCATGAGTTACTTCAAGTGTGGCCATATTTCTTGTGCCGTAGAACAAGTAGATATTCTATTAAACTCATTTCTATCTAGAGCACAATATAACACATTCATAGCTTAGCATTCAACCTCAATTTCTTTTTTAGCATATCTTCACTAAACTCTTTAGGTTCTTTAAGCATTGCTTTCTCCATTTTCAAATTTTGGTAGGAACAAAAGGTCCTTCCAAAACAATAGACCACAAATCATAATCAAAAGATTTCAAGAAAATCCTCATTCTAGTTTTCCAATAAGAGTAATCACTTCCATTAAAAAATGGAGGTCTAGAGATAGAAAGTCCCTCAACATATGAAGTTGAATTAAAAGTTGCCATAGCTCAAAAATCGATTAAGATTTAAAAATTGAGCAACCTTGCTCTGATACCACTTGTTGACCCAGGTATGGCAACCCAAGAGGGGGGGTGAATTGGGTTTTTATTTATAAAAACGGATTTAGAAAACTTTTCTTAAAAGATCAAAATTATTTAAATCTTTCTTTGAGAACAAAGATGAAAAAAATGAAAATATAAGTTATCTAAGATGCAATCAAGAGCATAACAATATTGAACAATCACAAGTGCAAGTAAATGTAAAGAGGAAAGGGATAGAGAGAGTGCAAACTCAATTTACGTGGTTCGGCAAACCTTGCCTACGTCCACGGGCTCCTAGATCCACGAGCTAAGCTTTCCACTAAGTTGTAGAAATCTTTACAACTTGCTTGATGAACAACCTCACCAAGACTTTTTCTTTCAACTCTTGATAACACCACACCAATAGTTCTTCTTGATGAACAACCTCAGTAAGGCAACTTCCTTCAACTCTTGATAACACCACACCAAGAGTTCTTCTTGATGAACAACCTTACCAAGGCAACTTTCTTCAACCCTTGATAACACCACACCAAGAGTTCTTCTTAGTGAACAACCTCACCAAGGTAACTTCCTTCAACTCTTGATAACACACAACAAGAGTTCTCTCAAGGATAACTATTATCCTTTACAATAATATCTCACTCTCACCACAATACAAGAACAAAGATAATTTTTACAACAAAAGTATAACTCTCTTCCAAGAGTAGATAAATAATATAAAAGCTCTCTAGACTTGATATTTCTCTTGCTTTTTGCTTGATAAAATACTTCTCTTGCACTTCTTGTCTTGCTGAATGCATGGGAGAAGGCTCCTTTTATAGGCAAATGAGATGAACTTAATCAAGTGAAGACACCATCTCCAAATTTTCTGCCTACCATAAAAACCGTAATCTTGTCTGCCATTTTTGTCAATGTTCCGTTTGAAATTTGAAAATCTGTAAAACATAAAAGATCTGCACATTTGAATAAGCTTTCCAACGCATCACGAATCAAGTCATTTGGATATCTGTAGCTCAAGATATGGCCAAAACACCATTCGGTGCTCATGTGACTTGATTTTTCTTTCTTGTGTCGGTCCACCAAATTGAATGATAATTCTGTCAGCCTTCCGTTTGAAATTTGAATTTCTTCAAAACATGAAAGATCTGAATATTTGAATAATATTTCCAAAACATTAAGAATCAAAGCATTTGGATATCTCTATCTTAAGATATGGCCAAAAAACCAATCGGTGCTCATGTGAGTTGATTTTTCTTCTTTGTGTCAGTCCACCGAATTGCATGTCAATTTTGTCGGCCTTCTGTTTGAAATTTGAATTTTTTCAAAACATATGAAATGTTCTTCATTAAGTCATCTTTCCAATGCCACAAGAATCAAGTCATTTTGATTTTTCTAGCTCAAGATATGTCCAAAGGAGTATTCGGTACTCATGTCAGCTGCTTCCATTTGTCTTCCAACTTGCATGATGATTTGGACAACCTTGCACTTGAAATTTGAATTTTATTAAAACATATGAAATGTTATAAATTGAGTAAGCTTTCCAAAGGCTCAAGAATCACGTCATTTGGATATTTGTAGAGATATATATGACCAATGGATTGAACATTGCTCATGTGTCATATTCCTTGAGTCAATCCTTGTTCTTAAACTTTGGTGCCTTTAACATGTAGTCTTCTCCTTAGCTTCAACACTTCATTTTAATAAGCATCTTCTTGATTTTATAATTATTTCAATGATATTACTCTTGCACATAAATAAATATATTAGTAAATCTCAATGAATCAATGTGTATTGTTATCATCAAAATTATCATATAGCCTTAGGGCTAACAATAAACTGTCACGAGCTTAGAGTTTAGCGCAGCTGCTCGTGCGGCACTTAGACAACTTGAACCCGAAAGTTGCTAAGTAAGCCTTGAAGTTTGCTTCTCGCTCAAGGAGAAGTTAGGACCGTTGAGCCAAAAGAGCTTTAGAGGCTAGAAGAAGAGATGAAACTTAGAGGCAAGTATTGCTAATGCAAATGAGCTTTGTATTACACAAGATAACTCTTACAATGCTTTGTATTGTAATTGCTTGGATGCTTACAAATGAGCCTTGGAGGGGTATTTATACTAATCCACCTCCCAAATGAATGGCTAGGATTCAATACATCCAATGGCCATAAATGAGTCCTACCTAATTTAGGTGTGGTAGGTGAACTACCATTGACATTGTATATTTACATGTGAGAGTTGTACATATTTAACTTTGCTAGAGTTTCTAGAAAATGGGCTTGGGCTTGTAGTCTTTCTAGAAACAAGGCCAAGCCTTTGTGTAGATTTTGGGCCACTCTAGCAAGCAAATTGGATGGGCCGTAACATACTCTCATTCCTTGGTGCGTTTCTTCGCTAGCTTGGTGCAAACCCGTGCTCACGTCGCGCAGGGCGTGACATCCTCCCCCACCTAATTTCGCGACGCCCTCGTCGCGCCTTTGAGGATGTATCACCAGCTGCGGATGAGTGGTCTTGCCTCCATGTCGACGCTTCCTCTTCGCGCGCTTGGATGGCTTCTTGGTTGCCTTCTTTGGTTCCGCGATCGTGGGTGGCATCACGCAGTGAGGCGCTATGGGTGGAGGTTTGGTATCGGGCTCCAACTTTATTTGGTCAGCCTCTCGTTTTGGCGGTAGCCTCCTTCGTAGCTTTTGGGTAGTAACATCCTTGTACTTCTCAAGGATGGCCTGGATTTGCCTTGGAATTAGATCCTTGGCAACGGTGGTGTCCTCCCCATCATTTACCTCTCGAACGGTGGCAAGGAAGCTCGGATCTTCCTTTATTCCTTGCTTGAGTTGTAGTGCGGACATCATCTTGCTCTCAACTTTGGTTGCACGTTCCGCCATGATCATGCATGATTGACTCCCATCGAGGATGTTGAGGGAGTTAGATGCTGGTATGGGGAAAGCATGGGCTTGGTCGAAGAACTCCATCCCAACACTACTTGAAAGTCGTCCATAGAGACGATGGAGAAATCAAGTTTTCCGCTCCATGTACCCAATTGCGTTGGTGTCGCTTTGGACACCCCCACTATAGCTTTGGCGGGTGAGTTTACCGCCTTGATGGCACCTCCTCCATTGGTATATTTGAGGTCTAACCGTTTGGCCTCTTCTAAAGAGATGAAGTTATGCGTGGCTCCCGTATCAAGCATCGCACGCACATCCTTGCCGTTGATTGTGGCGCTCACATACATTAGACCCTTTTGAACACGGGTGGGTCTTTCAAGTGCGCCAATGGTACAGAGAGAACCCATCTCCGCTTGAGGCTCCTCATTTTGCACGCTCTCATGTTGGGTGGCTAAGGCATTGAGGGCCTTCCTCTTTGGGCAATCACGCACCCAATGAGGACCATCACATATAAAGCAAGGACTTTTGGGCTTAGGGGCATCGGACTTACCTTTGTTACGGATGTCGCGCTTGTCCCCTCTAAATGGTTTATGTGCACCACCTTCCCTTCCAGTATGATCCTTCTTAGGACTCCACTCTCCCCCACCTTTATCGTGGTTGGTCTTCCACTCCTTTGATTGGAATGAGTAATCGACGAGGGATTCGGCTATGGCTATGGCGTCATCAAGGTTTTGCACGCCACGCCTCTCAAGCTCAACCTTGCCCAATCTTTAAGCCATCAAGGAAGTAGAAGAGAGAGTCTTTTTCGGACATACCTTCAATTTCAAGGATGATTGTGGTGAAGTCTTTGATGTACTCGCGAATGGTGCCGCTTTGCTTCAAACGGCGGAGGCGACCCCTTGCCTCCTTTTCCGCATTGCTTGGAGAGAAATGCTTCCGCAGCTCTCTCTTGAAGTCCTCCCATGTGCGGAGGATGACGATGCCTTTGCTCGCGTCGCCATGCTTACGACGCCACCACAATTGGGCTGCATCACGAAGGAAAGTAGGCGCAATGCCTATTCTTGAAGCATCATCATAGACACCTTTCGCCTCGAAATATTGCTCCAAGCCGAATAGGAAGTTTTCGACTTTCGTGGCGTTGCGAGTGCCATGGTATGTAGCGGGAGTTGGCACTTGCATGTTGCTTAGCCCACTAGGACTTGAGTAAGAAGGGCTAGCACGTTCGCAACGGTGTTTCTCCCATTCCGTGCGTGATTCCTCCACTTCCGCACGAATGGCACGCAATTCATGCTCCACAAAGCTTCGTAAGCTAGCGAGCTCTCGTGTGAGGTTTTCACTAAACTCGAGTATTGTGGACTTTGTCGCTTGAGTGATCTCCCCATAATCCGTCTCTAGGCCTTCGAGACGATCGGAGAGGCCCTCAATAGCATTGTCCATACTCAAAATAGATTGCTCTATGCTAGCAACACGAGGCTCTAAGGATTCCGAGAAGGGAGCTTTGGACTTACCTCGTTTTCCTTGTGGGCGTGGTTGAGGTTGAGGTTGTTCCTCACGTCCGCGGACTTGCTCCTCCACATTCATCTCCATGTCGGATGCCATTTGCTCTTGTGCTCGAACCGTGCTCTGACACCAACTGTCACGAGCTTAGAGTTTAGCGCAGCTGCTCGTGCGACACTTAGACAACTTGAACCCGAAAGTTGCTAAGTAAGCCTTGAAGTTTGCTTCTCGCTCAAGGAGAAGTTAGGACCGTTGAGCCAAAAGAGCTTTAGAGGCTAGAAGAAGAGATTGAACTTAGAGGCAAGTATTGCTAATGCAAATGAGCTTTGTATTACACAAGAGAACTCTTACAATGCTTTGTATTGTAATTGCTTGGATTAGCTTAGATGCTTACAAATGAGCCTTGGAGGGGTATTTATACTAATCCACCTCCCAAATGAATGGCTAAGATTCAATACATCCAATGGCCATAAATGAGTCCTACCTAATTTAGGTGTGGTAGGTGAACTACCATTGACATTGTATATTTACATGTGAGAGTTGTACATATTTGACTTTGCTAGAGTTTCTAGAAAATGGGCTTGGGCTTGTAGTCTTTCTAGAAACAAGGCCAAGCCTTTGTGTAGATTTTGGGCCACTCTAGCAAGCAAATTGGATGGGCCGTAACATACTCTCATTCCTTGATGCGTTTCTTCGCTAGCTTGGTGCAAACCCGTGCTCACGTCGCGCGGGGTGTGACATCCTCCCCCACCTAATTTCGCGACGCCCTCGTCGCGCCTTTGAGGATGTATCACCAGCTGCGGATGAGTGGTCTTGCCTCCATGTCAACGCTTCCTCTTCGCGCGCTTGGATGGCTTCTTGGTTGCCTTCTTTGGTTCCGCGATCGTGGGTGGCATCACGCGGTGAGGCGCTATGGATGGAGGTTTGGTATCGGGCTCCAACTTCATTTGGTCAGCCTCTCGTTTTGGCGGTAGCCTCCTTCGTAGCTTTTGGGTAGTAACATCCTTGTACTTCTCAAGGATGGCCTGGATTTGCCTTGGAATTGGATCCTTGGCAACGGTGGTGTCCTCCCCATCATTTACCTCTCGAACGGTGGCAAGGAAGCTCGGATCTTCCGTTATTCCTTACTTGAGTTAGTGCGGACATCATCTTGCTCTCGACTTTGGTTGCACGTTCCGCCATGACTATGCATGATTGACTCCCATCGAGGATGTTGAGGGAGTTAGATGCTGGTATAGGGAAAGCATGGTCTTGGTCGAAGAACTCCATGCCCAACACTACTTGAAAGTCGTCCATAGAGACGATGGAGAAATCAAGTTTTCCGCAAAGAAAATTTTTACAACAAAAGTACAACTCTCTTCAAAGAGTAGATAAAGAATATTAAAGCTCTCTAAACTTGATATTTCTCTTATTTGTGGCTTGATAGATTCTTGTCTCTTCTTGTGGTTCTGAATGAGATCATCTTGTAAAGGATAAAAGTTATCCTTGAGAGAACTCTTTCCTTGGTGAGGTTGTTCATCAAGAAGAACTCTTGGTGTGGTGTTATCAAGGGTTGAAGGAATTTGCCTTGGTGAGGTTGTTCCTCAAGAAGAACTCTTGGTGTGGTGTTATCAAGGGTTGAAGAAAGTTTCCTTGGTGAGGTTATTCATCAAGAAGAACTCTTGGTGTGGTGTTATCAAGAGTTGAAGGAATTTGCCTTGGTGAGGTTGTTCATCAAGAAGAACTCTTGGTGTGGTGTTATCAAGGGTTGAAGAAAGTTGCCGTGGTGAGGTTGTTCATCAAGAAGAACTCTTGGTGTGGTGTTATCAAGGGTTGAAGGAA
>SNVD02001337.1:0-14804 GCA_013180625.2 Boswellia sacra | reverse complement strand
AACAGAAAAGATTGGAGCCTATGACTTAATGATGCACTTTGGGCATACCGGACTGCTTACAAGACACCTATTGGTATGTCTCCGTACAGGTTAGTCTATGGTAAGACATGTCACCTTCCGGTAGAGCTCGAACACAAAGCATGGTGGGCAGTAAAGCTTTGTAACATGGAGATGGATGCTGCTGGAGAACAAAGGAAGATTCAACTGCAAGAATTGGAAGAACTTAGAAATGATGCCTATGAGAATTCCAGAATTTACAAGGAGAGAACTAAGGCATTTCATGATAAAATGATCTCCAGGAAGAATTTTGACGTGGGACAGAAAGTTCTTTTATTTCATTCTCGCCTCAAGTTATTTCCAGGTAAATTACGATCTCGATAGGTTGGACCTTTTGTTATTACTAATGTTTTTCCTCATTGTGCAGTGGAAATCAAGAGCTTAAAAACGGACAAAGTATTCAAGGTGAATGGGCACAGGTTGAAGCCATACTATGAGAATTCAGTGATACAAGACATCGAGGAGGTACCTCTCTACGAGCCAACTTATCTTGATGGGTGAGGACAGATAACGTCAGGCTGAGGACATTAAACCAAGCGCTTATTATGAGGCAACCCAATGTTTTTGAAACAGAAATAAAAAGAGACAAAGAAAAGAAGGTAGTAATGATCAATTTTTGTGTTTCGAGGAGATTCCTCTCATGGGCTATTATAATTGATCAGGTTTTATCTCTTTTGCCATTTGTCTCATTTGCTTTGTTATTTGTTTTTGACTTTCATTTGCTCTTGTGTTGTTATTTCTTTTTTGTGTCTCTATTTTCTTTTCTTTTCTTTTCTTTTCTTGTGTTTAATTTGATTATTCCGTGCTTCGAGTTCAGTTGTGCAACAGCTTGAGGAAACATTCAAACGGGAGTTGAAGCCATTGTGCGAAGGTTTGAAACGTGCATATCTGGGAGAAGAACAAACTCAATCGCATTATCGGTAATATCTCTCCTTGTCTTCTCTACAATGGATGCTGATATCTTTCTATCGAACCTTCGTAAATATTTCCCTTCACTTCCTCAAAATGCTGTGTTTAAAATTTATAAAGTACGGATTACTAGACTTTGGGCATTGATGCTCCTAAATGTGCCTGCTGATATCCGATGGCTTATCGAAGCCAAGGTGAGATTGACCGGTGAGACGGACATTAATCTCGCAAAATACATGCCTGGTCTAGGAAAGAGCTACTACGCCAAGAGTCGAAGAGAGAAAAGGTTACAAGTATGTTATAAATGTGCTAGATGGAATTGTAACCAGACTTTTCGTTCATTAGGTTTTGAGTCCAGGAATAGAGAAGATAAACTTTCATTTATTAAGAATGGTTTGAGTTATGAGTCACTGGATAATGTTTTGTTAACTCTCGAGTCACATTCTTGTGGACTTGTTCAGCGTGAATTGCTTAATCTATGGACACAATTCGTGATGAATTGCAGTGTTATAGTCTAGGGAATCTAACTAAAAATGACCCTGTTTGCCAGTTTATAAGAAAACTGGATGGGAAGCAAATCCCCTACTCATAGAAGGCGTTTCAGCCGTTACTGGACGTCAAACCAGAGGAAGATGTGAGCCACAATCACAACTACTTGTATATTTGAATGTGTGTTGTTATTGTCGAATTTTTTTTTATTGTTTCGTTTGATCTGATTATCAATGTTGTTTTTGTGTTGTTGTTGTTTGTTGATTTTGTTTGTTTTAATTTCAAGTTTTCTTTTTGACAAACTATATGACTACCCTATGGCATAAGTACACGTGGGAGACAAGTGTGGAGGTTTTGTCAACCTCCACCGAAAGTGTATCTCCATTTTCCATGCTTCACGTGGGAGACAAGTGTGTAGGTTTTGTCAAACCTCGCAGAAAGCATATCTCATTTTTTCAAATCTTGGGGCGATAAATCTGCATCGAGCAACCCCCACCGAAAGTATGTCCCCATGTGTCAAACTTTGAGAGGTTTATGGGTGTATATATACATTCTGCATATTTTCATATGTCATTCCATAACCTATCTTGCAATTGACAAGCATAATATCTAACGTGTCTTACACAAGATTAGAGCACTTGTAGAAATGGAGAAAACACCAATTCAGCGATTCCGCAATATATGCGTATTTTGCGTATCGCAATTTGGTAAAGATGGAGAGTTTACCACAGCAGCTCTTGATCTTGGTAGGACATTAGCTGCGAGGGGTATTAATTTGATTTATGGAGGGGGTAGTCTTGGGTTAATGGGGTGTGTGTCAACAGCTGCATCACTAGGAGGGAGCAAAGTTCTCGGCATTATCCCTAAACCATTAGATGTACGAGATATCGTAGGCAACACAATCGGGGAAGAGTTACAGGTCTCTAGTATGCATGAGCGTATTGCACATATGGTTGTTAAGTCCGATGCATTTATAGCTTTGCCGGGTGGTTATGGTTTTAGAGGAGATATTTCAAATCACCTCTTAGGCACAGCTAAACATCCATCGGAAACCCATTGGTTTGTTAAATGTTAATAATTTTTTTGATGGTTTGTTGTCCTTTCTTGATCAAGCTGTAGACAAAAATTTCATCTCACCGTCAGCAAGGCAAATGCTGGTTACAGCTTCAACTGCAGGAGAGTTAATTGACAACTACAAGAATTCGTCTATTCACCTGATCCAACAATGGCTCGGATAAATTGGTTTGGAGAAGGCAACAAAAGGCGTCAACTGGATTTAACCCTCCATCTGTAATCTCTATTTGCTGGTTTGCTTCGTTTTTGTTTGCTTTCTTTTTAGTGTGTTTATTTGAGATTTTCCATGTCGTTTCTTTTGAGCTTTTTCAGGTTATTTCTTTCGTCCCAGGTAATATTTTCTAATCTCGGTTTTTAGAGTGGTGGCTTAAAAAGTTCAAAGTTCTCTTGAAACGCATTCTGGATTTCTTTAATCCATAATGGCTGAATAAGGAGGCTAACTTCTAAACTTTTTAAACCCATTCTAACTAACTTGTTTGTGTTTGCTGATTTGTTGGACTTTATTATTTTCTGAGTAAGTTTAGTTTTATGTAATTTGGAGTTGTGTGTTTTGGTTTTTACCAGTTTCGATTCGAAAAAAAAAACATTGTGGAAAAACCTGAGAATGGCAGAATATGGGGTTTCCTTAACTCTTGAAACGCATTCTCTCTAAATAAATCTGTAGTTTGTTTATTTCATGTTGTTTGAAGTGTCTTGTTTCTTGTTTGTTCTTTCATAATAAAGGTATATAGGCTGGAAACCTTAAGTCTGCGGGCTACTGGTCCTAAGGATTTTTGAATTATACAATCTTGACTCAGGTGTAACAACGCCACGTACCTCTTTTCTTGCATTTTGTGGGTCGATGATAAGATAATGATTGAATTAAGAATAACTCTTGGAAAATGATACATGATGCCTGGATCTGTGTGCTTGAAATGTTTATTGGTTTTCGCTTTGCTTTTGATTCCTTGCGCAACATTGAGCACTGAGCTATTATCACTGAGTTATTTGTTCACTTAGAGAAAGTTTATGTAATTAAAATGTTTCTTCAGATTTCAATGAATTCTAGAACTTGTTTTATGGTCACTCAAGGCGAAATCCTAGACTGTGCAACATTGGGGAAATGATTTAGGCCATCTTTGGACCGTTTGAGCCTTAATAGCAAACCTTGACTGAAATTGATCCCTAGTTACCCCTTTGAGCCTTTGTAAGCCTTTTTCTTTGTTAACTCACTAAAAGATTTCCTAACCTCAAATGAATTTATTCCAAACAGTTTATCCCTTACCATGAGCATGTAGATCATTCACAATTAAATTCTGAGCTATGTTCTGGTTTTGGAAAGTTAGAGGAGGTTGGGATGTGTCATGAGCAATACAAGTGAGTTCTATTGTGTTAAAAAAAAAAGAAAAACAGAAAAAAAAACCAATCTGTACTTATCGTCCACGTACTTACACATTGAGGACAATGTGTTGTTTAAGTGTGGGGGAGGGGAAGTGTAATAAAAAAAAGAAAAAAAAAGAAAAAAAGAAGAAAACAAAAGAACAAAAGAAGAAGAATAAGAGATCTATACCCTTAATGTTCTTAAAAAGAATGAAACAACAAAGTGTGGGTGTGTAGTTTTCTTTTGTTTTCTGCAAAAAAAAAAAAAAAGATTGAGTGTTCTAAATAAGTTTGGGGGAGTAACCTGGTTAATTGAAATGAAGTTGTGTTATAGGGTTGAGCTCTACATAGTCTTGAATGATTTATGTGTTTGTGGGTGATTTGAGCCAAAATTATTATCCTTTATCATACCTTCACCCAAGCCAAACGTTACAAGCTTAATAAAGTCCTACTTGATCCTTGGTGTTGTGCATGTCTACATTAGTGGAGAGTGACTTGAAAAGCCTGCCTATGGAGTTCATTTATACACACATCTTCAATATTAAATATGATTCATTTTTATGCATAAACTCATCCGGGTTACAAGTGATTAGGTGAGAATGGCTCTACACACACACACTTGAGGAATCGAAGTGAAGCGAAACTAATTTTTGAGATAAAATTCTTGATCAAGTGCATTATTTTGAAGTATTCCTTGGGTTATAATTAAGTACAATCTTTGAGGCCTATTTGCAAGATGAAGCATTTGTGTGTTTTAATTTTTTGTTGATTCTGTTTCGTTTTAGTTTTATTTCATATTGTCGTAGTTGCTCGAGGACTAGCAAAGTCTAAGTGTGGGGGAATTTGATAAATGTCTATGTATATATCATTTTCATATCAATTCGTCCATGTTTCTTTGCTATATTCCTTGGTATTTTTATGTTTTTGTGTGGTTTTTGATGTTTGTAGGAGTTTTGGAGGAACTTACACAAAATTGGAGTAAAACCCTTCATTTTCACCTCTGCTAGTCAACCAATTCTTGGAGTTGATTGTATCGATATACAATTAACCGGATAACATGCTATATACCATTGAAAAGCTCTCGAAGTCTATTTTTTGGAGAAATTTACGGTTCACGAATTTATGTAGTGTACAGAAAGTTGTGATAAAAATGGTATGAGAAGTATATATTTGTAATTCCATATATCACTGTAGCATGTTATTAAATACGGGGCACTGTAGCAAGTTACTGTAGCAAAGTATTTAAACACATTTTAGGGTTTTATTTTCATAACTTGAAGAGGGAAAACGTGGGAGGAGGCTGCATTTCTGGATTTCTCTCATCCCTTGGAGTTCTTGAAGGAGAAAGAAGATTTTGAAAGAGGTAGAACTACAATTCCAAGAAGATTCATCTACAAAGAAGATTTTCAAAGAATTTGCTAAGTTCTTTCTTTCCTTTTCAATTCTGGAATTTCTCTGTATTGTATTTGTTATTATGATTGAATATGTGTAACTAAATCTGAATTGGTTGAGGGTGATTTCAAAGCCTTTGATATGGATTTTATGAGTGTGTAAGAAATTGTTATCCAATTCTCTAATTGAAGTTGCTTGTATTTTCCCATATCTAATGCTTATGATTGCTTAATGATTGTATTTGGAATGGCCAACTGAATATAATCTGTTGTTGTCTATTGCTAGATTAGAAATCTTGATCCGTAATTGTCATGAATTTCCAATCATTAGTAGCAAAATTGTGATCAGAGATTGCAATTGGAAAATACAACCTAGGGTAAATAATCCGAACTTGTGTGATTATTGCTTAGATCAACCTATCTTTCTCATCGTAATGCTTCTATTGAATTAAACTTAGAGAGTTTGTTCTAGGTTGTTTAATGGAAAGAGATTAAATAAAGAGCTTGTTTTATTTAACAACAAAGTAGGGAAAGATTGGGATAACAGAGCTTGTTGTTATCTACGGTTGATAACTTCAATGCTGTAATTGGATTATAATTCTATGTTAATTCACAAATTCATATTTTGTGGCAGAGAAAGAACCTTTAACCAAGTGTCTCTCATTGAATTTTCAATTCATTTAATATTGTGTTGTGTTATTCTTTATTTGCCTTCGTATTCAGTTAATTAATCATTCAACAAAACCCCCCATATTTAGTTTATTGTTGCTGAAAAATAACAAATTCAATTAGAATCAATCCCGTGGGAACGATATCCACCTCACTTTATTACTTGTGCGACCTAGTATAACTATGCTAGTTCGAACGCATCCCAAGGGCTTTGATTATCACCCTAAACCAATTCAGATTCAGTTACACATGTTTAAGAACGTGGTAAATACAATACAACATGGAGACATTCCAGAAAATGAAAGGGAAGGGAAAAACTTAGCAAATTTGATGTAATTCTCTTTGGATTGTAGTTCTTCCTCTTTCCAAGCTTCCTTTCTCCTTCAAAAACTCCAGGAGATGAAAGAATTCCAGAGCTGCAGCCTCCACCACGTTCTCCCCTCTTCAAATTATCAAAATAAAACCCTAAAATGTGTTTAAATACTCTGCTACAGTGAATTGCTACAGTGCCCCGTATTATACATGCTACAGTGACTTGTGGAATTATATTTCTATACATCTCACACTGTTTTGATTACAACTTTTGGTACACTGAATGGATTTATAAACCGTAAATTTCTCCAGAAAATAGACTTCGAGAGCTTTCCAACGGTATATAATATGTCATCGGGTTCATTGTATATCAATACAATTAAATCCGAGAAGATGGTTGACTAGCAGAGGTGAAAATGAAGGGTTTTACTCCATTTTTGTGCAAGTTGCTCCAAAACTCCTACAAACATCAAAACCACACAAAAAAATAAAAATACCACGGAATATAGCAAAGAAACATGGACGAATTGATATAAAAGTAATACATAAATAGACACCTATCATCGCCTAAACACAAACAATCAGAAAAGAAAAACAAACAAAAATAAGAATTAACAATAAAAACAAAACAACAAATCAATTAGAAAATCAATCCCCGGCAACGGCGCCAAAAACTTGATCCGTTCGAAACTAGCAAGTATACTAGTCGCACAAGTAATAAAGTGATAAGTAGATATCGTTCCCACGAGGATTGATTCTAATTGAATTTGTTATTTCCAGAAACAATAAACTAAACAGGGGGGATTTTTGTTGAATGATTTACTAAATGAAATAAGAATGCAAGTAAAGAATAACAAAACAGAAAGTAAATTTGAATGAAAAATCAATGGAGAAAGCTGGTTAAGGGATCCTTCTCTACCACAAGATATGGATTTGCGAATTAATTGTAGAATTGTCATCCAATTACACCATTGAAATTACCAACCGTAGATAACAACAAGCTTTGTTATCCCAATCTTTCCTTACTTTGTTGTTAAACAAAACATGCTCTTTATTTAATCTCTATCCATTAAACAACCTAGAACAAGCTCTCTAAATTTAATTCAATGGATGCATTATGAAAAAGAAAACAGGTTGATCTAAGCAATAAACACACAAGCTCGGATTATTTAACTTAGGTTGTATTCTCCCATAGCAATCTCTGATCACAATTTTGCTACTAAGGATTAGAAATTCAAGACAATTACGGATCAAGATTCTAGTCTAGCAATAGACAATATCCAGATTATATTCAGTTGGCCACCCAAATACAATCCAGCAAGCAATCATAAGCATTAGACATGGGAAAATACAAGCAACTTCAATTAGAGAATTGGATAACAAATTCTTGCACAATCAACTCACAAAAACCATATCAAGGGCTTTGAAATCACCCTCAACCAATTCAGATTCAGTTAAACATGTTCAAGAATGTCATAAATACAATACAATACATAGCAATTCCAGAAATTGAAAGGGAAATGAAAAACTTAGCAAATCTGATGAAATCTCTTAGGATTTGTAGTTCTTCCTCTTTCCAAGCCTTCAATCTCCTTCAAGAACTCTAAGAGATGAGAGAAATCCAAAGATGCAGCCTCCTCCACGTTCTCCCCTCTTCAAGTTATGAAAATAAAACCCTAACATGTGTTTAAATACTCTGCTACAGTAACTTGCTACAGTGCCCCGTATTTAATAACATGCTACAGTGATATGTGGAATTACAAATATACACTTCTCATACCAATTTTATCACAACTTTCGGTACACTACATAAATTCGTGAACCGTAAATTTCTCCAGAAAATAGACTTCGAGAGCTTTTCAATGGTATATAGCATGTTATCCGGTTAATTGTATATCGATACAATCAACTCCAAGAAATTGGTTGACTAGCAGAGGTGAAAATGAAGGGTTTTACTCCAATTTTGTGTAAGTTCCTCCAAAACTCCTACAAACATCAAAAACCACACAAAAACATAAAAATACCAAGGAATATAGCAAAGAAACATGGACGAATTGATATGAAAATGATATATAAATAGACACTTATCACTTTGGCAGGACATCTAATTGCTCTTCATTTTGCAAAGTTATCTAGCAAGTATACTAGTCGCACAAGTAATAAAGTGATAAGTAGATATTGTTCCCACGAGGATTGATTCTAATTGAATTTGTTATTTTCCAGCAATAATAAACTAAACAGGGGGGGTTTTGTTGATTGATTAACTAAACTTAATACGAAAGCAAATGAAGAATAACACAAAGCAAAGTTAAATGGAGTGAAAAATCAATGAGAGACACTTGGTTAAGAGTTTATTCTCTGCCACAAGATATGAATTTGTGAATTAACATAGAATTGTAATCCAATTACAGCATTGAAGTTATCAACCGTAGATAACAACAAGCTCTGTTATCCCAATCTTTCCTTACTTTGTTGTTAAATAAAACAAGCTCTTTATTTAATCTCTATCCATTAAACAACCTAGAACAAGCTCTCTAAGTTTAATTCAATAGAAGCATTACGATGAGAAAGATAGGTTGATCTAAGCAATAATCACACAAGTTCGGATTATTTAACCTAGGTTGTATTTTCCAATTGCAATCTCTGATCACAATATTGCTACTAATGATTGGAAATTCATGACAATTACGGATCAAGATTTCTAATCTAGCAATAGACAACAACAGATTATATTCAGTTGGCCATTCCAAATACAATCAGTAAGCAATCATAAGCATTAGATATGGGAAAATACAAGCAACTTCAATTAGAGAATTGGATAACAATTTCTTACACAATCAACTCACAAAATCCATATCAAGGGCTTTGAAATCACCCTCAACCAATTCAGATTTAGTTACACATATTCAATCAGAATAACAAATACAATACAGAGAAATTCCAGAATTGAAAAGGAAAGAAAGAACTTAGCAAATTCTTTGAAAATCTTCTTTGTAGATGAATCTTCTTGGAATTGTAGTTCCTCCTCTTTCAAAATCTTCTTTCTCCTTCAAGAACTCCAAGGGATGAGAGAAATCCAGAAATGCAGCCTCCTCCCACGTTTTCCCCTCTTCAAGTTATGAAAATAAAACCCTAAAATGTGTTTAAATACTCTGCTACAGTGACTTGCTACAGTGCCCCGTATTATACATGCTACAGTGCTTGTGGAATTATATTTCTATACATCTCACACTGTTTTGATTACAACTTTTGGTACACTGAATGGATTTATAAACCGTAAATTTCTCCAGAAAATAGACTTCGAGAGCTTTCCAACGGTATATAACATGTCATCGGGTTCATTGTATATCAATACAATTAAATCCGAGAAGATCACTGACTAGCAGAGGTGAAAATGAAGGGTTTTACTCCATTTTTGTGCAAGTTGCTCCAAAACTCCTACAAACATCAAAACCACACAAAAACATAAAAATACCAAGGAATATAGCAAAGAAACATGGACGAATTGATATAAAAGTAATACATAAATAGACACCTATCATTATCGCACAAAAATTCTCTCTTGGATTGATCACCGTTTGACAAGATAATTCTTCTGAGCCTTGGCCCTCGAATTTGCTCATGCTAGTGGCCAATTGTCCCATTTGATTTGCCAGGTTTTGGATACTTGCCCCAGTTTCCTGCTGGAATTGCATTGTGTTAGTGGCATGTGCATTAACAATATCTTCGAGAGACATACCTGAGTTTTGTGAAGCTGGTTGCGGTGCTGGATGTGGCATTGGTGGTGGTTGCATTTGAAAAGGTTGCTGCACTCTAGGTTGATTGAAACCTTGTGGCCGATTTGGTATCACATTTGGAGTGATTGGTTGATGATTCCAGTAACTGAAATTATGTTGATCTTCCCATCCAGCATTGTAAGTGCTAGAGAAAGGATCATACCATTGCCTTGTTTGTCCTGGAAATCCACCCATGGCATTGGCTTGTTCCATATATTCTTCTTGTAAAGTTGGATACATGTCGATTGGATGCTCCATCGTAGAATATATCCCACATTCATAAGATTTTTGCATATCTCCTACAGCCATGTTTTCCACAAGAGAGGTTAGCTCAGAAAGTTGTTGTTCAATGTTCGGAGTGCTTACCTCATTTACTCTCCATGGTACTTGTGGCTCAAATCCGCTACTGAATTGATAGAAGTTTACTGCCATGTTGTCTAAACACAAACAATCAGAAAAGAAAAACAAAGAAAATATGAATCAACAATGAAAACAAAATAACAAATCGATTAGAAAATCAATCCCCGGCAACGGCGCCAAAAACTTGATGCGTTCGAAACTAGCAAGTATACTAGTCGCACAAGTAATAAAGTGATAAGTAAGATATCGTTCCCACGAGGATTGATTCTAATTGAATTTGTTATTTCCAGCAACAATAAACTAAACAGAGGGGGATTTTTGTTGAATGCTTTACTAAATGAAATAAGAATGCAAGTAAAGAATAACAAAACAGAAAGTAAATTTGAATGAAAAATCAATGGGAGAAAGCTGGTTAAGGGATCCTTCTCTACCACAAGATATGGATTTGCGAATTAATTGTAGAATTGTCATATAATTACAGCATTGAAGTTATCAACCGTAGATAACAACAAGCTCTGTTATCCCAATCTTTCCTTACTTTGTTGTTAAATAAAAACAAGCTCTTTATTTAATCTCTATCCATTAAACAACCTAGAACAAGCTCTCTGAGTTTAATTCAATGGATGCATTACGATGAGAAAGATAGGTTGATCTAAGCAATAAACACACAAGCTCGGATTATTTAAACTAGGTTGTATTCTCCAATTGCAATCTCTGATCACAATTTTGCTACTAAGGATTAGAAATTCAAGACAATTACGGATCAAGATTTCGAGTCTAGCAATAGACAACAACCAGATTATATTTAGTTGGCCATTCGAAATACAATCCAGCAAGCAATCATAAGCATTAGATATAGGAAAATACAAGCAAATTCAATTAGAGAATTGGATAACAACTTCTTACACAATTAACTTACAAAAACCATATCAGGGGCTTGAAATCACCCTCAACCAATTCAGATTCAGTTACACATGTTTAAGAACGTGGTAAATACAATACAACATGGAGACATTCCAGCAAATGAAAGGGAAGGGAAAAACTTAGCAAATTTGATGTAATTCTCTTTGGATTGTAGTTCTTCCTCTTTCCAAGCTTCCTTTCTTCTTCAAGAACTCCAAGAGATGAAAGAATTCCAGAGCTGCAGCCTCCACCACGTTCTCCCCTCTTCAAGTTATGAAAATAAAACCCTAAAATGTGTTTAAATACCTGTCTCTTATACACATCTAGATGTGTATAAGAGACAGCTACAGTGACTTGTGGAATTATATTTCTATACATCTCACACTGTTTTGATTAGAACTTTTGGTACACTGAATGGATTTATAAACGTAAATTTCTCCAGAAAATAGACTTCGAGAGCTTTCCAACGGTATATAATATGTCATCGGGTTCATTGTATATCAATACAATTAAATCCGAGAAGACGGTTGACTAGCAGAGGTGAAAATGAAGGGTTTTACTCCATTTTTGTGCAAGTTGCTCCAAAACTCCTACAAACATCAAAACCACACAAAAACATAAAAATACCAAGGAATATAGCAAAGAAACATGGACGAATTGATATAAAAGTAATACATAAATAGACACCTATCAGTTACAGCTTCAACAGCAGGGGAGTTAATTGACAAACTACAAGAACTCGTCTATTCGCTTGATCCAACAACAGCTCGGATTGATTGGTTTGGAGAAGGCAATAAGAGGCGTAAACTGGATTTAACACTCCATCTGTAATCTCTATTTGCTGGTTTGCTTCGTTTTTGTTTGCTTTCTTTTTATTGTGTTTATTTGAAGTTTTTCATGTTATTTATTTTGAGATTTTTCAGGTTGTTCCTTTCCTCCCAGGAATTATTTCTAATCTTGGTTTTTAGAGTGGTGGCTTAAAAAGTTTTAAGTCCTCTTGAAATGCATTATGGATCTCTTTAATCTATAATGGCTGAATAAGGAGGCTAACTTCTAAACTTTTTAGGCCCATTCTAACTGACTTGTTTTTGTTTGCTGGCTTGTTGGACTTTGTTATTTTATGAGTAAGTTTAGTTTTATGTAATTTAGAAGTTGTTAGGTGTTTTTTGTCTTTATCAGTTTCGATTAAAAAAAATGTGGAAAAAAAGTTGAGATAGCAGAATGGGGTTTTTCTTAACCCTTGATAACGCTATTCTCTCGACCATAAATCTGTAGTTTGTTATTTATGTGTTTGAAGTGTCTTGTATCTTGTTTTGTTCTTTCATAATAAAGGGATATAGGCTGGAAACCTTAAGTCTGCGGGCTACTGGTCCTAAGGATTGTTGAAATATACAATCTTGACTCAGGTGTAACAACGCCACGTACTTCTTTTCTTGCATTTTGTGGGTCGATGATAAGATAATGATTGAATTAAGAATAACTCTTGGAAAATGATAAATGATGCATGGATCTTTGTGCTTGAAATGTTAATTAGTTTTTGCTTTACCTTTGATTCCTTGCGCAAAATTGAGCACCGAGCTATTATCACTGAGTTATTTGTTCACTTAGAGAAAGTTTATGTCATTTAAATGTTTCTTCAGATTTTAATGAATTCTAGAACTTGTTTGATGGTCACTCGAGGCGAAATCTAGACTGTGAAAACATTGGGGAAATGATTAGGCCATATTTGGACCGTTTTTGAGCTTACTAGCCAACCTTGACTGAAATGATCCCTAGTTACCCCTTTGAGCCTTTGAAGCCTTTTATTTGTAACTCACTAAAAGATTTACTTAACTCAAATGAATTATTCCAAACAGTTTATCCCGTACCATATGAGCATGTAGATCGTTCACAATTGAATTTTGAGCTATGTTCTGGTTTTGGGAAGTTAGAGGAGGTTGGGATGTGTCATGAGGAATAAAAGTGAGTTCTATTGTGCTTAAAAAAAAAAAAAGAAAAACAGAAAAAAAAAAAAAGCCAATCTGTACCTATCGTCCACGTACTTACACATTGAGGACAATGTGTTGTTTAAGTGTGGGGAAGGGGAAGTGTAATAAAAAAAAAAGAAAAAAAAAGAAAAAAAGAAGAAAAAAAAGAACAAAAGAAGAAGAATAAGAGATCTATACCCTTAATGTTCTTAAAAAGAATGAAACAACAAAGTGTGGGGGTGTAGATTTCTTTTGTTTTCTACAAAAAAAAAAAAGAAAGATTGAGTGTTTTAAATAAGTTTGGGGGAGTAACTTGGTGAATTGAAATGAAGTTGTGTTATAGGGTTGAGCTCTACATAGTCTTGAATGATTTATGTGTTTGTGGGTGATTTGAGCCAAAATATTATCCTTTATCATACCTGTCTCTTATACACATCTAGATGTGTATAAGAGACAGCCTTAGTGTTGTGCATGTCTACATTAGTGGAGAGTGACTTGAAAAGCAGGCCTATGGAGTTCATTTATACACACATCTTCAATATTAAATATTATTCATTTTTATGCATAAACTCATCCGGGTTACAAGTGATTAGGTGAGAATGGCTCTACACACACACACACTTGAGGAATTGAAGTGAAGCGAAACTAATCCTTAAGATGAAATTCTTGATCAAGTGCATTATTTTGAAGTTTTCCTTGGGTTATAATTAAGTACAATCTTTGAGGCCTATTTACAAGTTAAAACATGTGTGTTTTAATTTTTCTTTGATTCTGTTTAGATTTAGTTTTGTTTTCATATCGCTGTAGTTGCTCAAGGACTAGCAAAGTCTAAGTGTGGGGGAATTTGATAAGTGTCTATTTATATATCATTTTCATATCAATTCGTCAATGTTTCTTTGCTATATTCCTTGGTATTTTTATGTTTTTGTGTGGTTTTGATGTTTGTAGGAGTTTTGGAGCAACTTGCACAAAAAATGGAGTAAAACCCTTCATTTTCACCTCTGCTAGTCAACCATCTTCTCGGATTTAATTGTATTGATATACAAATGAACCCGATGACATATTATATACCGTTGGAAAGCTCTCGAAGTCTATTTTCTGGAGAAATTTACGGTTTATAAATCCATTCAGTGTACCAAAAGTTGTAATCAAAACAGTGTGAGAGGTATAGAAATGTAATCCACAAATCACTGTAGCATATATAATACGGGACACTGTAGCAGGTTACTGTAGCAGAGTATTTAAACACATTTTAGGGTTTTATTTTCATAACGGGAAGAGGGGAAAACGTGGTGGAGGCTTCAGCTCTGGAATTCTTTCATCTCTTGGAGTTCTTGAAGGAGAAAGGAAGCTTGGAAAGAGGAAGAACTACAATCCAAAGAGAATTACATCAAATTTGCTAAGTTTTTCCCTTCCCTTTCATTTTCTGGAAGTCTCCATGTTGTATTGTATTTACCACGTTCTTAAACATGTGTAACTGAATCTGAATTGGTTGAGGGTGATTTCAAAGCCCCTGATATGGTTTTTTGTAAGTGATT
>SNVD02001331.1:0-14781 GCA_013180625.2 Boswellia sacra | reverse complement strand
TTATAGAACCATAACAAAAGTCAAGCATAAGGTTGCATGACTTACTACATACAACTGCTGTTATTATGGCTCTTCAGGAATTTGATCAAGAAAGATGTTCATAAGACAAAAGACAAACATTTTTAGTGCAGGGAACAACTCACTTCTCCAAAAACTTCACAAATTCCTCATCCTTTATCAGAGGTTATAAAATGACAAGGAATCCAAAACATCTCCAGAAAGAACAAGAGAAGTGAAAGATAAAAGGTATATGGATGTCTATCTACAAACTCAAGTCACACAGAGTCCAGTCCCAAAAATGCCCAATGGAGTTGAAGGGCCATTGAAATTCAATCATGAACAGGGTGAAGGTCATTCAATCAAGCAATGGGTCTAGCCAAGACATACCAATCATTTTAAATAGAACCTTGGACATTAAAACAAACAATGACATATTCTAGGCAATCGTACAAGCATATAAAGTTTGATCAACTCTTGGCACAATTTTTCCATTGCAAACAATTGTATGTCAATGTTTGTATGTATATAGCTTTTATATCTAATCGTGCCCAAAGGGTTAAAGAAATGAAAAATAATTCTCTTCTCTTTATATTGCTTTTAAAGTCTCTGTTGATCACTTCTTATGGTTCTTGGACCATTTCTACTTGGCATTTGAACAAATCGGTAGATGGGTCTTCTAGCCCGCTTTTGTTTATCAAAATTACAAAGAAAAAAAAGATTAGTTATATGTCCCTAAAAAAGGTAAATGTAGTTTTAGATAAATATTAAGTTGGAAATTAAAATCCAGTTTTTTGTCTGAAAAAAATTAGTTCATACTAAACGTAAAAATAAAACGTTCATTATGAACCATGAGAGAGAATATGACATCATTAAGGTTGAATTTTTGCAGAGAGGAGAGAATCAAATAAACATGATAACATAAAAGGTGTTTTTAATTTTCTTAACTTCATTCACTTAATTTTTTTTTCTTTTCTTGTTATTCTGTTAATAGGGAGCCTTAATAATTATTGTTTAATCGAGCGAGTAGAATTTGATTTGATTTGATTGTTCAAAAAGTGACATAAATTATATGGGGAAAACTACGATGCATCGATTGTACCTATACAGCCGCTTTAAACCCTATAAAAATTGTAAAAGCAGCGGTTGCATCCCTACAGTTGCTGTACTATCGTTGGATCCAAATTATATAAATATGAGAATTAGAACGAGATTCTTTCTAATCCTCATTTAACTTTTTGTTAATATAGTCTTTTTCTAAATGGAATTTCAAGACTAAAATTAGAAATGGCACTATACCCAATTTCTTAAATATATTAAGTAAACCATATGTACGTTTGAAGGGAGGGATCTATCACGATATTTATCATAGAGCAACTACAGAAATGATAAAAGAAACGTAAATACTACACAGCAATTTTATGTGGTTCAGTTCATCAAATAAGCCTACATTGGTTTACAAGATATAAGAGACTTTTACAGTGATTTGAGTCTTACAAATCCATTAACCTATTTTATGTAAAGTTGCTCACCCTTGAGACCTACACTAGTGATTTAGCTCACTTCTCACTACACTTATCACAATCTGTTAAACAAACCTTAACAAAAAAATAGTAAATAAAGTGTTTGACTCATCAAATAGACATTGATGGAATGAAACAACAAAACTCTAAAAGTTTAAAAAGAATAGATGTAGAGCAACCCTTATAGTAATAGCAAACGACCTATTTATAGCCTATTTTCCCTTTTTATTCAAGGAGTTCAATGAGTAAATATAAAAATGCTCTAGCTTTTAATATCTTTAATGCATCTCAAAAACATCTATTATTCTTCAAATGAAGTGAGCTTTTTTATATACGTTCAAGTGTTGTAAATCAGCTCCATCAAGAATTGTAGTTCAACTATAATTTGTTTGCTGCACTTATAACGTAAGAAGTCGAGTTTAGATAAAATATATTATAAGATAATCCCAGATAAATATGAAATAATAAGAGTAAGTGATTATCTTAAATTAGGCTTTTATCGGACATATAACACATTATCAATGTGCAATGTCATCATGTTGTCCTGGAGCTAACGATCTACCACTTTTTTGCATCTTGTGAGAAAACCACATTCTATTATACTTAGTATATCAGACTAATCTCAAACTCTGCAAGCAAAAAAGTTATAATAAAACTCAAACAATAAATCCAAACTACGTTAAGTCAACTGGAATCCAATATCTGTAAAACAAACGAGTTAAAACAAATTTTAGCAAGCATCATCTGCAAATAGCAGCAAACAAGTTAAGCATTCAAATATTCTGTTAAAAGAACATCTGCTAAAATAAACACTATAGGAATTCAATAACTGTAGTAAACTAAGCAAAGTTCTAACTCAATACAAACTGAACAACTTGCAGGAATTAGACATCTGCAAGAATTCTAAAAACACCTAAAAAATAGGTTCACCAGAGCAAATAAGTTCAAAAATATCAAAGCTTAAAACAATCAATAATCAGATGGTAATGAGATCTTTCTCCCCATGGTTTGCTCACAAGAAGCCAAACATAGATCAATAAATGCTTCTTGTTAGATTTGCAAACTAGTTTGACAGGAATTTTTGGCTTTGATTACTACTTGTGAATAGTATTCTTTTGTTTCTTGGGAGGTTCCTTTGGGATAGCTTCACTGTCATCTTCACTTTCATCAGTTAGTTAAGGTGGAGTAGGTGGTGCTAGTCGTTTCCCCTTTGGTTTTTCTAAAAGCTTTACTATTGAAGTTCCAACTGCAGATTTGCACACTTTGCTGGTGCTTTCTCTTTTGGTGTAGCTTTCTTTGTCTTATCAGATTTTTGTTTTGGCTTTGTAATAACAAGAGCCTTTGCTGTTATGATTGAAGCAGTAGCTTGTCTAGCCTTTGCTATCACATTTTCTTTATGTTATTCTCAGCTTCAGCAAATGTATTTGGATAACAGAACTTCAAAACAATAGTTATAAGATCAATCTTATCAAATAACACCTGCACATCAACATCTTCACACTTTGATGACAAACTTCACTTCCGCATCCATCTCAATTGGGTTTCCTACCAAACCATGTGGGTCTACCCACATCTGACATGACCAACTCCCTTATTGAACCTCTAATCTCCAAGTTAAGCCCTTGGCCTCAATGCAAGTCCACATGCTATCAATACTTCTAACACCATCGAATCCAACAAAGGGTGGTGACATGGGAAGCGAACACTTACCATCACCACAAGGTCACTCATTACCCACTCACCTTTATCACCTATCCTATTTCCTAAGGCATTAAACAACAACGCAATAATATTTAAAGTGTCAACATTAATATCCGTCATCAAAATAAAGAACAAATCATGAAGAACTTGGTGGGCACTAACCATCCCTCTACACTAATATGCATTATTAATTCGTTAGACATCATGAATCATGTAAACAATATAAAAACATGATATAATTAACAAGTACATCAAAACAACCCACTTTCCATGCATATCCAATAATTTTAATAAAAGCGAAAACGACCTTAAACCTACACAGATGCTTGTACTAATAACAAGCATCACTATCATCACATAAATTAAGTTAAACACTCGCTAACAAACAAACATAACATGGGCAACCCATTATTCACTCATACTGAATCAAATGAAAATGATGCTAAGTGCTTAAACAAGTTAAAACTACTCACATGCATCATTTCCCACATGAAAATCGAATTAAACAATCATGGAACAATAAACCAAAAGTGGACGGCCTACAATCTATATGATATCATGCGTGGGAACTTCTCAAAATGAAAGGAAGACATATGCATAACACCAAAGAAATAAAGTGGCTTTAAACCTAACATGCATTCTGGCCATAACCCATGAAAACCACTAATAACTTGCAAGATTCATAACAGAATATCCAAATTCATAATAAATATAAAAATGACAGAAAAAGTGCTCATAAGTTAATATTTTAACTAGAAAATAACAAAACAAAGAACAGGGACCCATACTACTAAAATCCCTATTCAAAAATTACATAAAAATGCATTGAAATCATATATATCAAGTCGAACATGTGGCAAAGTATGAAGAAAATAAACAAAAACATGAAAGCATAAATAAAATACACATATAATCATGAAAAATGGGCAGCAAAATGTTCATTGCCCTCGGGTTCACTAAGTTTTCAAAACAAAGCTAGCGTGTACAAAACTTGAAAGGAAATAGGCTCAAAAGCTAACACGAATCACTAAAAGGGTGGGCAAATAGTGTTTATGTATCACTAGAATTGAGAGAATGTATAACATGAACTCCAAGAATGGCAGCCAACCTATTTCTCCTTGAAAAATGGTTTTTTTTTTTATCGATTGTAGCACACGTGGCAGATGCCAGAATAAACTAGCTTATGCAAATTTAATTGGCATACAGCCCTAGGTGAAGGTTTCCTAGTTTTGGTTTCTTCTAGTTTTAGTTATGAGCTCTGATTTCTTATGTTTTCGCACACCAAGCTTCGTTAATGACTTTGGTTCTTTGGTCTATCATCATTGAGCTTTAAAACCATAAGTGACTATGTAGCGCTTGTACTTTTACTTCTACTTTAGAAGGATTTATGGAACACAACCTTCAAGAAAGTCTAGTGTAATCATACTTGCCTACCAAGTGTTTGAACTCCATTATCCTATGAACCATTACTGCAAGTTAGTTGAGAATTTTACTGGTTATTCTGTAGGACGATTGAGGACTCAATCAGCTATTGCTACGGGTCAATCAAGGAGTTTGCCAGCTATTCCTACAGGCCGGCTACGGATTCAATTATGAATTATAATAGGCCGATCAAAGATGCTTTCACCATGATTAGTGATGAGCAAAGGAGACTTTTGAAACTGTAGACGTGTAATAAATCATCAAATTCTCCAAAAGAACCCTCTAACAACATGTCAGTTTCCCTATTTCAAGTATAATATTTGTACGCTCCATATTATCTCTTTGCTTCCCTCAAGATGATTGAGACAATTCTATCTCCTATGATTTTTAAGATGGTTAGGGCAATACTTTGCCCTTGCTTCTTTTCTTTTCTCAAGATGATTAGGCAATTCTTTCCTATCACTTCTTTTCACTTCTTAAGATGAATAAGCAATTCTTTGCCCCCTGCATGAAGAGTTTGATACTGTCTTAGGGAATTCCTTCATCTAGCTTTAAGGGCATTATTCCTCCTTCTCTGTAGTCATCCATGCTAGAAAAAATGATTAACTTCTTTCATATATCTTGCTTTTTCATTGCTGTTGACAAGGTTGCCTTCATTAATAGGAACTACTAGCAGATTTCCTTCTTTTTAACATGTTTTCAATACATCCAATAGCCTCCAACAATAAATTGGAATGCTAAATGTGAGTTAGGCATCAATTTAATTCACATTTGAATTATTCAAAGATTTTTAAAATTTGATAGCTCAAAGGTAATATATTTGTGATTGTTCACCATTTCATTTTTAATGTCAGAATTTGCTTCCTTAAAGATTTTTCGTGTGTGTGTGTATAGCCAATCGTACTTCACTTGTGAAGACTAAGATAGTTGTATGCAAATAGAAACTAGCGATCAATCTCTAAGGGTAAAAGGACTACCATAAGCTTGCTTTTGACACTACTTTCCACTTATGTAGGCTCATCACAATATCAAGAATTATTAGGGCTTTATCAAAGTTGTAATGTTAGGCTTCGGTCGAGGTATGATAAGAAAATTATAAGGTTAACTAACTCATATTCATATAATCATTCTAGGTTTTAATTCAGAGCATCAACTCATTTTCATCATCATGTTTATTTTAATTTTGAATGGCTACACTTCTAAACATTGAGTCTGCATCCACCACATTTGTTTTGCTTCGATTTGAGTGACTACACTACTAAACTTACAAGCAATGGGATTAACAATTTTCTTCTCTTTTTTTCTTTTGCTGTTCTCTTTTCTATCTTTTTTAAATCCTTTTCTAATCCTTTTTCTTTTTCTTCTCTTTTTTTCTACAAAACTTCTCAAATTCCTTTTGTTCTCCTATAAGCATGACTCTCAATGTTTTTTTCTAGAATGTTTATATGTTATGTGTAAAGGGTACTGTGCAACAAAAAAATTTTCAATGTTAGGATAAATTTTGTGGTTTGACAAAGAAATGCTTGATTAGGCTCAATGGGGTATACTAGGACAGTGGAGCAAGCATAGATTGGCTTGAAAGGCTTAATCAATCCAAAGAAGACCCATATCACTTCCTCATTTTGTGAAGCCTTAGATTTCACCTAGGGTAGTGAACAGGTTCTAAAGTCTTATGAGATCCCAACACAAAGTTTTATTCACATAAATTTTCTCTAAGTGATTGTAGACACTAGATTTTTTAGGCTTGACGATGAAATGAAGATGAACGTTGAGTGAAGGACATGATCGAAATGCCCTTGGATGCTGAAGAGAAAAAGGGTGAGGAGGAATTAACAAAGGATCTCAAATATTGACATATGACTTCAAAAAAAATTACAGAAATTAATCTATAAGAAATCTGTTAATAAGTTATATACTGTTGATAAGCTACAGATCTCTAGTTTTTATAGAAATTTATAGATTGCAAATCAAAGTTGAGTTTGAAAAGTTATACGTGATCGAACAAACAAAGTTCAGAAAGGACCGCACTGAAAAGTTGCAAAATAAAAAGGTCCAGAGTCAACAGTTGGGTGGTTGTCTTAAGTCTTGAAAGAGGCTTTAGCATAGTGTTGTGGTTACAAATGCTCTGACAAGATGAAAACCCCGTTCGCAATAATATAAAGTTCCATATTCATGGTTGTTGTGCTCAGATGTTGAGGAATCAAGAATGAAACTCATCTAGCAGAAAGAGTCAAGCATGCAGACAATATAATCTCATGCATTACTAAAAATCTATTTCCAATTAGTATCATGATTTTATCAATGATCATCAAAGGAGCACACAACTCATATAACATTCTTAAAATAAATGACTTTAAAACACCATTATTCATTCTCTAGGTCAATAAGTCTTCCATTGCCGATCAGGTTTTGTATGTCATGTCAAAAGCAGTGGCATTTGTTGGTGATATGGCTAGTTTATTGGTCAAAATCACAATATTCATGATGCTTGTGGTTGGTTGGTCATAGGTTTTGTGAAGGCTTAGCTGTTAATGGGAACAATACAAATTAGGCACGGACCTCGTCAAATACTTCAGATAAAAGTCGTCCCAATTGACTGAATTTCTTTGATTAATGCTCTTATATATCCTCATTGTTTGACCTACTATTTTGGTTATATTGCCCTCAATTTCTTCTAAGATAGTTGTTATTCATCTTCTATTCGGCCTCTAGGTCTTCTATTTGAATGCCCAAATCACACAAGTTATCAAGAGTCCTGATGGGAAGGCTCGCAAGCCTATCTCCAATAAAAGAATAGGCCCTATTGATCATCATATGGACTTGATTGCTCTCTATAGGCTTTATGGTAATCCTAGTAGCGTTGGCCCTCTGATGAACCAAGTACTCAGAAAAGTCTAGTCATCTTCAAATCCCTCAAGGTTATCTCTAGTTGGGTATTGTGGTGATATTATTCTACGAACTATACAGATAATTGCTCCCAATCTTCTCGAACTTTTTTGAGAAGTTCATGGTATCATACTATTCCATCATCTTCTAAGGATAGTATGAAATACTTCAATAAATACTCCTTTGATGAAGGAGTTATGGCCACAATAACAATATAATATCTCAAATGTGTTTTCAGATTGCCTTCTCCATTGAACTTTGGCAAAACTGGCATACAAAATTTTGGTCACAAGTCACTGCCACCAATCAGCAAAATGTCATTTAGGTCTTTGATACCTTTTAACGTTTTCTTCTTTAAGAGAGAATCGGACCTTCTCTATGTCTTTGGCTAATTGCTTAGTTGATTCAAGCTCATCTTGGTTGGTTGCGCCTTTCCTCCTAAATCTATCCTGGCTAGTCTCACCCTCATCACCACCATTATCTTCCAGTGGCAATTAGTTCATGTGGTTAGGCCCATTTTGTATAGCTTTGATGATTTGGGCCATTTGTTCTTAGTGTGCGATTATATCAGCTCTTAATTAGGCTATCTCTTGATTATTGTTGTTGGGTGCAGCCAGTCCAACAACTGCCTCCTCTTGTCTATTCAAACGATCACCTCATCTAACCTAAGCCATGATGGTTGTAAAACAAAGGTGTTAATACCATGCATGTATACATGTATGCATGATATGATATATGCTCATATAAGTGTATAGACAGACTTTCAGCCTTTCAGCCTTAGTTCTCTTACACATATGAGGTCGAGTCTATTATCTTAGGATTTTGGACTTTATTCCCAACTCATCATCATAAGATATAAGAATGCGAGATTTTTTCTCCTAATTCTAGCATCCAATTTGATGTTGAAGTTTTCACGATTATCATAACATGGCTCTTAATATCATGATAACCTTAACTCATGGCACATGCCCCTATTTTATTATTATGGGTGATTCGACATGTGGCACTTATTTATAGTTCGATGAGGTTTAAGCCAATGTTATTCTAATAATGTGAAATTTACATCCATGGATATGCATTTCAACATGGGTTTTTGATATTCATCCTATTGAAAATTTATAAATTCATTTAAATAGGCTTGAGTCTTAAGGGTCTAATAGTCTAAACTCATTTGAGCGATAGATGCCCCATTTGGTCAGTCTCTTTCTATACAAATTCAATGGTACATGCTCAAAGCCTATTTTAAGACTCAAAGTAATAGAAACGACCATGGGCACATCTACAGAATAGAGTCGCTACCTAATTATTCAATTAAGAATGAATGGAGGCAATCTGATCCATAACCTCAAAACCTAAATTATTGTTATTCTTTTAGAGATGGGTTCAAGAAGTTAGGTACGAGCTATTCGCCTTGTCC
Source organism: Boswellia sacra (assembly GCA_013180625.2). NCBI lineage: Eukaryota > Viridiplantae > Streptophyta > Magnoliopsida > Sapindales > Burseraceae > Boswellia > Boswellia sacra. The sequence goes on along the minus strand of SNVD02001331.1, from coordinate 5,835 downwards.
AAATCTAAATCTGACCTTCACTAAGGTATACTAAATAAGAATAGCTTAAGTTATTATATGATCTACTTAGTGTTGTTAATTTTATGAACATATTTCTATTTTTATCTTCATTAGAACATGTGAGATATATTCAATCAAAGCAATTGTATATTCATACAAATAAAGAGGGAGGAGAATAGAATTATATTTCCTTTCAATCATGGGGAATAGGATTACATCAATTTATTATTCAACAAATAAGTAAGGTAATTATACTTCTAAACTCTTCAAAATATCGCATTCATAACATTCATAGCATTCATTACATATTCATGCATATTGTAAATTTAATATAAACTTTTGATTCGAGACTCGATAGATAATGAAATCCTCATCACTATATGTGAATCTACTTAATGTCTATCAAGCCTCTTTCATGGCTTCATTCAAGTTGATACATTCAATTATTAGTATAAGTAATGGTCCCTCACCATTAATGTGAGTCCACCATCATTTCATGGTATTATTCTAATTATATTTTAAAACATGTTATTTATAAAATCAATCAATCAATTAGAATTCAATACAAAGCCATAATATAGAATCATGACACTTCTACTTAGATTTGATAGTTCTTATTATGGTAATTCTACCTAAACATAGCAATTCTAGCCTATTCATAATGATCATAGTGGATCATGGCATTTCTAGTCAAAACATGGTATTTTTAGCTTATTGCAATTCTAGCATTTGATCATAATTCTAAATATGGCATTTCTAGCCTAGCATGATATTTCTGGCTTAATTCAATCAATTAATATCAATTATGGTTATTCTACCCCAATTGAAGTACTCAAGGGTAAACATGATAATTCTTATACATTCTTTATTATTTCCAAGTATGCTTCAAAAATCATAAGTATTCCTAGCGTGATTCTAATCATGAGCTCCTAAACACGATTCTAAGGTATTCACAAAGAAAATAAACTCCTAAACATATTTTTAATAAAAAAGGGAAAGATGACTTAGTTGACACGTATTTCTATCTTGCATAACAAATGAGGGTTAAAACAATTTATAATAGCCCTAAACATGCTTCTAGGCGTCGAATTAAAACTTAAACATGCTTATTCTAAGCATAAAATAAAACTAAACACGACTTAATTCTAAGCCAAAAAAAAAATGAAGAAGAAAATGGGAGGGAGGATAGAGGACTGCTCTCAAGATGTATCATTTCCAAGTTTAATGCAATAGAACCCGTAAAAAAACTGTAAACTAGAAAAGACTTCTTAAATTCTCACTCCTTCAATTCTCAAGTATGTCTTCAAGAGAGAGAAGAAAGGACTTCATTGTGTATTCAAAAGTGAGGAGAGAGGGTGTTTATATGGGAGAGGGTAACAGTTGGAAATGGAAGTAAAAACTAAAAAAGCAAGGTTTTAATAAAAATTCCAAAAATAAGAGGCCGAGCACTGGCCAGCTGTGGGAGGACTGTTGGCTAATAGAACAATAACTAGCCGATTATGGGTAGACCACCAGCTGATGGTAGGATAGTTGGCCAAATGCCAGTAAACCATTGGCCAGTTATGGCCCACCAAACCTCTTAGTTTTGTATTGTTTCAATGTAGTCCTTTCCGACCTCTAGGAGTTTGATTGCCATAACTCTTCGAGTTCAACTCTAATTTGTGATTCATAAAATTTTGTGAAAACTAGACATTCGTAGCTTTGGAAGGTATACGACTCATCATTAGATTCGTCTTGGATTAGTATCTGTGATTTTTCAAAATCTTCATGGATTAATATCTATGATTTTTCAAAATCTTGTGTCAACTTTCAAAGCCTTCGATCGGTTTCTTCTCTTCTTTCGTTCTTTTGCTTAGGCATTTCGATCATTTTCATTGCTAGACATTCATCTTCACTTCATCATCGAGCCTCAAAAATTAAGTGTCTACATTTTCATATAGCTAACTTCTCATCTTCAGCTTTTTCATATTCTTCTGTATCGAAGAATCCGTCATCATGATGATTACCATCATTACTACCACTATTGTTCTCCTCATTTTTTCCTCCCCCATCATTCCGATTTTTGTTGTTATGTCGAGACCCCAATCCATTGGTATTCCTATCATTGGCATGTGGGTTCCTAGATATGTTTCCATTAGTTGTATTCTTTATGAAGGCAGTCAAAGTATGATTCATGGCTGTGACCATCTCCACCAGACTATCTACCTTCTATCTCATACTTTACATGTCCTTTTAACCCTTTAAGGTCGATCCTTTTGATCCTCTATAATGTCAATCCTTTGTAATCTGCCTTCTCTTCTTACTTAAGCTATGATGGCTACCAAGTAAATTTGTTAGTATGATGAATGTATGCATATGCACGCAAATACAATGCATGCTTATATATCCGCATAATCATAGAAACCGTTCTATCAATATAGCCTCCCAACCTTATTTCATCCACACGGTAAGTCTACTTCTCTCCTAGGATTTTCGGGCCTTGACCTCACAACGTCAACCTAGGGTATAAGATCAAATTCAAAACTCTCTCTAGTCTTAGATAGAATATATATGGCATATTTATCATCGGATGTTTCCAAAGACAAAGTTCTCAAAGGTTCGCTTAGTCATTTACTCTTTTCAATAAAGATCCTGAGGCATTTGTGCTCTGGTTAGTGTGATACACAAATATCGAACGACTTGGATTGACTATTGCTTGTTAACTGAGACAATTGTCAATGGGAGTTTGAGAACATGCAAGCCTCATACCTGCAATCATATAAACAAGAGGGGTTTTGGGCCAATTGGGTTCCCTGATCAAGGCTCCTCTCACCGAAAGATGCCTTTTTAGACCAGTCTCTTTTTATACCACCTAAGTAGTTTGTGCTCAAAAGTAGTGACACCGATGTGAGTCATTAAAGGCTCGAATAGAACATGAGGACTACCCATACTAATGCCACACAGTTGAGAAAGGGTTAATTCATGCTTTATATGCAATCATGTAGTGATGTAAAGATAACAATTATCAAAAGAGAACTTAAAGTCTTAGTATTCTCAATCAGAATAAACTTTTTTAAAGTAAGTCCCAAGTAGAGTCACCATTGTCACAAAAGTGTCCTTTCCATGGGTAGATAATAACTCAATCCATGGAGGCTCAGGGGTCATGCCAAGATAGTCATTTTGGGAATCACCACCCGGGTAATCTAACCACATGACAAAGTGTTTAAGTGATGGTCGCTCGATCCCTTGCTTCTGGAGCTGAGCCACTTTCACCTTTCAGAAAAGGGGTTCAGGAAGCTAGGTATAGATCTTTGATCTATCTGGATAAAGTTTGGCCTCCATTATGGTCTACCGAGGCTTTGGTTTTCAATCGCTAATTGTTGTCTATTTTGATCCTAACTTGTTTTACATGCACACAATGAATTTTATCATTTGTTATAAGGTGATTAAACCACGAGCAAGAAACATAGAATTATATATATGTTCAATCAAACAAAAAAAAAGGATTAGATCATAATTGTGCTTACTTCTGTATTGAGATAAAATAAGTTCAAAGCCAGGAATAAATAAAGTTAAAGAAATTAGAATCAAAGCACTCCAAATGTCACTCCTACATCACCCAAATTTGCCACGTACTACAATGAGGATCTAACATTGGAGAATGGATCCTTCATCAATCAATGCAAATCCGTTCACTTTTTAACATCTTCCACACCTCAACACTTTGACGGCAAACCTCACTTCCACATCTGTTTTAATCGGGTTTCCCACCAAACAACATAGGTTTGCTTGCATCTGACATCACTAACTCACCCTAATTGAACTTCCAATCTCCAAGGTAAGCTCTCTGCCATCAATGCAAGTTCAAATACCGTCAATACTTCTAATACCATCGAATTCAACATACAATGGTGACATTGGAAGCGAGCACCTTGCTATCAGCACAAGGCCATTCATCACCTATTCACTTTTATCACCTATCCTATTTCCTCAACCATCAACAACAATGAAATATTATTTAAAGTGTCGACATCAATATCCATCATCAAAATAAAGAACATAGCATGAATAACTTAATTAAACTAGTGGGCGCTAACCATCCCACTATACTAATATGCATTATTGATTCACTGGAAATCATGAATCATGTAAACTATATAAAAACATGTCATAATAAACAAGCACATGAAAACAACCCACTTTCCATGTGTATCCAACATTTTAATGAAAGCAAAAGCATCCTTAAACCTACACACATGCTCGTACTAGCTACGAGCATCATTATCATCACATAAATTAAATTAAACAATCACCAGCAAACAAACCTAATATGGGCAACCCATTATGCACTCATACTAATCATGCAAATTCAAATGAAAATGGAGCTAAGCGCTTAAACGTGTTAAGATTACTCACAAGCATCATTTCCCTAGTGCAAATCGAATTAGAACAATCATGGAACAATAAACCAAAAGTGGATAGCCCCCCATCCATATGATATCGTGCATGGGGACTTCTCAAAATGAAAGGAAAACATACGCATAGCACCAAAGAAGCAAAGTGGCTTTAAACCTAACATGCATTTTAGCCATAACTCATGCAAACCACCAAAAACTTGCAAGATTAATAATAAAACATCAAAATTCGTAATAAATATAAAAGCAACATAAAAAGTGCTTATAAGTTCATATTTTTACTAAGAAATAATAAAATAAAGCATATGGACCTATATTTCTAAAACCCATATTCAAAAAGTACATAAAAATGCATGAAAATCATATATATCAAGTAGAACATGTGGCAAAGTACAAAAAACATAAAGAAAAGCATGAAAACATAAAGGAGATATGCATATAATCATGAAAAAAGGGATAGCAATGTATTTATTGGCCTCAGGCTTACAAGTCATTAAAAGAAAGCTAGAGTGTACACAACTCAAAGGAAATAAGCTTAAAGACTCACACAAATTACTAAAAGAGTGGGAAAATAGTTTATTTAGATCACTGGAATCGAGAGAATGTATAACACGAACTCCAAGAACAACAGTCAACCCTTTTTCTCCTAAAAAAATGGGTTTCTACAGACTGTAGCACAAGTGGCACACACCAATTAAACTAGCACACACTAATACTAACTGGCGCATGCCAATATAAAGTGGCAAGTAGCCTTAGATGAAGGCTTCCTAGTTCTGGTTTCTTTCAATTTTGGTCCTAAGCTTCGATTTTTGACGTTTTTGCACATTGAGCTCTGTTTTGACTTTGGTTCTTTGGCTTATCATCATGAGGATTTAAAACCATTAGCAACTATCCAATGCTTACAATAAGTCATGGCAACAACATTTATTTAAAAAGCATGCATAAATTCATATTCTAGCCACAAATGGGCATCGCTTCTACTGATGCACGGTTGTTCATGGCCAGGAGCTACATTTTAATTTCTAATGCAATGAATTAATACTTGTTTATAGTTCAATAAGACAAAGAGAAGCTCTTAATGTGCAATTCTAACAAGGAACAAAGACTAAGCATAATGAAAACATTGATTCATCTTTCAAATTTAGATACATATAATTGTAGCCAATCAATGATCATTATCAAGACATAATCATAATCATTACTGCTCACATATTACTAAAATAAGTATGTATTGTCTAACTAATCCTAACTTAATCATACTTGACTTAATTAACAAGCTAGCTAATTAACTAACTAACTAAGCAATTAGTTAACTAATTAATAGCTAATTAGACATGGCAAATAAAAAGCAATTAAATCTGAACTAAACATTGTTCCTAAACATGCTTCTAAACATAGCAAATGACCTAAATATGCCACTAATAAAACATTAAATAATTCT
>SNVD02001330.1:0-148172 GCA_013180625.2 Boswellia sacra | reverse complement strand
TGTCCCTATGTGCTCATTAATAGCTATATCCAATCCATTCTTGCGAGTTAACTCAAAACATTGTTGTGGCAGAGAATCAACAACGTCAACTGCAAAAACATAATGTAAGTCACTAGAGTACCTCATTGCCTCAAAAATATTGAAACATATCACCTTGCCATCAAACTCTATGATGAGAGTGTCATCACGAACATCAATCTTGGTTCTAATAGTTTTCGAAATGGTCTCCCCATAAAAATCGGTGTTGGATTAGGAGATGTCTCATCCTCTATTTCAAGAACATAAAAGTCTACTGGAAAGCAATGATCTCTTGACACAAGCACATCCTTCCACAACGCTTTTGGTATATGCATTAAAACGATCAGCAATTTGAAGGTAATAACAATATTCGCAAAAGCGTTCCAAGATTTAAGGAAGCATAAATAGAATATAGCATTGGTGAACGTACCTGGATCTTTGCACTCTGGAGGAATTTTCCTTTGCAATACAGCTGAAACATCTTCCCCCACACTTACTTTCTCATTTCTTTTTAACTTTCTTTTGCTGGTGGATAACTCCTTGAAACATTTTGTATAACGAGGTACTTGTTCGATAGCATCCAAAAGTGGTATACTCACCTCGATTTTGCGAAAAATTTCCAGGATTTTCTGTTCTTGTTCCTCCTACTTCGATTTTACAAATCTACTAGGAAAAGGTGGAGGAGAAACATATGAAAGAATGGGGGTTATAGGATTTACCTGAAAAGTCAGTGTTTTGTTCATGGTGGAAGTGGTGTCATCTCCTTCATCAGTTTGTGATTTCTTTGGTAGGACATCTAATTGCTCTCCATTTGCAAAGTTATCGCACAAGAATTCTCTCTTGGATTGATCACCGTTTGACAAGATAATTCTTCTGAGCCTTGGCCCTCGAATTTGCTCATGCTAGTAGCCAATTGTCCTATTTGATTTGCCAGTTTTGGATACTTGCCCCAGTTTCCTGCTGGAATTGCATTGTGTTAGTGGCAAGTGCATTAACAATATCTTCGAGAGACATACCTGAGTTTTGGGAAGCTGGTTGCGGTGCTGGATGTGGCATTGGTGGTGGTTGCATTTGAAAAGGTTGTTGCACTCTAGGTTGATTGAAACCTTGTGGCCGATTTGGTATCACATTTGGAGTGATTGGTTGATGATTCCAGTAACTGAAATTATGGTGATCTTCCCTTCCAGCATTGTAATTGTTAGAGAAAGGATCATACCATTGCCTCGTTTGTCCTGGAAATCCACCCATGGCATTGGCTTGTTCCATATATTCTTCTTGTAAAGTTGGATACATGTCGATTGGATGCTCCATCGTAGAATATATCCACCATTCATAAGATTTTTGCATATCTCCTACAGCCATGTTTTCCACAAGAGAGGTTAGCTCAGAAAGTTGTTGTTCAATGTTTGGAGTGCTTACCTCATTTATTCTCCATGGTAGTTGGGGCTCAAATCCGCCACTGAATTGATGGAAGTTTACTGCCATGTCGTCTAAAAAAACAAACAAAAATATGAATCAACAATGAAAACAAAATAACAAATCGATTAGAAAATCAATCCCCGGCAACGGCGCCAAAAAATTGATGCGTTCGAAACTAGCAAGTATACTAGTCGCACAAGTAATAAAGTGATAAGTAGATATCGTTCCCACGAGGATTGATTCTAATTGAATTTGTTATTTTCAGCAACAATAAATTAAACAGGGGGGATTTTTGTTGAATGATTTACTAAATGAAATAAGAATGCAAGTAAAGAATAACAAAACAGAAAGTAAATTTGAATGAAAAATCAATGGGAGAAAGCTGGTTAAGGGATCCTTCTTTACCACAAGATATGGATTTGCGAATTAATTGTAGAATTGTCATCTAATTACAGCATTGAAGTTATCAACCGTAGATAATAACAAGCTCTATTACCCCAATCTTTCCTTACTTTGTTGTTAAATAAAACAAGCTCTTTATTTAATCTCTATCCAGTAAACAACCTAGAACAAGCTCTCTAAATTTAATTCAATGGATGCATTACGATAAGAAAGATAGGTTGATCTAAGCAATAAACACAAAAGCTCGGTTTATTTAACTTAGGTTGTATTCTCCAATTGCAATCTCTGATCACAATTTTGCTACTAATGATTAGAAATTCAAGACAATTACGGATCAAGATTTTCTAGTCTAGCAATAGACAATATCCAGATTATATTCAGTTGGCCACCCAAATACAATCCAGCAAGCAATCATAAGCATTAAACAAGGGAAAATACAAGCAACTTCAATTAGAGAATTGGATAACAATTCCTTGCACAATCAACTTACAAAAACCATATCAGGGGCTTTGAAATCACCCTCAAACAATTCAGATTTAGTTACACATGTTTAAGAACGTGGTAAATACAATACAACATGGAGACATTCCAGAAAATGAAAGGGAAGGGAAAAACTTAGCAAATGTGATGTAATTCTCTTTGGATTGTAGTTCTTCCTCTTTCCAAGCTTCCTTTCTCCTTCAAGAACTCCAAGAGATGAAAGAATTCCAGAGCTGAAGCCTCCACCACGTTCTCCCCTCTTCAAGTTATGAAAATAAAACCCCAAAATGTGTTTAAATACTCTGCTACAGTAACCTGCTACAGTGTCCCGTATTATACATGCTACAGTGCTTTGTGGAATTACATTTCTATACTTCTCACACTGTTTTGATTACAACTTTTGGTACACTGAATGGATTTATAAACCGTAAATTTCTCCAGAAAATAGACTTCGAGAGCTTTCCAACGGTATATAATATGTCATCGGGTTCATTGTATATCAATACAATTAAATCCGAGAAGATCACTGACTAGCAGAGGTGAAAATGAAGGGTTTTACTCCATTTTTGTGCAAGTTGCTCCAAAACTCCTACAAACATCAAAACCACACAAAAACATAAAAATACCAAGGAATATAGCAAAGAAACATGGACGAATTGATATAAAAATAATACATAAATAGACACTTATCAGTAGGACATTAGCTGCGAGGGGTATTCATTTGATTTATGGAGGGGGTAGTCTTGGGTTAATGGGGTGTGTGTCGACAGCTGCATCCTTGGGAGGAAGTAAAGTTCTCGACATTATCCCTAAACCATTAGCTGTGCTAGATATCATAGGTAACACAATGGGGGAAGAGTTACAGGTCTCTAGCATACATGAGCATATTAAACATATGGTCATTAAATATGATGCATTTATAGCTTTGCCCGGTGATTATGGTTTATTAGAGGAGATATTTCAAATCACCTCTTAGGCACAGCTAAACATCCATCAGAAACCTATTGGTTTGTTAAATGTCAATAATTTTTTTTATGGTTTGTTGTCCTTTCTTGATCAAGCTGTAGAAAAAAACTTCATCTCACCGTCGGCGAGGCAAATCCTAGTTACATCTTCAACTGCAGGGGAGTTAATTGATAAACTACAAGAATTCGTCTATTCGTCTGATCCAACAACGGGTCGGATAGATTGGTTTGGAGAAGGCAATAAAAGGCGTAGACTGGATTTAACGCTCCATCTGTAATCTCTATCTATTGGTTTGCTTCGTTTTTGTTTACTCTCTTTTTATTGTGTTTATTTGAGATTTTTCATGTTATTTCTTTTGAGCTTTTCAGGTTATTTCTTTCGTTCCAGGTAATATTTTCTAATCTCGGTTTTTAGAGTGGTGGCTTAAAAAGTTCAAGTTCTCTTGAAACGCATTCTAGATTTCTTTAATCCATAATGGCTGAATAAGGAGGCTAACTTCTAAACTTTTTAGACCCATTCTAACTGACTTGTTTGTGTTTGCTGACTTGTTGGACTTTATTATTTTATGAGTAAGTTTAGTTTTATGTAATTTAGAGTTGTTATGTGTTTTAGTCTTTATCAGTTTCGATTCAAAAAAAATTATGGAAAAAACTTGAGAATGGCAGAATATGGGGTTTCTTTAACCCTTGAAACGCATTCTCTCTAAATAAATCTGTAGTTTGTTTATTTCATGTTGTTTGAAGTGTCTTGTTTCTTGTTTTGTTCTTTCATAATAAATGTATATAGGCTGGAAACCTTAAGTCTGCGGGCTACTGGTCCTAAGGATTGTTGAAATATACAATCTTGACTCAGGTGTAACAACGCCACGTACCTCTTTTCTTGCGTTTTATGGGTCGATGATAAGATAATGATTGAATTGAGAATAACTCTTGGAAAATGATAAATGATGCATGGATCTGTGTGCTTGAAATGTTTATTGGTTTTCGCTTTGCTTTGATTCCTTGCGCAACATTGAGCACTGAGCTATTATCACTGAGTTATTTGTTCACTTGGAGAAAGTTTATGTAATTTAAATGTTTCTTCAGATTTCAATGAATTCTAGAACTTGTTTGATGGTCACTCGAGGCGAAATCCTAGACTGTGCAACATTGGGGAAATGATTTAGGCCATCTTTGGACCGTTTGATCCTTAATAGCCAACCTTGACTGAAATTGATCCCTAGTTACCCCTTTGAGCCTCTGTAAGCCTTTTTCTTTGTTAACTCACTAAAAGATTTCCTAACCTCAAATGAATTTTTTTTCCAAACAGTTTGTCCCTTACCTATGAGCATGTAGATCATTCACGATGACATTTTGAGCTATGTTCTGGTTTGGGAAGTTAGAGGAGGTTGGATTGTGCCATGAGCAATGCAAGTGAGTTTTATTGTGTTTGTAAAAAAAAAAAAGAAAAAAAAAACAATCTGTCTTATCTTCCACGTACTTAAACATTGAGGATAATGTGTTGTTTAAGTATGGGGGAGGGAAATTGCAGTTAAAGAAAAAAAAGAAAAAAGAAAAAAAAAGAAGAAAAAGAGATCTATAACCCTTGGGTGTTCTTAAAAAGAATGAAACAACAAAGTGTGGGGGTGTAGTTTCTTTTGTTTTCTACAAAAAAAAGAAAAAAAAGAAGATTGAGTATTCTAAATAAGTTTGGGAGAGTAACCTGGTGAATTGAAATAAAGTTGTGTTATAGGGTTGAGCTTTACATAATCTTGAATGATTTATGCGTTTGTGGGTGATTTGAGCCAAATTAGTATCCTTTATCATACCTTCACCCAAGCCAAACGTTACAAGCTTAATAAAGTCCTACTTGATCCTTGGTGTTGTGCATGTCTACATTAGTGGAGAGTGACTTGAAAAGCAGGCCTATGGAGTTCATTTATACACACATCTTCAATATTAAATATGATTCATTTTTATGCATAAACTCATCTGGGTTACAATTGATTAGGTGAGAATGGCTCTACACACACACACTTGAGGAATTGAAGCGAAGCGAAACTAATCTTTGAGATAAAATTCTTGATCAAGTGCATTATTTTGAAGTTTTCCTTGGGTTATAATTAAGTACAATCTTTGAGGCCTATTTGCAAGTTAAAACATGTGTGTTTTAATTTTTTCTTAGATTCTGTTTAGATTTAGTTTTATTTTCATATCGTTGTAGTTGCTCGAGGACTAGCAAAGTCTAAGTGCGGGGGAATTTGATAAGTGTCTATTTATATATCATTTTCATATCAATTCGTCCATGTTCTTTGCTATATTCCTTGGTATTTTTATGTTTTTGTGTGGTTTTGATGTTTGTAGGAGTTTTGGAGCAACTTGCACAAAATGGAGTAAAACCCTTCATTTTCACCTCTGCTAGTCAGTGATCTTCTCGGATTTAATTGTATTGATATACAATGACCCGATGACATGTTATATACCGTTGGAAAGCTCTCGAAGTCTATTTTCTGGAGAAATTTACGGTTTATAAATCCATTCAGTGTACCAAAAGTTATAATCAAAACAGTGTGAGAAGTATAGAAATATAATTCCACAAATCTCCGTAGCATGTATAATACAGGGCACTGTAGCAGGTTACTGTAGCAGAGTATATAAACACATTTTAGGGTTTTATTTTGATAACTTGAAGAGGGGGAGAACGTGGAGCAGGCTGCATCTTTGGATTTCTCTCATCTCTTGGAGTTCTTGAAGGAGATTGAAGGCTTGGAAAGAGGAAGAACTACAAATCCTAAGAGATTTCATCAGATTTGCTAAGTTTATCATTTCCCTTTCATCTTTTGGAATTTTTATGTATTGTATTGTATTTATGACGTTTTTGAACATGTGTAACTAAATCTAAATTGGTTGAGGGTGATTTCAAAGCCTTTGATATAGTTTTTGTGAGTTGATTGTGTAAGAAATTGTTATCTAATTCTCTAATTGAAGTTGCTTGCATTTTCCCATATCTAATGCTTATGATTGCTTGCTGATTTTATTTGGGCTGGCCAACTGAATATAATCTGGTTGTTATCTATTGCTAGACTAGAAATCTTGATCCGTAATTGTCTTGAATTTCTAATCATTAGTAGCAAAATTGTGATCAGAGATTGTAATTCGAAAATACAACCTAGGTTAAATAATCCGAACCTGTGTGATTATTGCTTAGATCAACCTATCTTTCTTATCGTAATGCTTCCATTGAATTAAACTCAGAGAGCTTGTTCTATGTTGTTTAATAGATAGAGATTAAATAAAGAGCTTGTTTTATTTAACAACAAAGTAAGGAAAGATTGGGATAACAGAGCTTATTGTTATCTATGGTTGATAATTTCAATGGTGTAATTGGATGATAATTCTACAATTAATTCGCAAATCCATATCTTGTGGTGGAGAATGATCCCTTAACCAGATTTCTATCATTGATTAATTCCTATTTCAATTAAGTTTGTATTGTGTTATTCATTAATTACCGTCGTATTCAGTTTTTCATCTAGTTAATCAACCAACAGAACCCCCCATTTAGTTAATTGTTGCTGGAAATAACAAATTCAATTAGAATCAATCCTCGTGGGAACGATATCTTACTTATCACTTTATTACTTGTGCGACTAGTATACTTGCTAGTTTCGAATGCATCATGAACCAATAACTCTGAATACACATTTTTATTGTCAACACAATTTGAAAGCATTAGACTCTCTCCAAGATCAAAATAAAATATTTCAAGCTTATAACTCTACTCACAAATTTATGCTTATGCAAATATAAAACTCTAAGATTATATATTTCCAGCATTTAATCCATGCATGTTTCAATAACATCTATAATAAGATGAGGAGTGACCAAAAGAGAAATCTCTCCATCCGTGTAACATACAGGCATTTCATTGTCGCAAATTATCTTTGTTGTGTTTTTAATGTTGAACTTGGCAAAGCACACTTGGGTGAATCTTCTATACAATTTGCTTTAAAATAACTGTAACATATCCATTCCGGAGTTTTTTATGATAAAATTGTAATATATTACTCTTCTTTTAAAAAGAAAGTCAAAAGGCCATTGGACTGGTCAAAATATGTATAATATAAAGAAGGCCAGATTAGATGTCAAAAATATGTATTTGTATAGTCTGAGATGTCAATTGAGTAATAATAACAAATCCGAAAACAAATTTTTTGTTTTGTTTGGTTGTGTCGATGGAGTCATTTCGGAAGTAATAGAAGACAAGACAAGATGGCCATCCATCCACCCCATCTCTCTTGAATTTTACAATAGGTTTAAGTTTAATTAATTATGAAAATTTGTCTCATCTTTTTTAATTACCCCTTTTCCAAGTTAAAGGCGAGAGGGACCCTTGCTGTCTGCTTGTGGCGCTAAACAAACGGATTATCTTTAACTAACCCACCACGTTATCGTCATCTTTTCCTGTGCTATTGTGCAATGTATGTAACCTCCATTTCTTTCATTTCCTCCATTTCTTTTAATTTAATCCTCCTCTTCTTTCAGGGTAAAAGAACAAAAATAAATTTTTTAAGTAGATATACATCTTGTTTTTATTTAGTTCCCTTCATTTCGAATATTATTTTACTTCTACATATGTTTCGGGCTCATTTTTGTGGCTCGCTTACCATATTGAGCTAACAAAATACAGCAAGATCGGTTTCATACAAATTATAAGAGAAGGAAAACTAGCCAGTTATATCAAACATTCTCATAAACAAGTGGATGTATAATGCAATTAATAATAAACTAATTACTTAAATTAATTTGATTCCCAAAATATGTATTTAAAAAAAATTGTTGAGAAGTTTGTCTTTTGCGTGGGATCGTGCAGGACACGACTTGAATTCCCCTTTACATATGTTTAAGAGATTTTTGTATAAAAAAAAATGAAGCCTAGCTATTGTAAAAGAAAATATAATAAACAACTGTAACATAATGACGATGAACATTAATCTATTATAGATCCAATGCATAAAAGACAAAATTAATTAATTAATTAATTAATTATAACCTGCCAGTTGATTCAATAATATTTAATTCAAAAGTAAGAGCACTTACGTTGCCGATACTTTCCATCCAACATTTCAGGCTTGTAAATATAAATATTGTTGATGCTGAGTCCAACTTAAAAGCGATCATATTATCTCATATCTCTTACTTAATGAATTGATTTATGATTTATAAAAAAATGAATTACTAGATCTCTTTTTTTAATAAAAGTCTTTTTTAAAGACAAAATCTCTTGGGAATGCAAATCCCATGATCAATTTATCTACTGGAGAACCTCCTCTTGCTGGAATTTGTATTTATTCTATATATAATATGTTGGGAGTTGCGTGGTTAAAGAGGCTATAGGTATCAAAACGTTGTTCACTTTAATTAAGAGGTTATTTTTTAATATTGGACACTTGAATTCTCTAAGAAAAATGTATTTTGATGGTAATAAATAATAGAAAAACAGTCTAAATAATGGAACAAATTGAGGGGGATTTTGTTCTAGAAATAGCAATCCAATCCAATGTTAGGGAAGAATAAATATTTCTCCAATATTTTATTAAAGGGACGTCTTAGGATCCGACCATCGTCTAGTATCCCATGCAGCTCGCAATATATATATATAGAGAGTTCAACGAAGTGTCTAGCCACTAAACAAATAAATAACGAATTTATTAACAAAAAAAGTGAAATAATTCAACAATAAGTCGTAAATATTAACAAATTAATATCAATATTTACCTTTCTGATCAAATCATGCATCAACATCACATTGCGGGGACATGCAGTAATTGGTGCATGCCAGCCGGCCTGCATATATATAATAACTAGCTGAATGCCAGACCAAAACACGCTATTAAGGGCAAATTTGCCCTCGCATCATGGAGCCCTGATGGCTTCTTTGACTTGTTACTAATTTCCACAGTCAGAGGCATGCCATGAGGATGAGGAAGAGGGACCGCTTCCATTTACTCATGCACGCTTCTCCCACTAGTGCTACTTAAATGCTTCCAAGTTGCAACACTACATTTTTGGACCATGTGCGTGCATAATAAATTCAGAGCCGACCCCCTCATCGAAAAGTTCTCAACTTTCTTTTTCTGGCCCTTTTGAGCAACTCTTGTGGTCATCAACTTGTGTTCACATTTGGCCACCTTTTGTCAATGTTGATGATAAACTTCTCTTGACAAGTAAAGACAATTTGAACCCTCCCACTAATCGGAATGTTAACCTCTGAATCATTCAGAAAACTCTGCCCCTCACGGTTGAATATTATAATAGAGTTAGGTGTTGAATTCTCTTCACCTGCTATTACTTTACGCTTTTTTTCTCATTAAATAAAATAAAATTTGCCCTCGACAGGAGCATCCCATCAGTATAGCCTATATATTTGTTCATGTTGATATTCAACGCTTGAACGGTTCTTCGACACAGACTTTTTATGAACAAAGTCTACCACTACGAGGAATCATAATTAATTTTCTTCCACGATCACCAGTCATGTAATTTTTTTCCACTTGATATAATATGATGATGTCAAAAATCAAAACACCAATCATATTATCAGAAGCTCTCACATTATTCGTACAGATATTTATTAAATGCTCCTGCCCTCTCTCTGCGCTGGATTTAATTACATATTTAATACAACCAGTATGTAGGTTTCATATATTGGTTATGGCAATTTTCTCCTTATCTTAAGTTGGCAATGGTCGATTAAGACAATTGACCCAGTTTTCATTTTTTTCTTGAACGTTTACTTCTTCAACTTTTAACAAGACAAAAAGATACTATTGACGTTGCAACCAACAACATGCAAGGCTGCTGTTATGTTTCTGCAGAGATGAGACAAAAAGTTTGTTTGCCAATTCATTTCAAGCAAATTGTTTTAGCATAGCATAGCAGCTGAGTTTTATCAGATTTGCGGGCTTTGTGCAAGATTAAATAGTGATAACGCCAAGAAAGTTGTAAAGTCTCTTAAAACTTTGAAGCATAATCTTTGTTTTGTTCCTTCAGAAATGGGTTCTAGAATTCAAGTCTTTCTGCTGTGTGTTTCCATCCATTTCGTGATCATAGCAGCAGAGACCGACCCAACTGATTGTAAGCAAAATTTTAATTAGAATCTCCATTTTCTTGGCGTCATTGCCAATGATTGTGTTTATCTATATAGTTATCTGCATGATATGTTGTTAACTGAAATGCTATCTGCTGTGTTTTTGAGTGTCCAATGTGTACAAAGTGCATAATTTTTAGTCTTTTACTACGATATTGGAAACTAGTTCAAATTTCTTCAAGTTTCTGTAAATCCTAAGTCTATTTCAAGTTATTGGGTAATTGTATTTAAATAATTCAGTTCTTTTGGTGCTGATCTTTTTGCTTTTATATCTCCTGGATTTTGATGCAGTTGCGGCTGTAAAGTCTCTCAAGGATATCTGGAAGAACTATCCATCTAGTTGGGTGGGCAGTGATCCTTGTGGTAGCAACTGGGTAGGAATTGGGTGTACCAATTCACGTGTCACCTCCATGTAAGTTCTCAGCAATTTTTTCTACATGATGCTTATGGAAGGTTGCTTATTCTGCTATCCACTCTCTCTTTCAGAACATTATCGAGCATGGGACTGTCAGGTACTCTGTCCGGAGATATCACATCTTTATCGGAATTACAGACTCTGTAGGCCTC
This sequence comes from Boswellia sacra, assembly GCA_013180625.2. Taxonomy (NCBI): domain Eukaryota; kingdom Viridiplantae; phylum Streptophyta; class Magnoliopsida; order Sapindales; family Burseraceae; genus Boswellia; species Boswellia sacra. Next base: position 137,192 of record SNVD02001330.1, on the reverse strand, counting down.
CATCCATCTGTCCACTTCTATACATAACGCCATGCTGAGATAATATTAAATTGGTCTAAATTGACTCCTCTGCTGGATTGTTAAATGGAGAGGCATTTTACTATTATACTGATCCCTAAATGCAAGATTTCTCATGTTTGCTTATCAATTCTTTATGTAGGGATTTATCATATAACAAGGATCTGGAAGGATCTCTTCCAGATAATATTGGGGATTTGAAGCAGCTAACAAACTTGTAAGTAGATATATTCTTCTAAAAAATATTATCTGACAGGAACTTCTGTGGTTGAATCTTCATTTGGAATAAGTTCTGTTTATTTTGCGTGACAGAATTTTGGTAGGTTGTGGTCTTTCTGGGCCAATTCCTGACTCCATCGGCTCTCTAGAGAAACTAGTCTTTCTGTAAGAATTTTCTCATCTTAGTACCTAAAATTTTTGCTATTATTGTCAATAGTATGCATGATATCCTTTAAAGTGTAGACGGAACCTCGTTATAGTATATGAAAAACCATTAGATGAAGGGTCTATTTCACTGCTTATATCTTTATATTGGCAGCTATACTCATTCAAGTTCTCATGCTGCTTTTAGTAGTTATATTCTGTGTTTGTGTTAGCTGGCTGTTATGCATTCACGTGTCTGAAAATCTCATCGCACTACATTGCAGATCTCTGAATTCTAATGGCTTCACTGGACCGATACCACCTTCTATTGGTAGGCTGTCAAAGCTTTATTGGCTGGATCTTGCTGACAACAAACTTGAGGGGTCCATCCCAGTCTCCGATGAAAATTTACCTGGCCTGGATATGCTACTTCATACCAAGCACTTGTATTTCAAATCTATTTTGAGCTTCTTAATTCCGTTTCTTACTGTTGCATTTGTTTTTGTTCTCTATATTAATCTATGATCTTCCATATCTTTACAGTCATCTTGGAAAGAATAAGCTCTCAGGCAATATCCCAGAAAAACTTTTCAACTCAGGCATGGAACTGATACATGTGTAAGTTTTCTAAAGCTTCTAAAGAAAATTATGAAGTCAAGTATTTTACAAATGAATTCTCTCTTATTAATCGTTGCAAATTTAAGCATCACTTTCAGTTAGTATTCATTTCTTTTCTTTACCTGTAATTTCTCCCGACTTTTTGGCAGGCTATTTGAGAACAACAGCCTCTCTGGAAGCCTTCCCTCCTCCCTTGGACTAGTGAAAACTTTGGAGGTCGTGTGAGTATCTACTTCTTATCTGCAAGCGAATTACTAGTGATACATTGCTGACTCCGGATCCTGTGATTTTCTTTTTCCCCTCTAATGAGTTTCTCATCTTGATTACAGACGCTTTGATAGGAATTCATTGACTGGCGATATTCCTTCCAGCCTCCAAAATCTTACAAATGTTAATGAGCTGTAAGCTACTAGAAGAGACATGGAAATAAGTTTTTTTACTTGTTTTAGGAAATTCATCATCTTGCATGAATAATTCTACAATCTTGATGTATGCTGATAATTTTTTTCAGGTTTTTGTCCAACAATAAATTGACTGGTCTCATGCCCGACCTTACAGGCTTGAACCGCCTCAACTACCTGTAAGTGGAAACAGTAAATTAAAACAATTATATCTGTTAATCCTCTCCTAACATCAATTTTCATTCTGTGATATGATCTGCAGGGACATGAGTAATAACTCCTTTAATGCATCAGCGGTGCCTTCATGGATTTCAACCTTAGAGTCCTTAACTTCATTGTATGTCTCTTTGATCTTTCTCCATGTTTCTGTCTCCATGGATGATGCAAAACACATAGAACATTAGCATGTTAGTTACAACCTTTCCTTATTGATGTGTCCTCAAATTCCATAATCCCAGACCTGAAGTGAAAACATTGGTATTTCTGGCATAAAATGTTAATCAGCCTCAGCAAAATCCTCCTTCTTGTCCCCGTTTCCCAATACTTCCAATTTAAGAAAAAGGATTGTTTTAGTCTTTTTATTCTTTAAATTAAGTTTTAAATAACATGATACAATTGCACCGGTTGAAAGATACCGTAGAAATTTTCCCACTTTTTTTATTAACTCTTTGCCAGTGTTCATGTAATGTCGGTCTTTCTTGTATGTCTTGAGACTTGTCTCCAAACCCCCCGGCTCCCCGCCTTTGTGTGTTTGTGTACTGGATTTTTTGGTTAAACTAGAACTAGAATAATCTACTTCTCCGTGTGGCAGAATGATGGAGAATACTCAACTTCAAGGTCAAGTTCCTCCTGACTTGTTCAGCCTTGCCGATCTACAGACCGTGTAAGTACCATCTTATATTTCAAGTAGCACCACATTCATGAGTTCTAATATTCTAAATGAAGCTAACAGAAGGGAGTTTAGTATAATCTCCACATGGATGGCAATATTTCCTGATATGATTGACAAATTGCGACAGGAACTTGAAACGCAACGGGCTTAATGGCAGCTTGGACATTGGCGCTAGCCATAGCAGTCAGCTGCAAAAAATTGATATGCAGGGCAATTTGATTGCTGGTTTCACAGAAAGAACAGGAACAGAAAAAATCGACACCATGTAAAGCTTGATCTTCTTTTTCTTTCTAGATACTTTTTCTCCAATTCTTTGCTAAGTAACAGGGTAACTAATAACTTTTGAAAGTCCAGATTGGCTGGAGATGTACTACATTCAACAGTTCTAGGAAAACAAAGTATTCTTCAAGTCACTTAGGTTATTTTCTACTGATTTCTGCAGACTTGTGGATAACCCAATTTGTCAGGAGGGGTCAGCCGAAACAAAAAGTTACTGTAAAATCCCCCAAGCAAGTATCTCTTATTCAACGCCCAAGAACTGTCTACCCACTCCCTGCAGTCCAAATCAGATTTCTAGCCCCACCTGTCAATGTTCATACCCATATACAGGAACTATAGTATTCAGAGCGCCTTCCTTTTCAGACTTGGAAAATGTTGCTTACTATGAAAGACTACAGTTGAACATGACGAATTCTTTTAAGTCTCATGGACTTCCAGTGGATTCAGTTTCTCTGAGTAACCCGCGCAGGGATGCAAATGATTACCTTGATTTGACCCTACAAGTATTTCCATCTGGTGGAGAACGTTTCAATCAAACAGGAGTTTTTAGTATCGGATTTGTTCTCAGCAACCAGACTTACAAGCCTCCACATGAATTTGGACCTTACTACTTTATTGCCGATGGTTACCAGCATTTTTCTGGTATTTCTGTTACTCACATTGAGCTAAATTAAATTGCTGTACTGTTGCTTTATTTGATATTGATGCAACTGTGTTTCTGTTGCCATCTTTAAGGAGGATCTTCATCTCATAAGTCGGTAAGCATTGGCATCATCATCGGGGCAGCAGCTGGTGGTTGTATCCTTGTGCTACTGTTACTCCTTGCAGGAGTTTATGCTTTTCGTCAAAAGAGGAGAGCCGAGAAAGCAAATGAACAAAACCCTTTTGGTATGATAAGGATTTAATCAAACTTAGTCATTTTCCAATTCTTAGATTATCATATGTGTAACCTATGCTGTATAAATGCAGCACATTGGGACCATAATAAGAGCAGTGGTAGCATTCCTCAGTTGAAAGGAGCAAGATGCTTCTCTTTTGAAGAGGTTAAAAATTACACAAATAATTTTTCAGAAGCCAATGACGTTGGATCTGGGGGTTATGGAAAGGTTTGACTCTCTTTCCCTCTCTGTCTTTCTGATTGCCGTTGCATATAGTTCTGCATGGTTGGTTTCATATTCTGAACAAAAGGTTGGCCTTGTCTCCTCATGCTTGGACTAATGTTTGAAATGATCCTAGACCTATCAAAATTCTAAAAGAAAATTATTGTCAAAAAAGAAATGGTTAACAAGGATGATCATATATGTTAGTAGTATTTGAATTGATTACAATTCATTATCAAAAAAACTTAGTCTCTTCTCTTCTAGGTTGGTGTTGCTTTCTCTCATTGAAAATTTAACTTTGAGAAAAATTGTAGCTATAACTATCTTAATAGACTTGAGCTTAGTAACAGAACTAGCTTTTGCTAACATCTTTGCAGGTTTATAAAGGAACCCTTCCCACTGGAGAATTGGTTGCCATTAAACGAGCTCAACAAGGATCTGTGCAAGGTGGACAAGAATTCAAAACTGAGATTGAACTTCTATCGAGAGTCCACCATAAAAATCTTGTTAGCCTTTATGGATTTTGCTTTGAACGAGGTGAACAAATGCTCATATATGAGTATATATCAAATGGCTCTCTGAGGGATAGTCTATCAGGTATTCCCCTTCATTTCTTCGCCTTGTCCACCAGAAAGAATTCTGGTACACTTTGAGTCTTCAGTTGCATACTTCATATGTAATGAGTAGGCAATTTTAGTTGTGTGAAAGTGTTCACACTGTTCACCACCAATTGTGAGATTATATTCCTTGATCTAAAGCAAAAGGCATGAAGATACAAGATATACTTTGTGAATATGACTGCTCTGATTATCTGCTCCGACCTCCCTCAAATCTTTGCATTTTGATAGCAAGATTCTCTCTAGTATCCTCTCAGTTTGGAGACTGAATCCGTGATCAATATTTGTCTGCTTTACGGACAATGTAGTGAATGTCATCCTTCTAACTTAAATGAACATGAATATAATTGAGATGACAAGTAATTTACATCTTATTTCAAGCCTTGATACGAAATGAGCTAGCCTCTGAAGGTAGCAGAACATCCATATGGATACAAATTCTGCACTAGTTATATTATTATTTGTATAATCACTTAATCTCTGAAGAAAATATATACTGTTTATGCAGGAAAGACTGGAATCAGACTGGATTGGCTAAGGAGACTTAAAATAGCCCTTGGTGCAGCCAGAGGCCTTGCCTATCTGCATGAGCTTGCTAACCCTCCTATTATACATAGGGATATCAAATCAACCAACATACTATTGGATCAACGCTTAAATGCAAAAGTTGCTGATTTTGGCCTCTCTAAACCTATGAGTGATAGTGAAAAGGGTCATGTCTCTACTCAAGTTAAGGGCACAATGGTAAGTATTTCTTTGAATGTTGCACCAGTATGGATATCACTACCATTTTTAAAACTTTCTAGATCAATTAAAAATTTAATGAAATCGGTCAAAAATGACTTATTTAGCTGATTGCTGTTAGATTGAAGAGCCTTTTCTGTTTGAGGAAAAAAATTTGTGATTTAATTTCAAAGAATTTCCTTATGTAATGCAGATTTGAGGATTTCCAACTGCATAATCTGGATGATTTTAATTTAAAAGATGGTGCACTATTAATTAATGCAGAGCTCACTAATTATTCTAAACCAATGCTATATATCCTGAGTTTTGATTCTTTTGGGTGCAGGGTTATTTGGATCCTGAATACTACATGACCCAACAATTGACAGAAAAAAGTGATGTTTATAGCTTTGGAGTGCTGATGTTGGAGCTGCTTACTGGAAGAAGACCAATAGAGCGAGGGAAGTATATTGTGAGAGAGATAAGGACTGCAATGGATAAGAAAAAAGATCTGTATAACCTCTATGAACTCCTTGACCCAACTATTGGCTTGGGTACTACGCTGAAAGGCTTTGATAAGTTTGTAGATGTTGCTATGAAATGTGTGGAAGAATCGGGGGCCGACAGGCCTACAATGAGTGAAGTTGTTAAGGAGATTGAGAACATTTTGCATATTGCTGGTCTGAATCCCAATGCAGAATCGGCATCCACTTCAGAAAATTATTCTGAGGTAAGCAAGGACAATGTCCAACATCCATATGGAAAAGATGAGGCCTTCGAATATAGTGGTAACTTTCCTCCTTCAATGGTAGAGCCTCAGTGATTATCACTCATATTTTGAGCATTGAATTTGGCAAAAGCGTGGTGTTTCAATGTTTGGCATTTCATCTGGGTACAGGATGCAATTTGTTTTTGGATCTTTACTGTTGTACTAAAATACAAGAAATTCAATTGAATTTGTTCGTAGTTTGTGAATATAGATGACAGAAAAGCTGTGTATAAGAAGAGCATATGCAGTTAGCTTCTTTTCTCCAAAGAGCTACTGCAGATTATTGGTTGAGATCATGTATGGCTTTTTCTTTTTGACTAAATTGTGCTTAAAGTTGATGTTTGTAAGTTAGTCCTTCTGTACTTTGATTCTATTATGTTATCATTCCATCTTTCTGTTTCTTACTTCCTTCCTGCGATGAAGAAGAAACTCGTATCTGATTCATTTGTTTGCATCAGAATAGACATTTAATACAACAGCCAATAAAGATCTGTAAGGAATCTCTTGCGTTTACTCTTGAAGTGTAGACAATTATTATACAAAGAGAGTGTTCATCATGTTCATTTTGCAAAACAGTATGCAAATGCATACCTCAGGCCATTGGTTTCTCCAGCAGAGCAGAAAAGTACCACTCGTTCTTGTCAATTCCACGATCAAGCTTCATACCAGCATTCCATCTCAGTTTCCTGAACCCAGTTCGATCCAGCATTGGAATGTAAGTTGAGTTAAGCTGTGATCCGAAGCAGAAGAAACGATCAAGCCAGAACAACCCCCCTGGCCTCAGCACTCTGTATATATCATAAAGTGTAAACTCAAGCAAAGAATCTGGGATCCAGTTGCTTAGAACATGCATGGAATGCACTATATCCAGTGTATTTTCAAAGAATGGAAGCCTCTGTGAAACACTGACGTGCATTGAAATCAAGCCCCTCGAAGCAATGAAGCTGTTGAATGGACCATCAAGATTCATTGAGGTGGTAATGATAGTCACATTCCTTTCTCTCATTCTAGCAGCAAATGTGCCAGTTCCACCTCCTATGTCAAGTCCAATGCGTATTGTTCCTTTCGGTTTCGTTTCCAGAACCTGATCAATCCCATAATCGAGCCCTTTGTCAAAGAGCCATCTAGTCTTCTCTCTGCCCTGCAAGTCAAAGCAATCCTTGCAATCGAAGAAGCCTGGTGCATTTTTGCGGTCAATGAGGCACTGGTAGCTCTTACAAGAGTATGGATCCCAGATGATGCTGCTGTCTGGTGGTGTTTCCCAAAGACTATCCGGAAATGGTGATGGTTCAACATAATTGATGGGAGACTTAGGATGGCATCTGCGGCGAGGCAGTGGTTCACACCCTTTAAGCATTAGCCTTTGAGCAAAAACATCATCAACCGGACACTCTCCACCAATGTCATACTTCATGTACTGCACCAACTCCTCATGAAACTTCAAGCAGCCTGCTCCAACTGCAGAGATCACTTCATCCGATCCCATCCTAGGAGAGTATCCTAATGGCAGCTTATGAGAGCCTATAGCAAGCCTCACCTCATCAGGCAAAACAATGCTTAAATCATCACTAACCCTCTCTGCAGGCACTCTCACTTTCTCAGATTGTCGGGTTAGCTCAATCAGCAGGGCCTCCACAAGAAAGTTGGTGGAGTTAAGCTTTTGCTGCAACTCATAAATGAAAGAGTGACTAGCTGCAAGCTCGATTTTAGTTGAATTGAGCTCATGCAAGAGAGTGGCCGAGTCCCAGAGAGGGAGAGGCAGGTGGTTTGAGTACTCACTTAACTTCAAATTCAAAGTGGGGCCTGTAAAGATGTAGATGGTAAGAAGATTGGTTAGTATAACAAGCATAAGCATCTTGAGCTTGTACTTGCTATGAGCCTGCTGCTGTGCCTGCTTTTTGACATAGTCTTCATGAGCTCCACTTCCCATCTTTACTACTCTCAAAGGGACAGATCTGCAGAAGCTAAGAGAGAGTGAATGGAAGAGTGAGAGATAAGACAAGCGAAGCAACTTTTAAATAGGGTACAAGTAAATGCAAAGTCATGTTCTATTGAGACTTTGTTCATTGTTATTCGCCGCTTTGTACGTTCGAGGAGTTGTGGATTTCATTACATAACATGCAGTGAAGTGTCAGCTTTGCACTCTCCCCGGATCTTGACTTCTCCTCTCCTGTGACTGACTTGGCCACTGGGGGCAAACTGCAAAGTAGATTAATATGAGTGCGGTTGTTAGTTTCCCGGTGTTGACTGCAATTCGAAATTCCCCATATTAATTCTAAATTTAGAAATGTGAGGAAATAACTAAATTGGAGTAGTTGTTCTAAAATTTACCAAAACACTACTTTCTTTCAATTATTTAACCAAGTTGTTAGACACATTGATGGAGAATACTATTTAGATAAACCGAACTAGTGAGCTTTCAGCTTATCCTTCTCGATAGAATAATCTAACAAGTAACTACCAAAAAGAAATGTCAAGTGAGCTAGAGAAGCGCAATTCATTTGACATGAAAAACCGACGAGTAATTGTGTATATAACCCTATTTTCATTTTTTTTTTTTTTGTAGAAAACACCAAAGCTTTATTGCTCTTATAAGTAAACAGGATAAAACTGTCAAAGGGATAGCCTCGAAACAAAATACAAACCTAAACTAAGAGTCACAGCAACATCCTACTGCTGACAACAAAACAGAAATCATCCACAGCAATTACATATGCTGGACTCTCTCAAGAATGCTATACAAAGAATCAGAAGAATCTACACTACTGTATTTAAGCAATAAATTATATCTTATACTATTAACATTCGTATCTACACTAGGAGTAGTATTTTCAAACACAGCTCTTTTCCTAGTCTTTCTTAAAAATGTTTCCAAATAGTATAAAAAAGAAAGATGTGATGTCCGAATGACCAAACAAATCAATTAACAAGACACGAAAATTAGAATTTTATGTTCATAAAATGATTGAAAGGATGATTTTGAGGCTTATAGGAATAATGGTTTACTTCCTTTTATGATTTAACTTCTACACCATTTTTATCTTGTTATGTGGGACTTAATTATAAGTAGGATGAATCACTCTAAACTAATGTGCTTCTTAGAAAATTAATTGTTTAGATCATACCCCTATTGGATAATATAAGCTTTGAAATAAATTTAAAAAAAAAACATATATTAAATATTTCAGTTTCGTAAAAGAATTCATTTATTATTAGTTATTGTTTGTATTCATACAAGCGAACAACTACAAGTCAATTATAGTATGAATTGATATACAAATTTGACTTCATTATACTGTAGTTGATGATGCCTACGCACACAAAGGAATTCGACGTAGAGTCAAAATGTGCCCACTTCAAAAAATAAATTAATCTTTTTCATGAAAATTTTGGGGACAAGCCATTATGGGGATTATCATGTGCAACACTTCGGATCTCATATAACGTTGTCTAGTTAGAAGAAGACTGTGGATTAAATGGGAAGGCCATTAATCACAGTTGACTTGCTCATGAATAAATAAACGTATTATTAAGAATGATAGTTCATTGCAAACACATGAATATGACAATTCTTCGTTCTGAGTTGTTTTCGTTTTTGTTAATTTTTATGCACCAGCTTAATTTGACCCTTTCTAAAGCATAATCAATCTATCTAGACTATCGCGGGTTTTTCTGGAATCTCCATTTTTACTTATAAATTTAATAAATTACAAGACTTATATGAAACAGACTCATCCGACCATCTTCTTGATTTGATAAGTATATCAAATTAGGGGATAACATATTATCATGGGAGGATAAAAAAATGAATGGAATAATTAACTTGAGAAAAATAAAAAAATTGACCTAACTTAGTATTTATAACTGAGAAAAGGAAAATTTAAACATGGTCTTTTCTAAACATATAGCATAATATAAATGGTTAAAAATATCATATCAGCAAAATGACATTAAATGCCAGACTCATCTAAGTATTTTCAAAAATTGCTTTGATAAGCTCCATTATATTTTATTATATATCTAATATTTAACTAAATCTTTTTCTTAATTATATAAAATTTTTCGAATTCCATAGAGTGAGATCATTATTTACAGCACAGGATGATTTTCTCTTTTGTTTAATTTTTCTTGGTGAGGTTCACGGTTTCGGAATGCCCCTATCTAAGCCGCCTTAACCCAAACTTTTGAGATGTATAGAAGTAAAGACAAAGAATTTCTTTTATTATTATTATTTTTTTTAATAATTGAAGCAACCAATAGAGTCAATTTTTGAATGATAAGAAATGGGTTAAGAGCTCATTTGCATACAACTTATGTTTAGCTATTAGGAACCCGAAATATTAATTAGGTTATAAATCATGATCATCTTTCTTTTTTCACTTTTTTTTTCTGCTCATCCATTTATTACATAAAAATTTTAATGAAATGTTAACAAGTGAATTCTACTTTCTTAATAAGTAATCTACAATATAATTATCAATTAATTTCAATGAAAACATATTAGAACTAATAAATGTAACGTTAAGTTTGAGTTATCTATGAGAATTGATATTTTTGGCCATGGGGATGATGTGCATCCTCTCTTGGCAAAATGCGAGGACTGATGAGCTCATGCATGACATGCATGAGTTCTAGAATTCTGCTGAGCTCATGCATGACATGCATGGCTTCCAGAATCCCTCCCATGTGAATGCATTGAGAGTCAAATTTGTTAGGCACCTCCAATTTTGAAAATCAAAGGAAGTAGCCAAATTTGATTTGAATTTGTATGCAGAATTTTCCCTATAAATATGGGACGAATTCTGCCTTGTTTATGCATCACTGAGATTCCAGAGAGAGTCCAGAGTCTAAACCAGAGAGTTTAGGATTGAGAGAGAGAGCCAGGAGAGCTCCAGAAATTTTAGGGGAGTTTTTTGTATAAATCTTGTAAATTAATTTTCTCTGTTAATACAAGTAATTTTTCTCCCAAATTCTATTCTGAGTTGATCATTATATCCCAACAAGTGGTATCAGAGCCTCGTTAAGCTCCTGGAACGTCAGAACAGAGAGGAAAAATTCAGAGAAAATTTGTCTCCTGTTTCTGGAAAATTTCGATTTTTCGGAAAGTCATCGAATTTCGAATTTGAAGTGTTCAGTGTGTTCGTGACGTCGTCCTGATCATTCTGCAATTTTCCGGCGATCGATCCGACGTCCAGAGAAGCCGCACGCGCCGCACGCGCCTCCGCCCTGGTCTGCGAGTGGGCGTCACTCGCCCACGCGCTGCACGCGCCATTCCAAGGAAGAAGACGACCACGTCAGCGCCGCGTCATCAGCCACGTCAGCGACCTTTTCGCCACGTCAGCAGGCCACGTCAGCATATCGCCGCGTCAGCAAGCCACGTCAGCCGTCCACGTCAGCGTGCCACGTGTCGCCACGTCAGAGCCACGTCAGCATTGTGGACCCCACCTACCACGTCAGCAAAACGTTGAAAATTACATTTTGGCCCCTGTATTTCCGGGTAATTACATTTTGACCCCCTGAGTTTATGAAATTTACATTTCAGTCCCTAGGAAATATCAGTTTGGCCCCTGTAGTTCTGGTGAATGACTTTGTGCCCCCTTTAGTTTCTGAAATTTCAGTTTAGCCCTTAAGAAATTTCAGTTTAGCCCTTAAAGTTTCCAAGCTTAGTATTTATTGTATAAAAAGAATTTTTGAGCCCCGGAAGAGGCTATTCCACCTAATTTGACCGTTCCGGACGTAACGGTGGGCTCGGATTTTTGAAATTCAATTTCATTTTAGTGAATTAATTATTCTAAAATGGAAGAATCATCCGGAGCCATGATAAAATTGACTGCTACAAATTACACACTATGGAGACCCAGGATGGAGGATCTCCTTAGTTGTAAGGACCTATATGACCCTATAGAATTTGAAGGGCAGAGACCTGAGACAGAAAAAGAGGCAGAGTGGAAGAAAATTAACAGAAAATGCATCGGTCAAATCAGACAATGGATCGATCATAGTGTCTTCCACCATGTAGCCAAAGAAACAGATGCATATACTCTATGGAAAAAAATTAGAGAGTATGTATCAAGCCAAGTCAGCACGGAACAAAGCCATCCTGATGAGACGGCTTGTGAACTTGAAGTTGCGGAGCGGAACTCCTGTAGCAGAACATACAAGTGAGTTCCAGAACTTGGTGAATCAGTTGACAGCAGTCGAGTTACAGCTTGGAGACGAGGAACAAGCACTTCTACTTCTCAGTTCCCTTCCAGATTCATGGGAGACACTAGTGGTCTCCATCAGTAATTCAGCACCCGGAGGCAGACTTACCCTATCAATGGTTAAGGATGCCTTAATGAACGAGGAGGCAAGAAGAAAAGATGCAGGCGCCAGTCAAGATGAAGCCTACATCACAGAGAATCGAGGAAGACAGTCTCGAGGTGAAGACTGGAGAAGAGGTAGAAGCAAAAGCAGAGGCAGATCAAGGGGCAGGTCATCAGATGGGCGGAGACCCACATACAAGTGCTACAACTGTGGCAAAGAGGGACATTTGAAGAGAAATTGTCGCAGTCTTCGGAAGCAGAACCAGGAGAGTTCACAGGCACAAAGCAACGAAGAACCACGAGTTACAGTGGTAGAAGATGTAACCATCTGTGCAGAAGAGACGTGCTTCCACACAGCAGACCAAGGAGTAGAATGGGTAATTGACACAGCAGCTTCCTGCCACGTCACTCCTTGCAGAGAAATCTTCACCACGTACAAAGCAGGAGACTTTGGGATAGTGAAGATGGGAAACAACAGCACCGCCAAAATCATGGGAATTGGTGATATTCAATTCCAAACGAACGTCGGATGCAAAATAACTTTGAAGGACGTTCGTCATGTGCCAGATCTTCGACTCAACTTGCTCTCGGTAAAAGCCTTTGATCAGCAAGGTTATGAGAGCTGCTTCACCAACGGTACATGGAAGATGTTGAAAGGGGTCATGGTGGTTGCTCGAGGTAAATTATGTGACAATCTTTACAGGACTCATGTAAAGATAAACGGAGAGAGCCTTCATGTAGCAGAGCACATGGTACCTCTAGATTTGTGGCATAAAAGGCTCGGTCACATGGGTGAAAAGGGTTTATCAACCCTTCAGAAAAAGAAGCTGATCACTGTTTCCAAGGATGCAGCGTCTCATCCTTGCGACTATTGTTTGTACGGGAAACAACGGAGGGTGTCATTCAGCTCCTCATCAGTGAAGAAATCAAAGCTATTGGAGCTAGTACACAGTGATATATGCGGACCTCTCGAAGTCGAGTCCTTAGGCGGTAAAAGGTATTTCTTGACCTTTATTGATGATGCATCTCGGAAAGTGTGGGTTTATTTCCTCAGGACGAAGGATGAAGTTCTGGAGAAGTTCAAGGAGTTTCACGCCATGGTAGAACGTGAAACGGGTAAGAAATTAAAATGCCTTCGATCAGATAACGGAGGCGAGTATACCTCCAGAGAGTTCAATGTCTACTGTCGAAGATATGGCATTCGACATGAAAGAACAGTCCCACGCACACCACAACACAATGGAGTGGCCGAGAGGATGAATCGAACCATCATGGAACGAGTCAGAAGCATGCTCAGATTGGCTAAGTTACCCAAGCCATTCTGGGGGGAGGCAGTTCGCACCGCCTGTTACTTAATCAACAGAGCACCATCGGCACCACTGAACTTCGAGATTCCAGAAAAGGTATGGTCTAACAAAAAGCCCTCCTATAATCATTTGAAAGTGTTTGGTTGTTTAGCCTTCGTACATGTATCCAAGGAGCTCAGACAGAAGCTCGATGCAAGAACTGTTCCATGTATCTTCATCGGTTATGGAGATGAAGAATTCGGATACAGATTATGGGATCCCAAAGAAAAGAAAGTCATCCGGAGCAGAGATGTCGTATTTCACGAAGACCAAACATATGAAGACGCTGAAAAGACAACAATATCTACAAATCCCACTAGCAGTGCCCCAGATATTGTTGCAGATTCTACCCCAACACCAAATGCCACAAGAAATGATGAAGTACCAGACGAAGTTCCAGAAGCAGATCAGGAGGAAGAAAATGAAGAGATTGCTGAGCCGGGGGAGCCACAATCACCTATAGAAGCTGCTATACCTCCTGGAAATGAAGAACTTCAGCTACGACGATCTGAGCGAGGTCGGATTCCGTCGAGGAGATATCCGGAATCAGAGTACACACTGCTTACTGATGAGGGGGAGCCAGAAAGCTTTCATGAAGCTTTATCTCATCCAGACAAAGAACGATGGCTGCATGCAATGCAAGATGAGATGAATTCTCTAGAGAAGAACAAAACTTATGAACTGGTCGAACTCCCAGACGGAAAGAAGGCACTGAAGAACAAGTGGGTATTCAAGCTCAAGAAAGATGGAACAGGAAAAGTGATAAAGCACAAAGCCCGATTGGTGGTAAAAGGATTCCTTCAGAAGAAAGGAATTGACTTTGATGAAATATTCTCACCAGTAGTAAAAATGTCCTCAATCCGCGTCATCCTCGGATTGACAGCAAGTCTTGATTTGGAGCTTGAACAGATGGATGTGAAGACAGCATTTCTTCATGGAGACTTGCATGAAGAAATCTACATGGAGCAGCCAGAAGGGTTCGAGGTTCCAGAAAAAGAACACCTCGTGTGCAAGCTCAAAAAGAGCTTGTATGGCCTCAAACAAGCACCAAGGCAATGGTACAAGAAGTTTGACTCCTTCATGGTGAGTCATGGGTACAAAAGAACCGCTGCAGACCAATGCGTCTACTTTCAGAAACTTCCAGGTGGAGACTTTGTTGCATTAATGTTATATGTGGACGACATGTTGATCGTCGGAAAAGATGCAACAAGAATAAAGCAGCTGAAGAATGAACTATCAAAAACCTTCGATATGAAGGACTTGGGACCAGCTCAGCAAATCTTGGGGATGCACATTCGTCGAGACAGAAAACAAAAGAAATTATGGCTGTCTCAAGAAAAATATGTTGAACGTGTGATCCAAAGGTTCAACATGGATAGTGCCAAGCCAGTTAGTGTACCACTGGCTAATCATTTCAAGCTGAGCAAGAGATCATGTCCCTCATCCAAGAAAGAGATAGAGGACATGGCGTCGGTACCCTATTCTTCTGCTGTAGGAAGTTTGATGTATGCCATGGTGTGTACAAGGCCAGATATTGCTCATGCTGTCGGAGTCGTGAGCAGATTTCTTTCCAATCCAGGGAAAGAACATTGGGAGGCAGTCAAGTGGATTCTCAGATACCTTAAAGGTACTTCGAAGATATGCTTGTGTTACGGGGGAGCTGATCCAATCTTGGAAGGCTATACAGATTCAGATATGGCCGGAGAACCTGACAGTAGGAAATCTACATCAGGTTTTGTTTACACTTTTGCAGGGGGAGCTGTATCATGGCAGTCAAGACTACAGAAGTGTGTTGCGCTATCCACGACAGAGGCAGAATACATTGCCGCAGCGGAAGCTGGAAAAGAAATGTTGTGGCTGAAGCGATTTCTCCAAGAACTTGGGATTGAGCAAAAGGAGTATAGAGTACACTGTGACAGTCAAAGTGCTCTAGATTTGAGCAAGAATTCAGTGTACCATTCTCGAACGAAGCATATCGACATCCGCTATCATTGGATACGAGAGGTGATGGACAAGCAACTGTTGAAACTAGTGAAGATCCATACTAAAGAGAATCCAGCCGACATGTTAACAAAAGTGGTCACCAGAGACAAGCTAGAACTATGCAGAGACATAGTTGGATTAGAAGCTGTCTAATTACTTTTGTTGTTACTCCCTTTCACATGGGATGGAGGGGGAGAATTGATGAGCTCATGCATGACATGCATGAGTTCTAGAATTCTGCTGAGCTCATGCATGACATGCATGGCTTCCAGAATCCCTCCCATGTGAATGCATTGAGAGTCAAATTTGTTAGGCACCTCCAATTTTGAAAATCAAAGGAAGTAGCCAAATTTGATTTGAATTTGTATGCAGAATTTTCCCTATAAATATGGGACGAATTCTGCCTTGTTTATGCATCACTGAGATTCCAGAGAGAGTCCAGAGTCTAAACCAGAGAGTTTAGGATTGAGAGAGAGAGCCAGGAGAGCTCCAGAAATTTTAGGGGAGTTTTTTGTATAAATCTTGTAAATTAATTTTCTCTGTTAATACAAGTAATTTTTCTCCCAAATTCTATTCTGAGTTGATCATTATATCCCAACAAGGACCACATGCGAACATCTAAGTACCATATAACAAGTTGGGATCTGATCCTTCAAATCTTAAAATCTTCAATGCCCAGCAGCCATTGGCCAATTATTCTTTTTCTTCAACATTAAATTATGAGGAAGTTTACAGCTCAGATTTGGATGTAGAAACACTCATTAAATGGACTTGATCTTCCCCATGTTGTGTTTATGTGTTCGTTTACATCTTTAGCCCACAACAACCACCATCATCACTTGCTCATCGTCTTCTTAATGATAATATAATAGCCACTTTACAATCAAGACATGACATTATGATCCCACTTACTAACTTCTTGGTGAGATTCAGCTCATGGGTGGGCAGCAATTCATAATTAATTTCATCACTATATATATAATGATATTACGATATATATATATATATATGTTCTGTTTTCACAACTTTTGAACAATGTATTCATTCAATTCATGCATCACCATTAGTATTAGTTGGAGAAGCCTGCGCTAGCTTTCTAAGGTTTTCAATGATCATAACGAGTTTCGTGTTAAGCCGATTCACGAAGCACTTGGGCACCCATCCTGCAGGATCTAACTGAGAAACCCAGAAACAGAAGAAAAAGAAAAAATTGGTTTAATCAATTGTTCATTTTAACAATTATATTAGAAAAAGTCAAAATATATATATGTATATAAAAATCTAAGTTACCTGAACAACATAAGTGACCATACAGGAGTAATCTTCAAGCTTCTCAACAACCCATCCTGATTGTAGCAAAAGTCCTCTGATTGAATTATTTTGCTTCGGATGCAATCCAGCAGCTATCTCTTTGGGAAGTGAGGCTACTGCAACCACCTACACGCCCCATTAATTAAAAGTTTCATCATGTCTTTGGAAATCCTAAACATTCTTTTGCATGATGAATTGAGTAAGAAAAATATTTCTATAACTACTTACAAGTGTTCCATCTTCCATAGTTTCTCGTCGTTCATAGACTATGAATTCTCTGTTTCTGAATAGTGGCTTCGAGTTCTCCCCGAACCGAAGTCGAATAATGCTAAGGTTATCTTCAAGATCTCTTATGTACCTGGCTTCAACTAGATCAGCATCCCATTGCTGGTCAAGATAAAATCGGAACCAATGTCAAGATTACAGCATGGTAATGTAAATACTTATGTAACAGTAGTTTAACTTTGCTATATATTGTTTTCATAAATTGCTATCAGAAAACAACAAATTTCTGTAAATAGTCTTGCATGATAAAACCAATCTAGCTGTATTTTGTCCTTATGATCAAGACAACTAAACAAATAAAAGAATCACGTAAATGCGAAGGACAAAAGTTTTCTTTTCAATGCCTTTGGACCAGAAACCATCTCACCTTGTATCTATCTGCAAATATAATGTTAGTCTAACCAATATCTACCACTTAAAATTCTATTTTATTTTCTTTATTATTATTAATTTTTGAGTCAATGTTAGCTCCACAAAAGGACTCAAATGATAAACATTCATGATATCATACAAGGGCCATGAATTGATCACCTTAGCAGCATCTATAGCATTGGCAACCGTGATGAATTGCTGGGGTGAGACTGATTTCAGCAGCCAACGGCTTCGGAAGGTGTGAAGCGATCCTGACCTTCGTTTTGATATCTCTACTCCACTGTCAAGAGTAAGTACTTTCCATCCATTATTGCCGTTTTCAAACCTGTTTGAGTCTGAAGCTGACAATAACTCCTGTATGCAGCTCTCACTAGCAAAGTGCACATATCTCTTCAGTGAGTCTTCACTTATTGACCTTCACAAATACCAAAAAATGAACTCTAAGCACAGAGTAATCAATGAAACGATGGTAATAGAGATTGAAAATTTAAAGAAGCATTCACCAGGATCGGCTGCAAGGTGCAGGACTGTTCATATTCGAAGACCAGAACTGCTCTATTGGGAGGAAATATACAAAATGAGGGAGGATATATATAGAGTGAACAGAGAGAGTAGTACAGAGTTTTAAAGTTTGGTAAGAAGGGGAAGCTCAGAAGTTTTTAAAATAATGAGAAGTGGGGTGAAGTGATTGATGCACATGCAATGCCAGAAGAACCCCCATGATTAGAACAAGTCTCTCTTTCTCTTTCTTTCTTCTCTATGTAGATAAAAGATAGATTCTTTGCATTGAATAAAAGCAGCAAAGCCAAGGGCAGGAAGATGATGCACATGGAGTGTTGGTGGCTTTCTAGAACAACAGAAAGAGAGAGAGAATGAGAGATGGGGGGAAAAAGAAACTAATAAGAACCAAAACCAGAGTATTAGAGCCTTGAGCTCAATGTATTAACCTAACTTGCCTGGTTATGGGTAACAATTTGACCCTACTAAAACAGCATCACAAGGTCCCCAATCACGTGCCCCTGGCATAGTTTAACCACATCAGGCTGCCAAACTTGGCTTCAACCTGTTGCTTTGACAGACCTCCTTTGAGTATAAGTTAAGTACTATCCCATCATACACAAATCCGAAGTGATAATATTATCTGTGACCTGCAAATAGCAATCTGATTGTTGGACCCATTCTGCTGATTTTCACATGGTTGCAGGACATGTTATGGTGAACTAAAAGACACACAACTGAGTTTTCTCGTAACTCATTCATTGAATTATCCAAGTTTCAACAAAGGTGTATGATTATATTACTTTAAATATCCATTACTTTAGGTAACGATAATGAGATCAACGGACTAAAGTTTCTTCAGGAAGATAAAAAGAACACAAGAATGATGACACAGAAGGATTAATTTATCGGAAAAGGTTACTGTTTTTATTGCATATTCATCATTAAAGACAACTAATCAAATTGAGAAGATTTGAGCACTGTAGATCAATAAGGTCCCCCATATTCTTTCTCCTTCTCACAAAATAAAAAAGAGCAATGACTAAGATTATGACATTTGCTGCTCCAAGTAGCCTTTAGCTTTCAGGCTTTCTGCAGTCTCACGAACAGCATCTTCCACTGGAGTGAACACGAGTCCCAGATTGATTAATCTCTTGGCTGCATCTTTGCAAGCAGTCAGGCCAGGTTGAGTTTCCCCTTTGAACCTGTATGCATTAACGAAATAAATCACAAAATGGAGTAAAAATCATTCATATTGGGAATAAAATTAAGGTCCTAAACAAAATAAAGAAAGTTTCAATAGGGCCAATAATCCAAAGGATAAGTTCTAGATACTCCATCCAATATTTTATGTCTTGGTTCATGCTATAACTAGACCTCCAGGTTGTCCTGTTTCTTTGTGACATACATCATCAACTGGCATTACTCTTGAATGCCTAGAGGTACAAAGGAACTCATTCTCATGTCAATCTGGTGGGTCATGGAAACATTTTTCTTCAAAATATTTAATCCTAGCTTTAGCTTGGAAAGAATTATGAATGACAAGTAATGACATCTAACAAATTTGTTAAAAAATATTTCAATGATTAGCAATAATGAGATTAATCTATTTCAGAACTGGTGAAAAGAGGTACAGAAGAACAAAAGGAAGGTAATCATTGATTTGATGCACAATAGCTTAAAATTTTAAAGCTCCTAGCCCTTATTTGCCATTAAATAGAAACAAAATCCCAAAGGGAGCCAATAATAAATAGTCTCTATTCATGATTTACCATTGACTTATTAAATCTGTAATTCAGCACAAACGGCTCCTTAATTTCTTCCCAATTTTTTTGCAGGTTGAGCCGAGGAATGGCTTGATGAACTGCTTTGTTCACCAGAAACCAATCCCTTTCACTTGCTGTCAGTTAATTGAAGAAAACAATTCATAGGGAAAAAATTAACTGTAAGGACTACAAATGCAACACTCTGTGCAGAAGCTGGCTAATCAAACAACACACCAGTAAATGAGTATTTAATCAGGAACTAGTAAATGAATTAATCTTCAGGTTTTTCCTATTTAACTTTGTTAACAGTGCCTTTGGATTAACAAAATTATGAAAAATATTGTAGCATATCCTTCAAAAAGATCCCATGGCAGCATATAGAGTGCAAAACTTCTTCAACAAGGTCAACTCAAGAGCACCTAAGATATAAGGCAAACTACACATGATAAAAGAGGCTGGCACATTTATCTGACAAGGGATTCTTTTTCTATGGTTAACATCAAGAACTGAATTAGTGGAGCTCCGTGGGACCAAGTTGGCGAAAGGTTCCACTAAATAAAATTGGACTCATACATGCAATAAAGGAAGGGTCCCCAATACATAAAGAAAAGGGTTTGGAAAAATAATTAAATAAAAAGACTTAAGGCAAATTATATATGTAAGGAACAAAAAATCCAATGGCAGAAGCTCCCAACTTTCTGCAGGAAAACCACCATAATCGATAATTACAAAGAAGAACCATGACAAGATGGGCACTAGAAAGTTATAATCATTTAAATGATAAAACTTAAATTTGTGCCCACCTGTTCACCACACATAGTGCAATTATCACCCTCAACTAGGGTGCAATTATCACCCTCAACTAGGGTCACCATGTTTGAATTTGGATTTCCCACTGCAAACTATATCTGACTGATTCCTCAATAATGCTTTTTATAAAGGATTACTGTTACGCCCCTTGTTAAATTATTATTTAATTCTCCTCGATCCTTTCTTTACTATTGGATCATTGACCAAAAAATCAATTACCCCTCTTGGCCATCTAGGATGGTCTTGCCCACAGCCTCTATGCTTATCATTACAGAGATGGCAAAAGGGAAGCAAATTCGAAATGGCCATTACACCAACTTCCGACCAAGTACCAGCCTGGACCAGGAACCTAAGAAATTATCCATATAATCAAAGCATGTTTCAAAATAAAGACTGAAGCTTCAAATGTTTTCATCTCTGTCAGCCCCACCATTATTCCGCTTTTCACCTTACCACCACTAACAATTAACCGTACCAACATAAATCATAGAATTTATCTTAAAAGAATAATGAAAGCATTAGTATCATTCAAACTAGATCAAACATCAGTATTGGTTCTCAAATCAGTTTCTAAAAAAAACATGGTAATACTTGATGCCAGCTGTGCACATTAGATTTGATTGTAATCCTCCTTACTAGTTGGAAAGGACAACTACCAAACTCTAAATCATGCAGCCGCTTGAATAAAATAACAGGAATAACATGTTTTCAATATGGATGCATGTGTCTTTTGTGTGCCTATATGTTATAGGCCGCAATATTTGGCCTGGGGGTGAACAAGATACAGACCTGTGGATTGGAAACTGAGGGAAGAGCTTGGAGACTCTTTCAGCGAAGTCACCAAACTGATAGATACCATTGGTGCAGAGATATCTACCAGAAGCAGCAGGAGACTCGAATAGTAACACTTGGGCCTTTGCAACATCTTTAACATGCACAGCTCCCAACCAGTGATACTCTTGAGTTTCTTTTGATCCCTGCAACAACTGCAGTAACACAGCACAGCTTGCATTCAAATAAGGTTGCAGGAGTGGGCCTAGACATGTAGCTGGGTTGATAGCAACTACATCCATCCCTTGCTTCTCCGCAAATTCCCATGCTGCTTTCTCTGCCAGTGTCTTTGACACTGGATACCATTTCTGTCATACAAATGCAGCACAAAACCAACCTCAGTCATGAACAGATTCACGCATTTATGCATTAAGTAAACCACTTAACCCAGAAAACTCAACTCA
The DNA here is from genome assembly GCA_013180625.2 of Boswellia sacra. Classification (NCBI taxonomy): domain Eukaryota; kingdom Viridiplantae; phylum Streptophyta; class Magnoliopsida; order Sapindales; family Burseraceae; genus Boswellia; species Boswellia sacra. Next base: position 115,501 of record SNVD02001330.1, on the reverse strand, counting down.
ATAATAATGACGCAAATATAATCATAGAGAAAGATAAAACTACTAATATACTAAAAAAAGGCTCCAGAGTCAACTAAAAGCGAGTCACCTCACCTAAGTGTACTACATCAAAAAAACAAAAAATAAAATAAAAAGAAGACTCTCAATAGAGAGACACAACTAACACGCATGTGATCCACTCTTTTAGCAATTAACCACTCAAGCCAACTATTGAACATGACAAATTTTTCCGATTTGGCTTCCATCAAAATAAACCAATGAATAATCTAGAGATTCAGGAAATGAATTCATCATACCTTCCGAGACTTGCAATAGTCAAGATCAGTCCACGAAGTCTCATCAAAGACCTTATCTTTAGGCCAACTGGGATTAGGCACAATCGCAGAAATTGAGCTGGTGAGCACCACACGCCTCACCTTGAACTTGTTGGCAGCCTCTAACACATTGATGGTGCCCTGCACAGCAGGCAAAACAAGTTCCTTTTCTGGGTCCTTTGGATCCTCCAACGTGCAAGGAGAGGCCACGTGGAAGACCCCCGTGCAGCCCTCTACAGCTTTCTCAACCGCCGGGTAATCCAACACGTCAGCCTCGTAGACATGGATGTTGGCTTTGGTGGCAGCTTGGAGGTTGAAGAGGTGAGATGGGTCGGAGCCGGGATAGATGGTAGCGTGGATGGTTGTGTAGCCGCTTGACAAGAGGGTTTGGATGAGCCAAGAGCCGATGAAGCCGTTGGCTCCTGTTACGCAAACTGCTTCTTTCGCCGGCTGTGTCATCACTTCACTGGGTTGTAGTTGTTGTTGTTGCTGTCTGAATTAGAGAGTGATGTTGTTGCTGCTGCTGCTGTTGTCGTTGTTGTTGTTGTTGAGATGATAAGTGACAGCGACAAATAGATAAGAACTATCAGTTCCGGTTTCAGTTGGACGATGACCCCTCCACGGTAGAATCCTAGTACCATAGTACATCATATGCACTGATAATAATTTTTTAAAATTAATATATTGACATATTGAATATACCGTAACGTAGCAAAATCCTTTTACGTAATACCACTAACTACCTTTAGGTTTACTAACATTTAGAAGTTTATTTTAGTATTTTTATTATTACTAACATTTAGAAGTTTATTTTAGTATTTTTATTGGAAGTAATGTTACTCTTATAAACTATTTATATAAATTTATTTATATAAATTGACGCAATAAAATATGATTTAATAAATAAATATAATAATTTAATAAATATATATTAATAATAAATAATATTAATTAATATGGATGATGTGTCGATCATATAGAGATGTCATATCAATTTATATATATAAATTTATATAAATAATTTGTATAAATAGTATTACTCTTTTTTTTTCACTCGTCAAACTATTACCTTTTTTATCAAAAAGACCCCAGCCAATTCATTCCGTCTGTGAGGGCAGTTTCGTCAAATAACGTACGACGATGTTCCAAATGGGTAATATGGTAAATAAACCATGAGATGTGATATAAAAAGAAGAGAGGACAGAGACCTTGCGTCAACGCCAAAAGTAAAATTAAAAACTTAAAACTGTTAGTAGTTATGGAAAACCTATCGACTCCAATTCCATAAGTCATTTTGGCACCAAAAAATTTTATTGTTGAAGGCTCAGAAGTAAGCTAATAGTAGAGACGGTGAAGGGTCAAAGTTGCGGTGAGTTTATGTCTTTTAAGTTGGGTTTGCGAAAAGCTTTGATATACGTCTTTTAAGGGGTATAATAGACTTTTGGTAACTTCCGTCAGTCTCAAAGTGGATGGAATTAGTTAGCTGGAGTTTTTTGATACAAAGTTGATAGTTTCGGGAGTGCAATGATAAAAACACTAAGGTGGGTTTGTGAATGGTGTTAAAGTAAACCTAAAGGTAGTAAAGGTAGTCAGTGATATTACCCCAATAATAATATATAATTCCCCAAATTTGGGTTAATTTTAGAATGATGAAGCTTGAGGGGCTTTTTCAAATTTAACAAAATCTAATTGAAAGTTAATTACGATAATCACCAAGTTGTGGGAGATCTTTTGATTTTTAGAATGATTTTTTTCTTTTTTAAATCGGCCATAGAGATAAAAGTCCATCTCCAAGATAATCTGCGAACACATCAGAGCTTAAAAACGAAGATATTCTCCCAAATGAGTTAAACATATTTTAAAGTATAATCCTTGAAGAGCAAATCACTCATTAGTTCATTCTAAATATAGTGATCAAATAATTTAATCTCATCATAATAGATGAGTAGGATGCTCGTTAACTTGTCAACTCATAATAACCAGAGAATAAAAAGAAAAAAAATTAAGATCTAACTAAATTTTAAACATCTTCTAAACTAATGGAATTGGGTTATTTTCTTTAATTTCTACTTTCTTTTTTTTTTTAATCCAATACCTTCCAAAAAAATAAGTGGTTTAATATGATTCAAATTAGTTGGCTTCCATTTTGTTATTAATTGAATTTTTAGATGACAAAATAACGCCATCAATAAAATGACACTTGGCAATTGTTAGAACAAAAAAATATGTAAACAAAAACTGGAATTGAAAAACACTAATACAACAATGAAACTAATGATCATATAAGATTAAACCACAAATCCAAGACTCGTGTATCAAGTATCTCCTTAAACAGAATCGCCACTCATCATAAGTATTTGAGGATCAAATCGTGTCTGTCTCCCGTATACAACAAAAATCATGAAGTTGCCTCCGGTGAACCGGAAATGCAAGCACTCTATCGTTCTAAACAAGAATTCTCTCTCTTTTCTGTATATTCTAAAAGAGCAAAAAAAAAAAATATTTATAGAAGATCAGAATTTGTAAAGACTCCAAATTTAGTTTGTAACTTGTAACAACTCAAAATTTAATTTGTAACTATTGTAATGACTCAAAATTTTATTTGTAACCATTGATTAATAACATTAATCTATAAGTCACAAAATTAAATTTGTAACCACTCATTAAACCTTAAGTTACAAAATTAAATTTGTAATGACTCATTAATTCAAAAGTTACAAAATTAAATTTGTTTCATTAACTTGTCATTAGCCCATGAATCAAACCGTTTTTCATCGGTAATGACACATGATTCTAAATCTAGAATGTGGGAGCTAATTGGGAGTCTTCTGAAAAGAATACGTAGCATTATAAAATTATGTCATGTCATAAAAATTAAGATCGAAGGCATGTGTGAAAGGATATAAAAATACCCATTTACAACTTAAAAGGTGATTCTTCTTTTTTCTTGCTCCTCGTGACCTTTTCTATCATTTAGACTATTGATAGCTTGCAAAATTCATAAGCATAATTTAACACTGTTTAATCCTTTAAATGTTAAGATTCCATTTCAGTTATGTTAATTACTCGACTGATTTAAGCGTCGAAGGCGTTTTATAAAATTGCCGACATCCTCTGAATTTTGATGTTCGTACTTAAGATGCAGTTGTTGAAAAGCTCTCATCATTCTTTAGTACGGAGATGCTCATCCCTACGAAGCAGAAATTTAGAAGAATAAGTTGTCAAATACCGAGCTTAAAGAGTTATTATAATATATTTTTTTCCTATTTGATACGTGGTTCAAGTTCGAGCCTCAGGTACTTTGATGCTGATTCAAATTTTTGATAACAACAGGATTGGTTCGATGTATATTTAGCACCAATTGACAACATGAACCGATTCTTTATTAAATAAAAGAATACAATAATAAATGCTTTAGCGCCAAGAAAAGCAACTAGGGGGCTGTGGGAGCACGTATGTACTCTTAATAAACATAAATGACATGTCATCTGTACTTCAGATATATAAATGAGTTGTCATCCACGTGCTGAATAATTACTTGATATGTCATCCATTTCTCGTCCAAGCTTCAAATGAGAGTCGTTTATTAAGTATGACCAGGCTAGCTCAACCCCAAGGTAAATGAGGCAGTTGGCCAGGACCCATATTTTAGAGAAGTCTCGTATATATTTATAATAACTTATTATTTTAATTTTTCTTTTAAAATATTAATATAAATAAATGACATAATATGACACTACAATTCATATAGCCACCCGTTATAGTCTATTTCCATGAGATTGAATTTTTTGATTTTTATGAGCGACCCCATGTAATTATCTTGGATTTTACTATGATACTGTAGCTGTACCTATACAGCAACAGTATATTTGTGTAAAAATTATAAACATATTGTAAAAATCGTAAACGAATGAATAAAAATTGTATGTAAAAAAGTCGTAAATGCAAAACATATAAAAATCGTAAATACGATTTTTTTCACTAGCTTACAGTTTTTAAACATAGTTTACGATTTTTACATGCTATAGTAAAGCTGCTGTATAGGTACAGTAATTGTACTGTAACATGACTCAATTATTATAGCGTAAAAAATAATATAATTAGAATTAAAAAAATCAATGATTTTTATACGAGTCCGAGTCCGAGTCCTCCGCTTACAAATTAAAATATAAATAAAGTATAAAATCTAGCTCTACTGTCTACACCATTCTTCTCTTTCTTGATAACTCAACAAACATTTCTCTGATCACTCTCAAGGTGACTTCATTTTCTTCCTCTCCATTTTCAGACGGTGCTAATTACACTCTCTAAATTACCTCACCAAAGATGAATTCAATTTTTATAGGATCTATCATTTTATATTTTTATTATTTTTCGATTGTTATACATATTATTAATTTATTCACTTATCTATAGTTATTATTAGTTTTTATTTATTGATAGTTATTGTTTCTTTTGCATTTGTTTGTCTTAATTAACGATTAGTCTTAGAAATGACTACTAGAAATTATGAATATGGATTTGAAAAGCTTAAGAAAAAAAAAGAATTAGAAAAAGTAATTGAATCTAGAAAAGGAGCTCTTGAAAATTTTGTTAAAATTAATAAAAAAAATATATGTTGGTGAAATTTCAGTAATTAAGCAAGAGCAAAACATACTGATAGAATCTAATAAAAGAAAATATAATATAGAATATATTGATAATCAAATATGTAATATCACTCTTTCTAATAAAAAATAAAAAATATTGAGAAAACTAAAAAAATAAAGAAATTCAAAATCTTGATGAAATATCTAATCCAAATAGTGTATTTGATCAAAGAAGATATATATATATATATATCTAATCCAAATAGTGTATTTGATATATATATATATATATATATATATATATATATAATAATAATAATAATAATAATAATAATAAAATGAGAGATCTATTAATAGAAAAAGGTCTCATTAGAGATAATATAATTTTTTCAAAAGATGAAACGTTCTAGACATTTCTTATACCCGCATATTATACTAAAAAAGTATGAAATGGAGAAAAAATGATGGGAAATAGTTAATATATTCAAAAGATTATGATAAAATATATTGTTTTTGTTGCAAATTATTTAATATGAAATGTAGTAAATGTAAATCATGAAACCATAATACACATAGCCACCCATATAATCCACTTCTATTAGATTGAATTTTTTAATTTTTATAAGTGACCCCATGAAATTATTATAGCTTAAAGGATCATACAATTGGAATTAAAAAATCAATGATTTTTGTACAAGTCGTCCACTTACAAATTAAAATATAAATAAAGTATAAAATCTTGATCTACTGCCTGCAAAGTTCTTCTCTTCACAACTCAACAACCATTTGTCTAATCATTCTCAATGTGACTTCATTTTTCTCATCTCCATTTCCAATCATAATTACACTCTCTAGGTTACTTAACCAAGATCAATTCAATTTTTACAGGATCTATCATTTTTTGTTTTCATTAATTACATTGTTATACATATTATTAATTTATTCATATTTATTTATAATTGTTATTAATTTTTATTTATTTATAATTATTGTTTATTTTGTATTTGTTTGTTTTAATTAATTATTAGTCTTAGAAAGAAAAATTTTCATCCTTGAGCTTGAGGTTTAGCCTAAATACAATTTACCCTCTATCTTTCGGAAATACCCCCAAATGACCTTACTGTTACTTGTTGTTTGTCTCTGTAAATGAATTGAGGATTACACTGGTAAACTTACATGAACTTTTGAATTAGAAAGCGTGAGGAATGGTTGACTTGATACATCTACTTCACTTATTTTGTTTTTTATCATTTTGTTTTTTTTTTCTCTTATTCGTTTTCCTTTTTTTTCTTCTCTTTTTTCTCTTTCTCTCTGTTTTTTTTTTCCCCTTCTTCTCCTTCTCCTTCTTCTTCTTCTATTGTCTTTCTTCCTACGAAGCAAGGATCCTAATCCTCTCCTTTTTTTTTTTCCTTCCTCACACTCGCATCCCTGTTCTCCTACCTTTCTCACCACGATTTTTTCAACCCCATTACAACTAGACCTAGCAACAAATCATATTAGAGCAATTTTATGTTGTTTCGCATTCGTATAGTGTTAAATTATGTTAATCCAAAGATAATCTATTAACTTATTATGTCTAAATATTAGAACCTAAATTCGACTGTTAACTTAAAATGTTACCTCGATCTAACCCATTTAACCATTTTTTTATTTTTCAGTTAGACAACAATATGTGTAAATGATTTGTATAAATTCTAAATATAAAACATAAATAATAGTGCATAAATTTAATAACCAAGAAATATTTTGAAATTTAATGAAAAATCCAAATTTAATATAATACGAAAACATAAACAAAGTTATAAATTAGTATTAGAATAATTTGAATTAGGTTAAACAAAATTATAAATTAATATTTGTATAATTTGTTATATTTTAATATATTTTTTATATATCATAAATAAATTTACTAAATTATTCTCAATATTAATGGATTAAATGAGTAGGATAAACTTAAATACGATATAATATCAAACGGATTTTATTGTATTAACCCATTAATGATCTGATTTGATAATATTATAGCCAAAATACTTTATTATAGATTAGATTTGTATCATGTTAACGGGTTGCATAGAAGTTGTCAAGTCTAATTGCAACATTATCACCTAATCGCACAATTCTGCATTGTAGCATCACCACCCAATCAATCAAACAACCCTGACATTGCTGCATCACCACCCAATCAATCGATCAACCCCCCGCATCAGTGTATCACCACCTCATCACAAAGCCACCTATAGAATCACACAACCCTCCAATACTGCATAACAAAATACCACCTGCTCACTCTTCGAAGAAACAATGCTTTAACTCAATACTAGATGGTTTTCCAATTGCACACAAACAAATCAAAACTTATAATATTGTTTTCAGCAACTGAAACAAATCAAACCCAGAATTAAATTCCACTTTATTAGAATTAATCAAAACACAAAGTTATGTAAGCCCACAAACAAATCAAGCTTGAAACCAATCCTTGACTCATCTGCAACTCCTCTCATGGGACTTGACACGACCCGCCCCTAGCTAACACGGGCGAATCGTGCCTAAAACTGTACTAAGAAAATCTGACTTTTTAAAATATGCTAATTTATGAAAAATTTGGCAGAGTTTCCCCTGTATTTTAGACTAATCCCCCTGCCAAGTACACAAAATTCAACACTTCCAAAATATTTATATAACCACTAACTTCCTTTTCGGGACCTTAAGTCCATCTATTAAAATAATTATATCTCCAAAACAGTCTTTAGAAGAAAATATGGCCTCCGGCCTCAAATATGATTAATTTCGATTCAAAAAGTTTACAACCAAAATTTTAAATATAAGTTTAAAAACTCAAACATGATTGAATAAACAAAAATGTCTGAAAGAAACTAAAACAAATCTTTGATACATATACGATATCAAATATTTACATATGCAAGAAAACCATCTACGATAATACAATAAGATATAAAAAAAGAAAGCTCTCAAAAAATCATCAAATGGCCAACCTCAAGCAGCTACTGGCGTTCCGACTGAACACTGCAATCTCCTGGGAAAAATGGTTTTTTAAAAAAAATAGGGTGAGTATAAACTCAGTGAGTGGGATAGAGTCATTAAAATAGATAAAAATTTGCATAAGATAAAATAATACATCATAACAAGTAATTAACTAAAAATTCTGCTTTACTAGCATTGATTAGAAAACTGCTTCTAAAAGATACAAAAACGAGCTAATCTTTAAATAATCCATATGCCTTTCACAAAAATCAAATTTTTGATATAAAAATATTCTAAGGCATTTCCACTTGTATTCAAAATTCAATTTGATAACCGTATTAAGGTTCTAATTCCCGTAAAACTCATTTCGCATTTTAAAATTTCTAAATCATTACAGTTTCACTAATCAAGTACCCAAACTAATCTGACTGATCATGACCTGGCGGGGCTAGGATCGCTCAGGCCAAGATATCTCTATACTGATCCTACGCATGCGCAGAGCTGCCCCCAAAGGGCTAAACATCCAGATCACACGGCCCAAAGCCTCTATGTGTGCCTGAATGGGTCCCAAAGACCTCTATACTTTCACTATCTGAATGAATTGGGTACTAGCTTAGTAAAACATAAAAATTCAATTCTGTACTTTTAAATCTCTAAAACATTAAACAATTCTTTCTAATAACAACATAGATAAAATTTGATAAACCATGAAATATGCTTCATACAAGAATAAAGGAATATCTGTTTACTAATATAATAAAGTTTCGCTAACAATTATAATAAAAATAGAAATTTATAAATTATAATTCAATTATTGGTAAAAATGTATGTTTTTTCCACTCACAATCTTGTGGATTAACTTGTGTGGCAACGTCTTCCGCGATCGGATCCCGGTATGGATTAGGAACCGTAGTCTCACCTAAAGGAAAAGCCAAATAAAGTTCTTTAATTGCACAAAACCACAATCTCACCAATAACATACTAATTCTCTTAATTACTTCCATTTTCACACTTCTTAAACTGACCAATTCTGGTTCTCCGATTTTTAATAATTAATTCACTCATCCAAATGGTCTAATATTTTATAAAGGTCTTCTACACATACATACCTAATATCATATCAAATTGCATAGCATTCTGTGTTCATTTGATCCCTCAAATCCTTCATTTTTCCAGATACATAAATTCTGTAAATTCCCTTCCAAATCTGACCTCTCCCTATTCCAAAATACATGATAATTTGTACTAAATTCATAAAATCACCAAACTTTCCAGATTTAAACTAGACATACATACAAACTCATATCCCAAATTTCATAATTTTTGAAGACCTCTAGATACCTTAATTAACTTGCCCAATACTGATTTTCTGCAGAAAAACTGAATTTCTAGTGGTGAACAGTAAACTTCGAAAATTCATAATAAATTGCATACTCCACATTTTTCAGTGAATCCAACTTTAAACAATTCCTTAAGATGTCTATTTTAACATATATAAATTTCAGAATTAAATTCAAATCCAACAGACTGCTATAATTTTCGAAATTTGTACTGTTCACAGAATCCCTAATTTCCCATAATTATCATCAAAACTTCAATTCCTTCAAAATACAAGAAATTGAAGCTTAAATAAGCATGGAAATCTCATTTCTCTCTCTAGTTTCTCTCTCTATTACATCTCCAAATATCAAATAACCTCCTCCTAATATTAATCTAGAGATAGGATTGAAATTATATAATCTAATTAAATGAAGAGATGAAGAAATTACCTTAAAATCTTCAAATTCCTTAGAAAAAATCAAAATTTTCTCTTGCTTTCTCCCCCCTTGTCTCACGTTCCCCCCCTCTGTCTTCTCTTCTGGATTTTTCTCTTTTCTTTTCTAATTATATCTTAATTAATCCTAATATAAATATATGGCATATAAATGAATAAAAGACTTATGGCATGGGCTGGGCTAAAAAAATTTGATGGGCTAGGCTTAGTTAAAGTAGTAATGGGCTTTACAATACTAACCCCCTAAAAAAAATTTCGTCCTCGAAATTACTAACCTGAGAGAAAGAGATGTGGGTATTGAGCTCGCATAACGTCTTCTCGCTCCCACGTAGCTTCTTCCTTCAAGTGATTTCGCCACCATACCTTAACCAAGGGAATAGTCTTGGCACGAAGTACTTGCTGTTTCCATTCTATGATCTCTAATGGTTCTTCTTCAAAAGTCAAGTCTTCTTTTAATTTAATTGGCTGCTGTTGAAGGATATGGCTTGGATCATACACGTACTTGCGAAGCATAGAGACATGAAACACATTATGTATTTTCGACAACTCTGGAGGCAAAGCTAAACGGTAAGCAACTGTGCCCACACGCTCTATGATCTCGTAAGGCCCAATATAACGTGGACTTAGTTTCCCACGTTTACCAAAACGAAGCACACCTTTCCAAGGAGATATCTTCAAAAATACTTTATCTCCCACCTGAAACTCCAGATCTCTTCTACGCTTATCAGTATAACTCTTCTGTCGATCTTGTGCTGCCTTCATCTTGTTTCTAATAATAACTATCTTTTCATTCGTATCCTGTACCAGTTCTGGTCCTAATAGTCTCCTCTCACCCACTTCATCCCAACATATTGGTGTTCTACATTTTCTTCCATATAGAGCCTCATAAGGTGCCATTTCAATACTGGATTGGTAACTATTATTATAAGCAAATTCCATAAGAGGCAAATAAACATCCCAATTTCCTTTAAACTCCAATACACAAGCTCTAAGCATATCTTCAAGAGTTTGAATGGTACGCTCAGATTGACCATCTGTTTGTGGGTGAAAAGCTGTGCTGAAATTCAATTTTGTGCCTAAAGCTTTTTGTAAGCTAGGCCAAAATCTGGAAGTGAAACGTGGATCTCTATCTGAGATGATTGAAACAGGTGCACCATGAAGACGGACTATCTCTGCTACATAAATACTAGCTAGCCTATTCAATGAATAAGTAGCCTTGATAGGTAAAAAGTGGGCAGATTTTGTAAGACGATCTACCACTACCCAAATACCATCATGACCAGCCATAGTACGTGGAAGTCCTACCACAAAATCCATAGTAATATGTTCCCATTTCCATTCAGGGATAGGAAGTGGTTGAGAGAGTCCCGCAGGTTTCTGGTGCTCAGCTTTGATTTGTTGGCAAACTAAACACCGAGACACAAATTCTGCAATTTCTCGCTTCATACCTTGCCACCAATAATGTTCTCTCAAATTACGATACATCTTAGTACTTCCTGGATGCATTACATAGGCTGGAAAGTGAGCTTCTTCCATAATCTCTTTCTTTAATTCTTCAATGTTGGGCACACAAAGTCTATTTCCCATAACTAAGGCTCCATCATCTCTAACCGCAAAGTCTGATCGTAAGCCTTTCTTCACCTCTTCTATCAGTTTCATTAACTGAGGATCTTGTATTTGTGCATCTCTAACTTTATTAATTAAAGTAGGTCTAACATGAAAATTGGCTAGTAGCACACTTGAGTCATTAATTGTTAACTCAATTCCCAAGGACCTCAATTCAATCAATAAAGGTAGATATGTCACCCTCAAATAGGCTATAGAGCTCGAGGACTTTCGGCTGAGTGCATCTGCTACTATATTTGCTTTACCTGGGTGATAGTCAATTGTGCAGTCATAATCTTTGATAAGCTCAATCCATCTTCTCTGCCTAAGATTCAATTCTTTTTGAGTGAATAAATACTTGAGGCTCTTGTGATCTGTGTAAATTTGACATGTTGTCCCATACAAGTAATGTCGCCAAGTCTTGAGTGCAAATACAATTGCTGCCAATTCTAAGTCATGGGTAGGATAATTTTGTTCATGCTTCTTTAGTTGTCTTGAAGCATAAGCTATCACCTTCCCGTGTTGCATCAAAACACAACCTAACCCCTGTCTAGAGGCATCACTGTAAATCACGAACCCGTCATTACCGGATGGAAGAGTAAGTATGGGTGCAGAAGTTAATCGTGTTTTGAGCTCTTGAAAACACTGCTCACAAGCATCAGTCCACTCAAACTTCACTTCCTTACGAGTCAACCGTGTTAATGGAACAACAATTCTGGAAAAATTCTCAATAAATCTCCTATAATAACCTGCCAAGCCAAGAAAACTTCTGACTTCTGTTACATTAGTGGGTCTCTCCCATTTAATAATAGCTTCTATCTTCTGAGGATCTACATACACCCCTTCAGCTGATATCACATGTCCTAAAAACACAACTTTGTCCAGCCAAAACTGGCATTTGCTGAATTTGGCATAAAGTTGTTTCTCCCTCAAAGTCTGCAAAACTATCTTTAAATGTTCTGCATGCTCCTCCTTGTCTCGCGAATACACCAATATGTCATCAACAAACACAATAACAAAGCGATCCAAATAAGGATGAAATACTCGATTCATCAGGTCCATAAAAACTGCTGGAGCATTAGTCAACCCAAACGGCATTACAAGAAATTCATAGTGCCCATAACGAGTTCTGAAAGCAGTCTTAGGTACATCGGCCTCTCTAATTTTGAGTTGATGGTAACCCGAGCGCAAATCTATCTTGGAGAAAACCCTTGCACCTTGCAACTGATCAAACAAATCATCAATACGAGGAAGAGGATACTTGTTACGTATTGTCACCTTGTTCAACTGTCGGTAGTCTATACATAACCGCATTGTTCCATCCTTCTTTTTAACAAACAAGACCGGTGCTCCCCATGGTGAAACACTGGGTCTAATAAACCCCTTATCAACCAACTCTTGCAGTTGCACTTTTAACTCCTTTAACTCTGCTGGAGCCATTCTGTATGGTGCCATGGAAATAGGAGTTGTACCAGGAGCTAAGTCAATTGTGAATTCAACCTCCCTATCTGGTGGTAAACCGGGTAAATCTTCTGGAAACACATCCGGGAAATCTTGTACAATAGGAATGTCTTCTATCTTTGCTTCACCTATTGAAGTATCAATGACATGAGCTAGGTAGGCCGAACATCCCTTTTCAAATAATCGTTTAGCTTCAAGAGCAGATATTATGCAAGTAGAGAGGATTCGTCGATCTCCATAGAAAATAAATTCAGGTGTTTCAGGTTTTCTAAACACCACCTCCTTCTTGAAGCAATCGACAGATGCATGGTGAGTTGCAAGCCAATCCATTCCCAATATCACATCGAAGTCTCGGATATCTAAAGGAATCAAGTTTGCTAATAGATCATGATTACCCACCTTCACAATGCAATCCTTAAGAACATTTCCTACCAAGATGGAATCCCCAATAGGTGTGGCTACTGCTAAAGTACACTCCAATGGTTTCAAATCTCTATCAGCATACATAGCAAACATACATGAAACAAAGGAATGGGTGGATCCAGGATCAATCAAAATGTGGGCCTTACGACCAAAGATAGTCAACGTACCAGTAACCACCTCTGGTGTAGCCTGTGCCTGCTGCTGAGTCATGGCAAAAACTCGTGCCTGTCGAACTGGCTGACTACCCTGTTGATTATTACTATTTCTTGAGGTATTCATTTGGTTTCTAGCTGAAGAAGTAGATGTCCCGGTTTGAAGCCTCCCTGATCCTCTATCTTTCTGAACAAGGCTGCTACCTTGAGTTAAAGTAGGACAAAATTTCTTAATATGCCCTGTCTGACCACAATGATAACAACCAGGTCTACCAAACCGACACTCTCCCTCATGAAGCTTGCCACAAGTCTCACATAATGAGTACGGAGTCATTCTGGATCTGTCATCATGTTGTCTGCTCCCCTTTCTACTAATCCGCTGATCTCTAGAATTACTTCCCACAGATTGTTGTATAGCTCCCTGTCTAGAACTTTGTTTTTGCCCCTCTGGTGGACCCTGTCTCTGAGTACTCTTATAACTATCAGAATAAGCTGAATAACTGCCCCCTCTCTTGCTTGGTCGGTGGCTAGTACTATCAACTGGCCAACTCTGCTGACGTTTATAGCTTGAATCAGCTCGGTTAGCCTCTCCCAAATTTCTCTCAACTTTCATAGCAGCTTGGACTAACTTACCAAAGTCATCATAATTGTTGGCAGCAAGTACAACTCTGATTTCTCTACGTAATCCTTCTTCAAACTTTTTACACCTTTCCTCCTCATCAGCCACAATAGAAGGAGCAAATCTAGAGAGCTCTAAAAATTTCTTCTCATACTCCTCCACTGATCTGGACCCTTGAACCAGTCTCAAGAACTCACTACGCTTGATATCTTTGTACACAGCAGGAAAGTAGTGATCAAAGAACTCCTTTTTGAACAAAGCCCAAGTAATAACTTCCTGTGATGGATAACGACGCTGAACTGACTCCCACCAGTGATATGCTCCACCCTCTAATAAAAATGTAGCAAAAAGCAATTTCTGCTCATCAATACACCCCATAACTCCAAAGATACGCTCTAGCTTGCTTAACCAAGCCTCTGCACTAGGAGGATCAACATTACCATCAAAGCTTTGACCACCCAACATCCTAACCCGCTCAATAGTATTCTCTTCCCTAACACGCCCTTGATGTTGAGTAACAGTAGCAACGAGCTGGGCTAGTGCATCTACTGAGTGTATAATGATAGGAGGGTCACGGTGATTCCTATTCTCATTTCCTCTCGCATTTGACTGTCTTTCCTCTCCACGACTATGTTCATTTTCCCCTTCACCTTCAGGTGGTGGTGGAGAATTTGCAGTTTGGTTCAGTCCGCCCCTGGCTCTAGTGCGAGGTCTGCCTGTATGTTGGCTCATGATGATGCCTACAAAATATAACGCTTCTTTTATCATTACAAAACTATGTTTATGCAACCGTGAAAAACTTAACAAAATCTTAAAAACCATGCTCTGATACCAAGTTGACACGACCCGCCCCTAGCTAACACGGGCGAATCGTGCCTAAAACTGTACTAAGAAAATCTGACTTTTTAAAATATGCTAATTTATGAAAAATTTGGCAGAGTTTCCCCTGTATTTTAGACTAATCCCCCTGCCAAGTACACAAAATTCAACACTTCCAAAATATTTATATAACCACTAACTTCCTTTTCGGGACCTTAAGTCCATCTATTAAAATAATTGTATCTCCAAAACAGTCTTTAGAAGAAAATATGGCCTCCGGCCTCAAATATGATTAATTTCGATTCAAAAAGTTTACAACCAAAATTTTAAATATAAGTTTAAAAACTCAAACATGATTGAATAAACAAAAATGTCTAAAAGAAACTAAAACAAATCTTTGATACATATACGATATCAAATATTTACATATGCAAGAAAACCATCTACGATAATACAATAAGATATAAAAAAAGAAAGCTCTCAAAACATCATCAAATGGCCAACCTCAAGCAGCTACTGGCGTTCCGACTGAACACTGCAATCTCCTGGGAAAAATGGTTTTTTAAAAAAAATAGGGTGAGTATAAACTCAGTGAGTGGGATAGAGTCATTAAAATAGATAAAAATTTGCATAAGATAAAATAATACATCATAACAAGTAATTAACTAAAAATTCTGCTTTACTAGCATTGATTAGAAAACTGCTTCTAAAAGATACAAAAACGAGCTAATCTTTAAATAATCCATATGCCTTTCACAAAAATCAAATTTTTGATATAAAAATATTCTAAGGCATTTCCACTTGTATTCAAAATTCAATTTGATAACCGTATTAAGGTTCTAATTCCCGTAAAACTCATTTCGCATTTTAAAATTTCTAAATCATTACAGTTTCACTAATCAAGTACCCAAACTAATCTGACTGATCATGACCTGGCGGGGCTAGGATCGCTCAGGCCAAGATATCTCTATACTGATCCTACGCATGCGCAGAGCTGCCCCCAAAGGGCTAAACATCCAGATCACACGGCCCAAAGCCTCTATGTGTGCCTGAATGGGTCCCAAAGACCTCTATACTTTCACTATCTGAATGAATTGGGTACTAGCTTAGTAAAACATAAAAATTCAATTCTGTACTTTTAAATCTCTAAAACATTAAACAATTCTTTCTAATAACAACATAGATAAAATTTGATAAATCATGAAATATGCTTCATACAAGAATAAAGGAATATCTGTTTACTAATATAATAAAGTTTCGCTAACAATTATAATAAAAATAGAAATTTATAAATTATAATTCAATTATTGGTAAAAATGTATGTTTTTTTCACACTCACAATCTTGTGGATTAACTTGTGTGGCAACGTCTTCCGCGATCGGATCCCGATATGGATTAGGAACCGTAGTCTCACCTAAAGGAAAAGCCAAATAAAGTTCTTTAATTGTACAAAACCACAATCTCACCAATAACATACTAATTCTCTTAATTACTTCCATTTTCACACTTCTTAAACTGACCAATTCTGGTTCTCCGATTTTTAATAATTAATTCACTCATCCAAATGGTCTAATATTTTATAAAGGTCTTCTACACATACATACCTAATATCATATCAAATTGCATAGCATTCTGTGTTCATTTGATCCCTCAAATCCTTCATTTTTCCAGATACATAAATTCTGTAAATTCCCTTCCAAATCTGACCTCTCCCTATTCCAAAATACATGATAATTTGTACTAAATTCATAAAATCACCAAACTTTCCAGATTTAAACTAGACATACATACAAACTCATATCCCAAATTTCATAATTTTTGAAGACCTCTAGATACCTTAATTAACTTGCCCAATACTGATTTTCTGCAGAAAAACTGAATTTCTAGTGGTGAACAGTAAACTTCGAAAATTCATAATAAATTGCATACTCCACATTTTTCAGTGAATCCAACTTTAAACAATTCCTTAAGATGTCTATTTTAATATATATAAATTTCAGAATTAAATTCAAATCCAACAGACTGCTATAATTTTCGAAATTTGTACTGTTCACAGAATCCCTAATTTCCCATAATTATCATCAAAACTTCAATTCCTTCAAAATACAAGAAATTGAAGCTTAAATAAGCATGGAAATCTCATTTCTCTCTCTAGTTTCTCTCTCTATTACATCTCCAAATATCAAATAACCTCCTCCTAATATTAATCTAGAGATAGGATTGAAATTATATAATCTAATTAAATGAAGAGATGAAGAAATTACCTTAAAATCTTCAAATTCCTTAGAAAAAATCAAAATTTTCTCTTGCTTTCTCCCCCCTTGTCTCACGTTCCCCCCCTCTGTCTTCTCTTCTGGATTTTTCTTTTTTCTTTTCTAATTATATCTTAATTAATCCTAATATAAATATATGGCATATAAATGAATAAAAGACTTATGGCATGGGCTGGGCTAAAAAAATTTGATGGGCTAGGCTTAGTTAAAGTAGTAATGGGCTTTACAGGACTCATCTCCAACTTCTCCAACCGAGAAAGCCAAAAACGCATCTCCCACATATGATCAACGACATTCCCATTTGTCTGTGTTTTAATCCCAAAATTTTTAATTTTTCAAATTTTCAAAATCTCCCAACCCCAATCGAGAACAACCAGTAAGGGTGGCAATTCAAGTTGGCGAGTCGTATTTGTGTCATATTGAGCTATGACACTATAAAGATTAATCAACACGAACACGATCCGTTTATTATTCGTGTCATGAAGGGTCAACATGAATACGATACGATTATTAAATGGGCAACACGACACAACACGCGAACATGAATAATAAACGATTCGTATTCGTGTTACATAGGTGTCTAATACAATTATTACACGTTTACACGATTAACACAACTCGTTTATAGTTACGACACGATTATAACACGATTACAATTATGACATGATTATTACATGATTATACACTATTTTTAAATGAGAAGGCTATAGCATAATATACAAAATTAAACAAAACTAAATACCAATAAATAATACAAACCTTAATATTTGATTTAGGAAATTACAAATTAAAAGTGATGTGTCTAGTATCTTTTTAATTATATTAATATAATAAAATATTATAATTTTTAATTTATAGTATGTGTAAAAATTATAAAATATTATTTGTATCAATAATCGTGTTAATCGTGTTTTAATTTATATTTGTGTTAATTGTGTTTAATATATATGCGTGTCATAAACAGATTCGTGTCATAAATGAATTTGTGTTATAAACGGGTCGCGTCATAATCGTGTTCACGGGTTGAAGGCACTCAATACGAACACGATACGATTATTAAAAAGGTTAAAAATTCTGACACGAATACGATTAAGGTGAACCCAAACCCGCAAATTTTCATATCGTATCGTGTCAAATTCGCCTGTCATGACTTAAATTGCCACCCTCAACGACCAGCAAACCTAATCCTCCCGCTACCCACCCTAATCACTTCCTCTGTTGTCGTCGCCACTGTTGCTATCAACACGCCCTTCCACCATCTCCTCCAAATAGCAGCAGCTCCAAATGTTCTAGTCCTACTAGCACTGAGAAATCGAGCAAGCACAAAAATTAACGATGAGAGAAGAAGAGAGAGAGGTAGGGGAGTTGAAACCTAAAACAAAGAGAGAAGAAGAGAGAGAGAGAGAGGCAAGAAAGGTGAAACTCAATGAAGAGAGAAGAAGAAATTTATTTTATTGGACTCGATTTTTATTTTTAATTTAATTATGTTTATCTTTATTATTAAAATAATTATAAAAGGGCATCAAAGTAATTTCATATTTAGCCATTGATTTTAAGGCAAGGGATTAATAGGGTCATTTGGAGCTATTTTTGAAAGGTCGAAGACAAAAATGTCATTAGACTAAATCTCATGGCCATGGATTAAATTCTTCCTCTTAAAATAACTACTAGAAATTATCAATATGGATTTGAAAAGCTTAAGAAAAAAAGAATTAGAAAAATTAGTTGAATCCAGAAAATAAGCTCTTGAATAATTTGTTAAAATTAAAAAAATGTTGGTAAAAGTTCAGTAATTAAGTAAGAGCAACACATAATAATATAATCTAATAAAGAAAAATTTGATGTTAAATATAATGATAGACAAAGGCGTAAAATCAATCTTTGTAATAAAGAAAATAAAAAAATTATTGAGAAAATTTAAACAAATTAAGCAATTCAAAATCCTGATAAAATTTTTAATCCAAATAATGTATATGATTCAAGAAGATTTTAAAAAAAAATCTTGATAATAAAATAAGAGACTTATTAGTAGAAAAATATCCCATTAGAGAATAATATGATTCTTCCAAAAGATGAAAAGTCTAGACATTCCTCACCTACATATAATCCTAAAAAATTATGAAATGGAGAAAAAATGATAGGGAATAGTTAGTATATTCAAAATATTATGAAAAACTATATTGTTTATATTACAATTATTTAATACGAAATCTAGTAAAAGTAAATGAAATAAAGAGGGAGCTATAGATTGAAAAAAGAATTTTTTTTTTCCGAATGCTTATATTACTTATAAAATTTCAATAGAACTTAGTTTTTCATAACTAAAATTGATAAAATTTTATCCAAGGTCAACTATGCCACAAGAAAACTTAAATGGATTAATTTTATTATCTATTAAAAATATTAAAAAAAACTTGAATATAGGGATTTGATAATATTTTTATATTTTAAAAGAAAATTTGATTTTATATAAAATATTATAAAAAATTAATTTTATAATTTTTTTAATTAAATATGGAAGGCCCCAATAGTTATTGCCTTGGGCCCATGGACCTTTTTGCCGGCCTGAGTGTAACACTTGGGACTTTCCAGTCATAACTCAAACCCAGACCAGAAATCTACCGCTTGTTGTCCGAATGTTGTCCACACGATAGCCCACTTGCAAGAAGCCGAAAACTCAACTGAAAGGAGTAAAAGTAGCAGTGACAGAATTCAAGTAGAAAAAGGCCATGAAAACAGCTACATTGCCATTCAGTTCTTGTGGGTATTCTTTTTCCTCTCCTTCTTCATCCTCATCTTCATCTGCATCTGCATCATCATTCAAGATTGTTATAATAATGGGAAAGAGCAACAAGAGGTCCCAACCTTCTTCTTCCAAGGTTTGTCCTTTCCTACAATGACCTGACTTTTGTGGCTACAATACCAATGTTCCTTTCGCTTACCATCGACTCTTGTTTTGGAGGAAATTTTAGTGAAGTTAAAATAAATGAGAAGAAAATGATTTTGCTAAGAGGGAATGTTCCCAGTTCCCTCAAGAAATTTCACATTGTGCTTGAGTTTATTTTTTCTTTTCTTTGCTTAAATTAGCAATCTTTAGTTGCTTATGAGTTGGCCACATGATCATGCAGATGATGTTTTGATTTTTCTTTAGAGACTGTATATCTTTCTTGAATGATCATGATTGATATGTCTTAGAAAATTGTTGATTTTACAGAGTGTTTAAGAATATAAATCACATACATTGCACTATGATTTCTTAATCAAATATGAAAATAGAAACTCGCTTTTCACAGAATCCTCAACTTGGCTTCTAGGTAATTCAGTGTGTGCAAAATTAATGAGCTTTCTCATTATTCTATGGAAGTCACTTTTCATAGCAGTGATGTTTATATTTAACAACATAGTTTTATTTTTGGGGTACATTAGATTGCCTCTAACAGGCTTTCTGCTGGTAGGATTCCGAGTCAACACCTCCAAGAATTACATCTAATGTGAAGCAGAATTTGCAATTTTTGAGGCTATGGAAGGTTGGTTATATATTGATACACTGAAGCCTTGATCAGACTTTTCTTTTATCTTATTCAAGAATACTCTTTTAGGAGTTCCAAAAGAGGAAGTCTAGCACACCTAGGCCCTCTACAAGTTACCGTAGGAAAAAGGTCGAGAAAGAGGACCTTCCTGACGATACAGAGCTATATCGTGATCCTACCACAGCTCTTTACTAGTAATTCACTTTCCAGGTTTCTTTCTTATTTCAAATTTGTTATTTTAACCATTTCTTCTTAACCTTCTTGGCCATTCATTGAGCTTTATTTGCTAAATGATCTTTTACAGTACAAACCAGGGCCTAGATGATGCAGTTCCTGTTTTGCTTGTTGATGGGTATAATGTCTGCGGATATTGGCCAAAGCTAAAGAAACATTTTATGCAAGGAAGGCTAGATGTTGCTCGCCAGAAGCTAATTGATGAACTTATAACTTTTAGTACGTTAAGAGGTTTGTGGTTTATAACTCTATTTAAGTTGACAAATTGGTTGTGTTCAATGTATTAGTTATACTATGACAAGTTGTGTGAACATTTATGTGAATTTTTGTGCTCATGGTTGCATATGACGAGGCATCTTAATATCTTTATCTCCTGGTTTTCCAAATGTTTGACATAGCATTGACTCAATTTATCTAAAATGCTTATGCTAAAAGTTTGGTGGTTATTTCCTTTCTATATGTTGATGTCACCACTTCACTTAATGATTTCTGGAACATTTACAGAGGTGAAAGTGGTAGTTGTATTTGATGCGATGATGTCTGGACTCCCCACTCACAAAGAGAGTTTTGCCGGGTATTATTTATCAACCTAAATCATGCTTATATTGTCTTCCAGACCAGACCATCTTAAACTTGCACACACTAATACACTAATTTTTGCATGTATATTTCTTGGCTGGGGATATTTTTGTATGCATGAAAGCTTCCTTGCACCTTTCATGCGTGTCCACTGGTCAGAAAGCTTGTTTATGGGTATACTAAGTTAACTTGTAGTTTCTTACTTGAAAACATCATAGGAGTTAAAACTTGCTAGTTGAAGAGACCCAGTACATTTCAGCACAATAAAGACTTGGAAAGAATCATAACAAGAAAGCTTAGGTGTTTGCATTAAAGAAGAAGATGAAGTTGTGAGAGAACAAACGATAGGCAACAAAATATGAAGCCATTATATTTTCCAACTCCTTCATTGTTGCGATACTGCTAAAAATTCCCACATGAAGAATAAGCTTGTAGATAGAAATCGTACAAGTAAAAAGAGCTAATTGCTATACCAAGAAGTTCTCATAATGTAACCTTTTGGCTTCCATAGATGATGGTTCTCTTCAATCTTGGACAAGGCATGGAGAACTTGTCAGTTTTGACTATGATTTACTGAAACTTCAAGGAATATCCAACTCTTCAGTCTTTGTTGGTGCTGCTAGTGCATTTATGCAGTTTTATAGATGTCATGGGCTAGGTAAAAGACCTTGGTGCAGAAAACTTTGTTTTTCCTGAAGAAGATATCAAGTGTAGAACTTTTCTTTCTGACTGTCATTTTCTTTGTTGATTGAAAGTCTTTATGTCCTACAATGAACTTTACGGAATAAGCTTTCCCTGCCATTGATAATATCCATTTAGAGTTACTGATATCAAGAGTTAACAATGTTGCAGAATCGATATAGTTTTCTCTGGAGAATCATGTGCTGATTCATGGATTGAAAAAGAGGTGAGAATCTTATATCTCTCGCTTTCATGACATAAATGATATAATTTTTTTGGTTTAACAGGTGTAGATTGAATTCACATGCATCTGTTATTGATAGTTCGATATTCCTTTCTTTCATTTATTTTGTGAAGGCTAACCACATTTGATCAATTGATATCATCATTTTTTTATTTTTAATTTTTGGCATTGTAAATTAATTTTTATACTGATGCATCTGATTTCCGCCAATATCTGTGAGAATGATTCACTTTTTAATATCACCTTAACTGCAGTTATATTGTCCGTATGTGAAATTGATTCATGGATTGAATTATACTCGAACACGACTATTCATTTAGGTTCTTGCTATTTATTCAATGAGTACTTCTAATTTACACTTTGTCAAGAAAACTTAAATATCATTATCAAAATGACAATGTACGTCATTACCCTGTTTATGGTTTTCCCTATCATTGTTTTCTCTTCACTAGGAAAGGTAAAAATCATAATGTTTTGCTGTGGAAACTATTACACTTGATTCCTTTGGAGATCAATCGTTAGGTAGTTTGAAGTTTCACTTTAGTATGTTTTCTCCAATTAGTAGTGGGGTTCATTTTTGTGTAACAGATTGTAGCTTTGAAGGAGGATGGATGTCCAAAAGTTTGGGTTGTGACTTCTGATCACTGTCAGCAGCATGCTGCACATGGAGCGGTATGAAATCTCCTCAGAATTCTTTTAGTAATCATGGGATATTTGTTGATTTTCTTGTAGTTTCTTTTACTATCTTTTACTTGGTGCTCAATAAATGGAGTGCCTTATTACAGTATTTCCCATGGAGTATGGAAACATCTACTAGTACAACTCGGTAGCACAAACCATATTCTACTTGTAGATATTGTCATTTTCTGTATGTAAACTGGATTATTCTTTTTCTTTCTTTCTGGAAATGGATCTTTCTTTCAATCCCATATTTGTAAGAATGCCAAAATGTATATCCTAAAGTTTTTGGGATATGTGAAAATTTCATTGGGGAATAGATTTTAGAAAGTTATATTTATTTATTCTAGTTGGAAAATAGATCGTTCCAAAGTAAGATAGATAAGATCATTTCGTTTCCGAGCAGACCAACCCCAAACTGATTGTTGGGGAGGATATGGGTCATGTGGTGATTTGGTGGGAGGATTATTACAACTTTGATTTTATAAAGTAGTAGGGGTTTATAGATAATGGTACAAGGAAGTTTTAATGTTTATTTTTCTTTTTCTTGTGGACCTTTCCCATTCCATTGAATCCCTTTTACAGTCTGCTTTAACCCATCAAATTTTGTTTATTCTTTTATCTTGAAACTGTTAGATATGAACATATTATATTTACAATGTAGGATCTGGACCAGAAACATCGTCTTAAAGGAAAAAAAATGTTGTTTATGTTCTTCACTTTTGGAATGATGACTTTTTTTGCAGAACTTTGACCTATGGTTTGGTTGCTTCTTTAACCAGAATATCAATAGAACTACCACTTCAGGGTTTCCAAATGTGATATATCTTGCTTTTCAAATTTCAGCTGTAGTTTACATTTTGTTCTGCAGAATGGCTCATATGTGCCTTCCATGTAGTTGTAGGTTTTATCTTATTCCTTCAATAGGTGACGCAACTGGTGAGGGACATCTGGTCTGAGTCACTCTTGTAATGCACAGTAACATTGATTTAATCATGCTCTTCGTCTGACCTAATGGACCTTTCTGATTTTCAGGGAGCCTTTGTTTGGAGTTCTAAGGCATTGGTTTCTGAGGTAAGGCATAATTACCTGTAAAAACATGGTGCGTTGTATGCTGGACATATGCAAATGGTACTCAAACAGTCAACGTGTTATTTCTCTGAATGGAATGAATAGCTTGACTGCATATGAAAAAAAAAATGGTACTTTAAGTAACTAACCCATCATTCATTTTGACCCTCTATTAATAGGGTGGTTACATCAACAAAATCATCAAGATTAGATTGTTGATTTCATGATGTGATTCTACATCACATTTAATAGTGCCTAAAGTGATTGCTAAGTGGTAACACTCTGAATTTAGCCATAAGCCTGAAATGAACATGTTCTTTGCATCACTAAGATCCATAAGTTAATTTCCATTTCATTTGTTTATTAGGACATGGTTTGTTTTAGTGTCTAGATTGTAAGATGTCCTTAGAACCCTAGCCCTCTTAATAATTTTATTAGCATAAATGATAGTGAATCTCCTTATTTTAGAAAACGATAGCAAGATGTCTTAGGGGTTTGATATTTATTAGAAGCAACCCCATCAAACTTTTATATGATATTGTCAGTGGTCCAAATTCATTTCTGAGAGTATAAAAGCGCCTATCATTCTCTTTAACTTAAGGAATTCAGTTTTGCTAATTAGTTAAAATTGAAAAATCGTAGGGCATAAAATGTCTTATATGTTCAAATAATGCAGTGAGGTATACAAATTCATACATGCCTCAAGCTTATCTGAAAAATCTGTCTTATGTTGTATTTACTTTCTTAACAAATATGTGTTCCTTGTTATGCAAATGATTTTGTCAACATATTATTGTTTAAATTTTATTTATGTTAATTTTGTCTTTTTGATGATCCATGTGTAGATTAAAACATCACAGAAGGAGGTTGAGAGGATGTTTCAAGAACAAAGGTGTTGTTTCCAATCATCTGTGGAATTAGATAACCATGCCATTTGGTGCTCTACATAGAGATTAATGTAGAACAAATGAACAAAAATTCGAGTTTAAATGGTCTAAAAATTTTAATAAATAGATATCTATACACAAGCCAAATTGATTTTTTGTTGTAATTTGATTAACAAAATAGCTGAATTTTCAGCATTCAAATGAAGCCTTCAATCAAATATGCATTGATACCATGTTAAGAAATTAGGGGGGTCTTGATACTTTAAAATAAGAAAAGAGGTTCAACAATAACTTTTTAACTCTACCAGTATGGTTACTTATACCAGCGGTTGAATTTTTAAACCTTTTTATAAAGCCTAGTTTGTGAAGATATTTCCGTTCTGTTTGGTCACCTCAAATGTTTCAATTTGTTAAGTCACTTGTCCGCATGGGGGTATGGGGGGAGGGGGGATTTTCTGCTGGAGTTTTGTGACTTTGACGAAATTTAATGCTTGGTTTTTTAGTTGAATTTGTGGAACAAGATTTGCTTTGCTTGTTTGAGTTTGTAAATAATCTGTTGTAATCACATGGCCTATTTATTTATTTTGTTGGCTGATTAAGATTAAAAAGTTTAATTTGCATCCGTGTTGATTTTGTTGATTGTTTGTTTGGTTTTCCTTGTAGGTCTACTTCCTTTCAAGGTAAATTGTTAAAGCACAATCTTGATGCTGAAGTTGTGGATGCTCTCAAGGATTTGAGGGATAAGCTATCAGAGACTGAGGCAAAGTAGCTCATCTTGCTAACCTTTACATCATGCCCTTGGCTTGAACCATGCTTACTGCAATTTTATCAAGACAGGATTGGCAAGCTTCAGTTTCTATAAAGATTGTTTTGTTGGCAAGTACAGATATTTATCACTCAAAACATAGGTCAAACTTTCCATCCAAACAATTTGAGGACTGAAGGCGATTTCAGTGGCTGCCACAACCAGAATAGAGGTACTGGATTCATTCAGTACTTAAGAAGTTTTAAAGTGATTCCTTGTCATGATGGCACGACCATATTTCTAATGAAGAGGTAAAATTAACAATAGTATCTTGCTAATGGAAGAGCGCCACTTTGCCCCATTTATGTCATACTCTGCAGTTTGTATTTTTTCCGGTTCCCCTCAAATGTAATATTAGATACAATTTAAAAGTCAATTTAATTCTTGTATCCTGTCAACTTGACAATTCTGTGTACTAACATCTCCGAATTTTTACTTGTCTATGTGATTGTATATGTATAATCTTTTTTCTTGTTACCCTCTGTGTATTTCATATTTACAAATCCACATCATGTCATTGTCATTTGGATGTAAGATTACACTTTACGAAACTGAAAGATATTTTCTGAAATGTATCATCATTCATGAATCTGTTCTTAACTGTTATATATTAAGCAGGAGAAAGGGACTAGCTTAGTTTCCAATAATCCTTTTTTGGCTGATAAAAAGGAATTTGAGGTTGGTATAGGAAGGGACACACAGAACAGGTTTTCTGCAGAATCTTGATATATTATGATATTACCATACTGTTTTGATTAGTTTGTTGTTTTGGGTGGGAGTTTCGTATTTATTGCATTCTAGTTTGTGCTGTCATGTTTTCTGGTTTACCAAATCCTTGAGGTTTTTGGCTGATTTTGAATGTTTTAATAGATATATTTCTCCACTGAAGAAATCATGGCAAATTGGCAATGCCAACCATTGCCTACCATTGCTATATCTGTTAACAAATTGGCTTTTTAATAGCCTAACATGAGGGGAAAGCTTTATTAGCCATTTAACATAAGTCTCAGGAAAATCTAACAAACTCTTAGAAAGGGCTTGCATACCTTATATCAGCCACTGATTGTTTTACTTTCCTTGTATGCATGGATGACTCTCTACTGAAGCTCTGGCTTTCAGGAGCCAAGTATAAACCCAATACCGATCATTGAATTTAGCCTTGAAAAATAGATGCTTGTTTCAACTAGGCCTATATATTTGAATCGAGCCCAGTCTAGCTTATCTAAATGGGCCTAGAGTCCAAGGATCTGCTTGACTCTGTATTTGCATTTTTGTTTTGGATCTAAGTGGAATTACGCTTAAAAGATATAAAGTAATTTACACCTATTCTACTTACAAATTCTTCATGCAATGGTATTGTATGATTCTCATGTCATCAACTTAATTATAATCGTTAATCCTTAAAATTCACTCTTTTAATGTTATCATGCCATATTATTTAGGAAAATTGAAAAAATGGACAAAATTAAGGGGTCTCATTGAAAAATGGACACATCCTGAAAAATTTTCATGCCAAAGACACTTTCTTGACAAAAAGACTCAAATACCCTTTTAAAGTAATTACTTGTATCAGACACAACTCTTTTCGGGGATGAAATTATCAAATTACAAACTATGGGGACTAAAAAAAATTAAAAGTATCCGACACTTGACACTCGACACTCGACACTCGACAAATATCCGACACTCGACACACGACATTTCACCATTTGACACACGACATTTCACCACTCGACAAACACTCGACACTCGACAAACACTCTACACTTAACATTCACCACTCGACAAACACTCGACACTCGATATTCACCACTCGACAAACACTCGACACTCGACATTACATAACTCGAGAAGACTCGACAAGTTATTTTCGAGTGTCGAGTGTCTTCTTCGGTCGTCTAAAGAGAGAGAAATAAGGCTCTGGAAAAAATTGAATACATAAGGGTAATTGGGTCTTTTTATCAAAAAAGTGTCAATGGCATAAAAATTTTTCAGGATGTGTCTATTTTTCATCAAGGGCCCCTAATTTTGTCTATTTTCTCAATTTTCTCATATTATTTTGTATGAGTTTCTATTAAAAAAAGTTGCAGATATAATATTATTCTTATAATCTAGTGTTCGAGTATTTTTCTGTTACTTGACAAGAGGATATTGGATATCCCACTTTCATTTCACCCTCACTATTACATATAAAAGTTGATTTACACGTGAACACCATATGGGTCAGCCCATGATTAATTGCACATCCAGACAGCTTGTCATGCCCATGCTTGTTTATCTTAATCTTGAACAGAGGAACCATGATGCACCAATACATGCGAGCCCAGTTTGCTGAGCAGGCCTGTTGTGGGCTAGAAAGAAATATTATAAAAAAAAAAACTAAAAATAGAAACTCCGTAGCATAGTGTTTTTTTTTTCCCAAGAAAATGCAGAATTTTTCAGTTGTTTTTAACCTAAACAAGTTATCGAATTATTCAAAGGTTTATTTGATATCTCAACAATTTCGTTGACACATTTTTGCTTGTTTAGCGATACTTAATAAACGTTGAAAAAAGTATTGAGTAGAGCATTCAATAGCTTAACATCATGCTAAATAGCACGAAAGAAAACGTGGTTATTACATTTAGAACAAAAAAAAAGGAAAAATTATGATTGAGTAGCAGATGAAAGAAGTCAAGAATCTTGGTGAGAACTTAAAACAGGCTTTTCAACATTAACTTTGTTTTTCAATTTCCCAAAAACATAATAAAGAAAGAAGAGAGTTAACACATTGGACAAAAACAAGAGTAATATTAAACCTACAACTTATCTACAAGTTGGCAAATTTTTAATGAATAGATAATTGCCTATCATGTAATTTAACATCTTTTATATATTTTTATTTTTTACTCATCAAGTGATATTTTATCAACTCAGATTATTAAAAAAAATTGATTGCAGTTGACTTTTTAAGTGTAGCGTTACTCGTAGGACAATTAAGCGAAGGCATACGATTACATACATACTACCTAGACTACACACATATCTATGACATATCTCTCTCTCAGATAACAGATGGGCATCGCATATGTACTCTATCAACCAAGAATACAAGCGTTGCATTGGTAGCCACATCTCTTTCTCTTGTCAGTTCCATTTTTCTCTTATACTCGTGCATTGCATACACATTTTTGGTTTGGTTTGGTTTGGTTTGGTTTAGCTTTCTTCTTCTCTTCTGTCACTTATTATTGTTTACAGAATATTGTCTTTCATCAAAACAAAACAAACACACCGCTGCCTTAATAAGGCCAATAAATACCACCGCTGCCTAGCTTTACATTACACATAGTAACAATCATCGTCCTTTTCCCTGTCAGAGCCAGATGCCTTAATTATTTATCATATCTTCATGCTCCCCTCCCCTACATCTACCCCTTAATTTCCCTTTTTTTCCTTTTAGTTTAACCGCCCTTGCAAGTTGTAGATACATATTAAGTTCTTAAGTGAAATGATTTCTTTTAACATTATATCAAAATCAAATATAATTTGACCTAACAATTACGTATTTGAATCCTCTTGGTGTTAAGTAAAAGACCCATACAAGGAATGTGAAAAGTGAGACCCGGCCCTTAAATACAAAGTTAAACTTTTAGATTAAGATAGGAAAGATAAACATGCTAGCTTTTCTATATTCTTGTTAGATCACCTAGCTAAATACAATATTTCACAAACTTAACTAGGGTAAAACTCAAAAGAGTAGAGAGGTTATAGAGTAAAGCTTGGACAAGTATAGTAATCATTTAGAAACTACACTACACATACAAGTTGATAAATTTTTACTTAAAATTAACCTAAAATAGACACTTAATTTACATGATCGATGCAGTACTAGTGATGTAGATATTTCATGTGACAAAGCCAAGCATATGTATGTGTATATGCTATATCCACACACATACTAATGCAACATATATAGGACTAAAAATCACATGTGATAGCTAGAGAAGTGAAAAACAGAAAGAAGGGTAGTACATAATCCATATATATATACATAACTATGAAAAATCACATGCAGAGAGAAGAGAATTGTATGATTGGTAAATAACATGCAGGCACATTTAGGAGAGTCAACTTCTTGCAGCAGAGAGGTTGTGAAGGATCATTCACGGGATCCCTGCCTTGATTATTAAGTATTCGATAATGTGAATGCAAAGGTACAGCACTGAACAACCAGAGAGAAAGAGAGAGTGAAGTGAATTGAATTGAATTAGCACTACCAACTCCATGCATATTCATCACCAACAAGAAGTTGGTTCCATGTCGCAACTAAAAGAACATTAATTGAAAAGTCAGAGAGTCAAAGACTAGTCAGGGAGGATCCAGTCCTGGTCGAGTCAGACAGTCATATTTTGACCTTCTTTATTAAATCCAACGGTGATTGTGGACCCTCTATTCTTGATGTTGCGATCGTGACCAATGATTTATGCTTTCCTGTCTGCAGGTCTCCTCGCTCCCTCTCCCTCTTTATATATATATTTTTGTCCTATCCGTCTAGAAAATACTAATGCATAATTAATTATATTACATAACGGGTCCGTAATATTATGCCCACAACAAAAATAATGTAATATAATTAATTAATGATTAAAAAATTATTGTTTTTCCATATATTATGGGAAGGGTAATTTAATATTATTCTCCGTGAATCGATCGATCTCTCGCTAGTCTTATTGAAAAGATTGATGTTGTGATTTTTGCAATTAAGAGTCGGCAAATTATGAAGCTACAACTTCAACTAACTAACAAGCAATGACAGAAGTTTGATAACTATATATGTATGTGTCTGTATATATATGACAAGTTGTATTGAAATTACACTACTGACAAGTCTTTGTGTTTTAGAATCCGATAATGGATGATGACGATCTTGGTGGGGTTAGGACGTTGCTATTTGACTGCGATTGGTCATCTTTCGATGGCCTGGTCTAGGGTTTGTCTTGCTATTAGACTTTTATATACAAGAGTACCATTATGGCATTACCAAACTTCACCGATCAATATTCCCACCCCCATTCATGAATTTAATTTTTATAAATATCATTTTTCAAAGCTTTGAAAATGGGACACCAGGTTCACTACTTGTAATTTAAAAAGTGGTCAAGCACTCAGTGGACTACGTACTACATTCTTTTATTTAATAGATTTAAACTACTAAAAACATCAACGGAAAATAGATGAAACCAGTTCATAAAAATATTAGTCTTAACACATAATAGCATGTCTTTTACGATTATACAAAGATTTAAATTTAACCCAAAAAAAAAAGTAATCTACGAATTTAAAATCATCAAATACAACACAAAAATAATTTTAACAATGAAACTTCAAATCTTGTGGAATGGTACTGTACATTAATCTTTAATCTTATCATTATACACAAACAAACACACACGCGTACACACACTCACACACACAAAATTGATAATCCATTTTGATGTATATATATATTTAATAATCTAATTCCAATATTAGTCTTAGATTTTTTTTGACTTATTAGTTTTTGCTAGTACTTCCTCAATTGATTGAGAAATTTGAAAGTTTTCACTTTTATTCCTTTCTATGATTGAAACACAGGGCTAAGAAGCCTTTTACTAAGAGATTAATTTAATTACAGTATGTAATTAATCATCTTCAACATGATTAGATTAATACCAGCATACGTGGCATATTACTTTCTATTTTAGCAATATCTTATAGAGTCATAATTGATAAAAGGCTTAATATTATCTTCTTCTTCATCATAAGATCTTTAGTTACTACATATGGAAGGAATATAAAATTTCTTTAGCAAAAAGACTTGTCAGCTCTTCAAATACACATTCCATTCCAGGCAAATTTAGTACAAAAAGTCATAAAAAAAAATTAGAAAGTAATTTGTCAACATTGTTTGATTTGATAAAGTCATTATCGTTGGAAAAGTCTCTAATAATTGATGCGTCAAGACAAGAAACGAGAAGCTACAAAGTTAATAATATTTAGACTTAGTCGTGGAATAATATCTTACACAATGCTTCGTGGTTTACATGCTAACCATATATATATATACACACACAAAGTTAAAAGTCTTTACACTTAAATGCATGCCAATGGAAAGTTATTAAAGAAGCAAGTGAACGAATCATGCATGTATGTACTATTATCTCTTATTTAATAAGTAAATTAATTAAATAAACAACGTACTTGAGTAACAAAATGAAGTCTTTAGAGGGAATTCATTTAAATATTAATGATGGAATCAATAAGTCAGGCATATAGAAGCACGAATTCAACGAAATATGTAACATTGACTCATTGCGGTTGTGGTAGATATATCATAATAAATAACTTAAAGATAGAAGGTGATTATCATCGATTAGCAATTAATTAAAATTAAGGATTACGAAAGGTTATATAGATATGTAACTTGTATAATTAAAAAGGCTATGAAGGAAGGGAATTGAAGTGGAGTTATATATATATATATATATATAGATATATATATAGAGGATATATCACTCAGACATTTTGAGAACAACAAACAACAACTTAGAAAACGACTTTGGGAGCTTGAAATTATTATGTAATTAATATGCACATGGTAATGAGTGCGGGGCGTGTAATGTTCTTGATACAAAATAATTTTTGTATAAAAATTAGTTTGTTATAAAGATAAAAAACTTTTCACGAAAGCAAAGAATTTTGAGCAATATATAGTACTATTATATTAATTATTGATTTAATTCTGAAGAAAGAAACAAATTATATGATAAAAAAACCAACTATTGAGGATTATGTAATCACCCCTGAAAATTCAGAGAACTGCTATAGAAGAGATTGTATAACATTTCATATATATTTTACGGTAAGCTATTCAATTATTTAGATTTATATCATTGTAAATCAAAGTATGTATTACATGTTGATAATACATTGGGTGTGTATATATATATGCGTGTGACGTACCATATAGTTCAACTAGATTGACTTGATCGGTTTTTTTTTTTTTTTTGTCTGAAATATGCAACAAAGCGTCATGGGTTAGTAATTAGTAAGACTTATTCGAATCACCGCTTTCTAAGAGCGCCTAGATCCTAGGAATAGTAGTAAGGGCAGCTGTATCATCTAACTAATATTTCTATGCAAATTTTAATTCTAAAATATCTGAAATTATGATCCTGATATTATATAAAGATTGAGAAAAGCAAATTTTTGTTCTGATTCCAGCAAGAAAATTACTGTTGCTATAGTTAAACTTTATTATCATTTAGATTTCCCAGAGCAATAATATGTTGGGATTAATATAATAATAAAATTTGATATTAAAAAACAATTAATCTCATCATGATCACAAATGACAGTGAACGTTAACGTCATGCTTCCATCGAAGGTGATATTGCTTTCCGCTTTCAAATATAAATATGTAAAGATGACATTCTTAGGGTAGATTCATTGTACATTCGATTCCCCACAGGAAAAAGAGAGATTTTGTATTTTTTCGCAAAGACTGATCAAATGAAAGTAATGGTTGGCTTGGACGTTGGTTTCTGCCCTAACAACGTACAATGACACACCATAGAATCGAGTTGTTTGGGCGGCTCGAAAAATGACCGTAACTTGGTCGGTGACTGGCTGAACCCCGGGTGGCTGCCGGCTAGCTTGTTTGGGTCCATCCATACATGCTTGCATGCCCAAATTTTGGCTTTGGTTACATTTATTGGGGCGATTTTCGCAATTGGATACATCATAGAAATGTACAGCAACGGTTACATGATACACATATATGTATCTTTCTCTATCTCCTAGCTAACATTGTCACGTGAGACCACAAATGCATGCAAAAGAAGCCAAGAGAAAGGGTTGACGACCGCCAAACTGGTCCAGGCCACGGGTTGTTTGTGGCTACGGTGGACAAATACAACTCAACTAACCCTTAATATGGGTCCAAGCTCTTCGCCTCTGGTGGCCCCGACAATATTCAAGAAGCCAGCTCAGGCCTATTTTCAACCTTTACATTGCAACCCTCTCAATATTATTCCATCTTTGATGTGTGTATATATATTCTCCATTGACGATTGCTCCATGTTACATATGTTAATTAGCTAGCTTGCTCTTTGCTCTTTTCTCGAAGCCACTGATGTGCATATTTTTGGATATTTTTAGCAGAGGACGAGGTGGTGATGACTACCTTGCTTTCACGCTCATGCGTGACCTAGCGCACTGCCCATGTTACCTACCTTTGCCGCATCATTAGCCCTCGTATTAATTTTGATCAATATACTTAGTTTGTTGCTCCTATTACTGTCCGTTTATGATTAATTTACTATTTAATTTGATCAGATGATCACATCAATATTACAACGATATGACCTTTGACTCGGGGTGTATACGTCTCTGCATAGTAACTTTGAGTGTGGAAAAGGAACAAATACGACATTAAGCCACATATGATATGATCATATAAAATCGATCCTCACCTAACATATTCTACCATTTAATACTTAATTAACAAGCCAGAATTAATATGGGATATAAATTACAAATTCATTGTTGACAAACATAATGATATATGTGAAACGCTCAAAAATTAAAGTTTTAGTCAAACATATGATTTTGTTAAATAATGATCACTTGACTCAAATTAATAACAAAAGAACGGATCCAAATACGTACATTTTTAATATTATTAGATTCAAATTCAAATATATACTCCAAGAACAACATTGAATCGAAAACTAGGCATACAATTTGGAACTAATAATTAATTAATTAACTATATACATTGCCCACCTTTGATCTTATTTATCTTCATGAAGAGTCTTGACGTACAGATGTTTAACTCATAGTATGAGGATTTTTAGACGCAAAATATCAATTACAAAATACTATAACTCTTAGCATATCTAGAAGCTTAAATTATTTGTTCTTAAAGTTTAATTTCATACCTTTTGGAACTATATTCCCATCGTTAACACTGGAGTACTGCTCTCCTTAATTATTATTCCTAAAAATTTTGAAAGTTAAATTAGAGTATTTTCTTTGCTTATTTCATATTATTTGATTATAGCATGTAGTAGTTCGTGTAGAATTTCTTTTTTGTTAAAAAAATGTTTACTATAAATAATTAAATGATCGAGAGAGATTAGCTTATTAGAAATAGACTCTATATATATGATCAGTAATTTTTATTAAAATCTCTGTGAACTTTTGGCTGTGTATAATATAAGTAACCTTCTCGCTAGATATATATTAATTAAATAAATATTCATTCTTAGTCTGCATTAGCACAAACTTACGTTGTACAAATATATATAAATTGATCGTCGTGAAATCAAAGTCACGGACACATATTGTGTTGTAATTTCTCTACGCGTTTCCGCTCATCATGGAGTCAATTAATCTTCCTCTCATGAACCGCAGGCACTGTTGCGGATATTGTCCCACCAGTGTTTTTGGATTTTAGAAGAAGCCAAGTCTTCTAGAGTTAAGAGAGAGAGGGGGAGAGACAAGTTAAGCTGCAACTTTCCATAGAAGAGTACAGCTTAATTTTCATAAACAGATGAATGTGAGATTAATCTAAATGATATATCTTCAGTATAGCAGGCCAAAATGGTCGGTCTATGAAGGGACCTCTAATGAAAGTGATGTGTGTATATGTATCTCAAGTGATATTAACAATTAATGTAATCTCATCGATCTCTTCTTATAACAATTAAGTAATTAATTAGAAAGAAATTAATTAATTATATATCATCAAGTCAAAATGTTTGTTATATAATATT
Organism: Boswellia sacra; assembly: GCA_013180625.2. Classification (NCBI taxonomy): domain Eukaryota; kingdom Viridiplantae; phylum Streptophyta; class Magnoliopsida; order Sapindales; family Burseraceae; genus Boswellia; species Boswellia sacra. Next base: position 79,981 of record SNVD02001330.1, on the reverse strand, counting down.
GGAAGTGGGTGAAAATAATAAGCCTAACTTTGATCAATATTCTTGTTTAAGTACATTACCTAACTGCAAATTTCATAACCAATTATATTTCTTAATTGGTAACCAAATCATATTGCCAATGGATTCTAGTTGGAATTAGAGGACCCCATTTATCTTATTTGGAATTAGAGGACCCCATTTCTCTTATGCTTACTCTGACTTTAGGGTTTCAGCTTCCAGTATTATCTTTCTTCTTTGCCACTACAAAACTCTCCATCTCTAGATCATTTCTTCTAACTTATATATATGGACATAACATCATATTATTATAATAATAATATAATATATTGATGTGATCAATATTATATTTTAAACTCCACTTGCATTGTATAATATTACTGATTTTTGGGAGAAAGTGATTAACTAGCAATATTGACAGACAAAATTGATTTGTTGTAATAATGATCATTACTTCACTTTCATAAATAATTTTAAAGGAAAAAATTGAACCCACTCAATGATTTGAAATCATGAGATAATATAATTTAAACCATAAAGTAAATTTGATTAGGGTTTCAAGTGACGGTTTCTTTTTCTTAAATTTTCATGTGATAATTAAAAAGATGGATGCATGATGATGATGAGAGAAGGCTAGAGGATTGTCCTTGTCATTGAAAATTCTCTCCTCTCTTATCTAACTAAAATTGTATGCATGCGGCCTCCCATGATGAAAGAGTCAATAAATGATCTTTCTCGAATACTTCCATTTCTTTCCAACCATTTGAGACCTCGCAAAAAGCAAAAGGACAAGACAAGAAATTTTAGTCAATTTTTGATCATATGGAGAGATACACCTCGATCTTCTCTTCACAAAGGATTTCCTGGTTCTCTCTTTATCATCCGTTAATTTGCTCACAAATCAAATATGTGAACGCGAGAGAAAAAGATTCCTTTTTCATGATTTCCTGATCAGGACCCATTTGATGTATTTAGTTTCTAATGAGACACGGTTTGGCTTTTACATAGCAAAGCAAGGTATTGTATCATAAAAGATAAATTATCATGAATATGGTCGATCGCATCATTTGTATATTTACTTTTTAAAATAAAAACATGTATTTATATTTAAAAAGATTTTGTTATAGGCATATAGAGATTAGGGTATAATACAAGTATCTCATTTCAAGGTCAATGTGTATACGATCAAGTGGTAATTGATTCAATAAATGTGAAAAGCTGTGTTTATATAGATGTGCGGTGCATAGCTGTTAGGTGGTCATGATATAATTAGGAAAAGTAATTTAAGCGACAAATAATAATTAATGAAATATAGAATATGAAAGAGATATAAGAAGGAAAGGAAATGACAAAAATAAAACAATTTTAAGAAAAAAGGGCAGGGCAGGCATGTAGTTGTCATCAACAGGAGAGTGATCACGGGATTCTCTTGACTTATCCGTAAAACTAAAACTCAAAACATCAATTTGCATATTCATCTCCAACCCCTTCCCACACCTGTTCGTGCTTTGCCTCCCCCAAGCCCCACTCCAACACCTCCATACCAATCAATTGTCTACAACTAGATCGACGTAATCTGTCTCTTTTTAATCTTTTCTAATTTATGTAGTTGTTGGATTCATTGTATATATACTAGATTTTCTTGGCAAAAACGTTTTCATTAAAAACTTATAATGTATAATTGATCTTCTGCAGAGCAAGAATTGAATTTTCGATCGGGTTAAATCTACAGTTTGCTCTTCTTGCAAAATGTACTGTTACAGAAAAACATGTGAAATAATTGAGATTTATGAGCTTGTTATAATTTTATGTAGTAACGTGTGTCTAATGGCATGCATGCACTAGGATCGACTTTCACTTAAATTGCAAAATTAATGTACCCAATACATTTTTAAGACACAAATTCTTAACGAAATTCTTATTGAATTTATGGTTTATTTGAAGATAATTTTGGAAAAAGCATTTTTAGTTCTTATTAGGTCCTACATAAGAAGTGCTTTTCTATATAACGTTAAAAATAATGCTAGTTTTACAAGTTTTGTACACAAATTATGACATACAAACTGTTGTATCATAAGATGATTGAAATGCGGATATGCAAAATCAATTCATTTAATGAAAAGTGATAATATATGAATAAAATGATGATATTACATCAGTTTGTATATATGAGTTTGTATTCAAAGTTTGTAAGGGCAGCACTACTCCGATGTTAAAAAGTACTATTAGAATAAAACTCACCCTTGTTACCATGTATCCTTGATTTGTTAATAATACATGGATATTAGTTCTTAAAAGAATAATAAATATCGATTAAGCTAATTAACACATTGTGTTAAAATTTCATGATCATAATTACATGGCATCCTACTTGTTTCTTAAAGATTAATCTTTTTGTTGCCAAAATATTTCACAGTATTGTATAGATCATAATATATGAATTTTTTTCTAATCACTATTATATCTATAAAGTGCATTGTTGAGTACAATATGGATCTATATGATCAAACTGCGAGTTTTCTCAAAATATTAGTTATTACCATACATATTTAAGCATATTCATTTGCAGGTTAATTTTTCAAAAAATAAATAAGTAAAAAGAATTTTTAATTTTAATTCAAATATCCAGTTCAGCTCAAAAGACTAATCTATATATCTATTGGACTCAATTAATAGTAACCACTCTCCTTCGAATCATTAACAAGATCTACTCCATGCACAATTTGAAAGTTAGATGTGTGTGCACGTATGTATTTGAAGTGTTTTATCATTACTATTATTATTTTTTTTTAAATCTCAAAAATCTAATTCTAATATAATTAGACTGATCTTAAAACTCAACAGACCAACTATAAGAACTACTAACGCCAGCATCACTAGCTACTACCCTCAAGGAAATTTGGGGATTTTATAGATTTAATCTCCTAATTATAATTATAATTATGAGAATATTTCCTACTCTCAAAATTAATCCTCAAGCTCCATTTTTTGAAAAACAGTTATAATTAATAAAAGTACTATATACTAATACAACTTAATTATACAATTATCCTTATTGTAATAAGTAGCGACAATGCAGAGAAATATTACTCACAAACTACTACTATAGCAACATAAATAGTTCGATATAAGTTGGGAGCTTATATATATGGTATCAATTAATCCATAATTAACTATAATATTCTTGCCCCATTGCGAACTAGAACGATAAAGGGATGAAGGAAAAAGATCTATATTCAATGAAGTTTTCTAATCTTGATCTTTTTTAAATATATCTTCATTCACTTAAGGAAGAAAAAAACAAAAATTAATAAGGATAATTATATTTGCAGTAGGATTTTGCCAACTCAGATTATAGGAAGAATTAGTTGTAAATGGGTTGTAGGTATATTATTATTCTATCTTGATTATTGATCAGTATTGGAAAGTTTAGGGGCTAGAGAATTAGAATTAAATTTTTAATCTTGTATTTAATCTTTGAGTCATAATTAAGGAGAGTCCCCAGTTAGAGTTAGCTAGCTAGGTTCTCAATTTTCTTCATTTATTAATTAATGAGTATAACTTGATATTCAAAGGAAACTAAAACCATTAAAATTCAATTCAATCCATCTAGAGATTCTACTCTATCTCAAGTATGTATATGTTGATTTTTATCCAAATTTAGAGGTTTCAAAGGATTAATTCAAGTAGATTCATATTATGGAAATCAACTCGATTCAGTTGATGGATGAAATTTAGTTAGTTAAAAAATATATTTTAAAAATATAATTTATATAAAAATATTTATTAAAGGTTAACAAAGGAAAATTAAAATTCATGTAGGATAGCTTGCTATATATTTGAGTTGAGTTGTGTAATTTGCATTATGTTTTATATGGGTGAGGTTGTTTGCATTCAAAAAATTTATTTTCACACCCATCCTTCTAAATACACCACCATTAGAATATTAAAATAATTTAGTTTCTATTTTATTCATCTTCAAATTTTCATAAATAACTTTATATAATCAACCAAATTACATATATCATTTTTAAATTTAATTAAATGTACCACAAAAACAAAAATATTTTACTAAAAAGTTGATTAGATTTAAAAAAAAACAAATCTTTTATAAATATCTCAATTTCTACCTAAGTTTATGAATCTTTTTTTCTAACAGTAACTTTTATTAATAATTAATTTATTAAATTATGATATGATTTCTTTCTAAATTATAAAAGATGAGATGAATAGAAATCTACTTCAGAACATTCCAGATGAATAAAATTCTACTTCAAAATATGTCGTTAGTGTGATTTGTTTACAAGGATGGGTGTGAAAATAGATTTTGTGAGTGCAAATAACCTCACCGTTTTGATATTTTGTTTGAATGAAAAGAATTTGACCTTTTAATTTATTTTTTTCCATTATTAATTGCTATGTATGTATTCTAACTATGGTAATTACTTTTGAATTCTAGCTAGCTTACATAACCAAATTAAAACAAAAAAAAAATGTGAATCACACCCACCCCTTCTTACAAAAAAAAATTAAGACGAAAAATAATAATAATATTTTCCGTAGTCAAGTGTGAATGAAGATTAATAAATGAAGAAAGAAAAATTTGACTGAAATAAATTTTTGAAGATAGAAGAAAGGTCCAAAGCCACCGCTAGGAGTCTGTGGGCACTCCTGTCATATATTTGAGTTGTCTTTTTCTCATCTTTAACTCCTCTCATGTAGGCCCTAAAAGCTTTTGTAGATCTTTCTCTTGACTCCAATTAACTTTCTTCCTATTTTCTCTCTTCTTCTTCTTCATCTTCTTCATCTCTCTCTCTCTCTCTCTTTCACGAAGCAGGAGAAAGGTAAAAAAAGAAAAATCAAATCAAATTAATTAACGTTTTGTTATTAGTACGACAATAATTAATTTAACCATCTCTTATCTTGCCCTTGCCAACCACTTGCATATATCACCACTCAAATTCGTACAATATTTCCATGTATATAAAGGCCAGAGAGACCAAGACGACCAAACCCCAAACCAAACCAAGCTGATTGTATTATCAATCTATTTATTAGGAATAGAATTTTTTTAGTTTATGGCAATTGCAGTAGCAAGCATGAGCAACGACCCCAACAACGACAACAGCAGCAACAACAACAACAAGGATGATCATGAACATGACATGGTCATGCCTGGCTTTCGCTTCCACCCAACCGAGGAAGAACTGGTTGAGTTCTACCTTCGCCGTAAGGTTGAGGGCAAGCGTTTTAACGTTGAACTCATTACTTTTCTTGATCTTTATCGCTATGACCCTTGGGAACTTCCTGGTAAATATTATATGTATATTTATATGTATGCATATGCATATACTTCCCCTCTCTTCGAAGGCATCTCCTAGCTTTAGCTTTATATGTAATCATCATCATCATCTCATCTTTCTGCTTTTTTCTTTTTCTTTTATTAAATATTTTCTTTTTCTCTTTGTGTCTTGTATCTAACTAGAGTATCATGTGCTTTACTTTATCTTATTCTAATTCTTTAGCCCAATTATTGTGACCATCATATACTATATATATATTTGTTTGGGTTGATGATTGATGTTTGTGTTTTGATATTGATCAGCCTTGGCAGCCATAGGAGAGAAGGAATGGTACTTCTATGTGCCTAGAGATCGGAAGTATCGAAATGGGGACCGACCCAATCGTGTCACAACTTCTGGGTATTGGAAGGCAACTGGAGCTGATCGAATGATCAGAAGTGAGAACTCTCGTTCAATTGGGTTGAAGAAAACCCTAGTTTTCTACTCTGGAAAAGCACCGAAAGGCATCCGAACCAGCTGGATCATGAACGAGTATCGCTTGCCGCAGCACGAGACTGAGCGATACCAGAAGGTACTCACTCTATCTATAAAGTCAAACCAACTAAAAATCATCAGAAAATGAACAGCATGCTGCAAACGCTTCTATATATAACAAACAGACCAATTTCAGTCCCCTGCTCTTCCTTTCTCTAACCCTAACTTGCATCACAGTTCTCTGCGTTTTCCCTCAATTGATTGCTTCCAAGGAAAAACACAGAAGCATTATTTCCTGGAAAATACTGATGAAGAAATAGCTGAGCTTCCAATCTTACAATTTAATGGAAAATTCATGCATGAAACTCTTGAATCCAGCGATTCGCCCAGAGCTTTATATTCTTATTCAATATTACTTCTTCTACTTTCTCGAAAAGTTTTAATCTAGTCCCATATCTTCTCTAGACTTGCAGCTTCATTTCTTTTTCTCCTCTCTCTCGTTTAATTTCCAGGCAGAAATATCGCTTTGCCGAGTCTACAAGAGGGCTGGAGTCGAAGACCACCCTTCACTTCCTCGTTCTCTTCCAACAAGAGCATCTTCATCGCGAGTGACACAATCGGATAGGAAATCATATCCTCAAGTCGACGCTGCAGCTCATCTAGCCATGGAAAGATTCCAAGCTTTTGGCGGACAAGCACAGCAGCAGTTGGACATGGAGAAGATGAGTACTGAAACAGATGGAAGTAGTAGCTCAGATGTCACAACAGTTCTGGGACTCTCCAAGCAAAACGTTTACCGTCCCATGGCGCCAATCAGCACCACGCTTGGGCTGCCATCGTCACTAGACGATGAAGGGATGTTCCTACACAATTCTAAACAAGTTTGCAGCTCTTTGCTCCCTAATTGCACCACCACTTTCTTTCCTGCTGGATCGTCTTCGGTCTCGTCAAACGCGGTCGATGAGTTCCATAGACTGTTAAGCTTCCAGCAAGCTTCAATGAGTCAGCAACAACAGTATTATAACGATCATCATCATCAAAACCACCACTCACAATTCTCCAATTTGGCGCCACCTCAGTCGCAGTCACTAACTCTCAACACACTACCGAGCTCGCTTCCAAGTGCCTTCTCGGACAGATTGTGGGAGTGGAATCCGATCCCAGAGGCAAGCAGAGAGTACAATGATCCCTTCAAGTAATCTATCAATTATATATAGCATATTATGATAATCTATTTTATTACATATAACTCTAGATATACTTTATGTGATCACCACTAAGGATTGTCTAGGTAGTCCTTAATTTCTCAACTGTAATGTTGTTCTATTATTAGCTTTAATATGACTGCTGAATGCTGATTGATGAAAATATTGATCATTTGCTTCTCTACTAGGGTTTTGATATTAACAAGGTGAAGTGATTTCATTTTATATTTTGATTATACTTCATTATTAGTCTTTGTGGGTTTGAGATATAGATTATTAGCAAATCAAAGGGAGTTCCGGAATTGAATTTATATGCTTCATTTCTTCACATATATAAATTCCTTTTCTTCCTAGCCTCAGAAACGTGTGGGTTAGCCTAAAATTGAGTACTTGCTTAGTGCAGAATTGGTGATTTTTTCATATGTGTGATCACTCTCTCTCTTTCTCTCTCTCTCTTTACCTGAAACTCATGCATGATGTATGCTCATGATTGATACAAAAGGACTGTAATTCTGAGACAAAAGGTACACCTTGAAGAGTAGTGCAGGTGTTAATTGGACCCATATTCCCACAAGAGCAACACCCACCATAGAAGCATGAAAGACTGTTCCATTTTGGATCAAAAGATCTGTTGTAGGTGAGATTTACTATCCCACCCACTCAAATAAATTTTAGCTTTGCTATTGGTGTTATGAAAAATCTGATGAATATAAATCAGACAAGTTACTCAGGAGGTCAACACCACACTCATCATGGTATGTTCGCTCTGGAACCAACCCATCACGATCACGCATGTCATATTGTTAATTATCTCCTACCATGATCTCTTCATTTTTGTCAATAATTTCTACATTAACCATTTTCATATCACATTATGTTTTCCACATCTAATTTTGTACAATTTATGTTAATATTAACATTCTTGCTATTTTGACGAGATCATGATCGAGGTCCAATGATATCTTGGAGGAAAACAAAAATGTATAAACAAAATCTACAAGTAAATAATATCGAACTAAAATATATAGTTGAAATTTAACAGTTTGTCGCATTCATGATGTTTCTTCTACTCTGCAAAGTCCAAATAACAAACAATAAAAATGATATAATCTGATCTAGTAGACTGGTTGTAGCTAAAGGGTTGGACAGATATAGCTGTGTCCAGTAGTATTTAGCAGGTTCTAATAATTAATGCACTGCAAAGTCAGCGAGACCTACCCGCATGTGCACAATTGTGGGGGGCATGCGTGCCTCATAGAGAGCCGCAGCTGCTGCCCTTTGTGGCTTTGTAGAGAGGTCCATAGTATCACATTGTGCGTGCGTGCAGCACTGAGTGCTCTCCCCTCTCTCTACCTACACTGTCTTAGACTGATTTCCTTATTCTCCTCATCAGATAGTAACTATATTTGTTGACATTCCCATAAACAAATTCCTACCTAAACTCTGCACTATTCATTTATTGGAAACATCAAGAATCTTTAGGTTGGGGATCACCTATGATAGTTGAGAATTTTTGCCAGCTACACTGTACTAATATTGTTATGCATAATTCGATTATGCGTGTCACAGTCCTAGCCAGTTTTCCTTTCATCTGATGCATGGCAAATTTTTCTTATATACATTTGATTTTGATTTATTTGTCAAGGATGCAATGAAATGAATACGAGTATATGATTATGCTACACCATCATCTTATCATTGTCTTTATCGATCACTGAAAGTCTAGCTAGAAAATCGATTTTCAGAATCTTACTAGCTTAGTTCGTATACTTTTCAAACTCAACTTCAACTTGTCTAGTTGATGAAACTATGGGTGCTTCAAAGTTCAATCCCTGGACCAGTCTGCTTACACACAGACACACACACACATATATAGATTGATTTTATTGACTACTCAATGAACTTATAGAACCAAGTTGAAGCAATCAAAATCAATTTGGTTAACGTATAAATATAGGTTTCAAATCTTCGACCAACAACTAAGTATGTTATTTCATGCATGCATGTTCTTGCAATTCAGTTTACATTTCACGATAAAAATTTCGAGATAAGTAGTTTCCTGTTTCACTCTTTCTACTTAGTTCTCCTAATCATTCCTTTTTGGCAATTTCCTGGCCAATAGAGTGAACTACACGTGATGTACGAACAAAGTTCTGATCTCTGAGTGCTCATATACATATATATGTATGTTCTATATCATTAAGTTCAAAATTCAAGTTGAACTGTCCTCAACCTAAATGATTGCTTCTCGAATATCATGGCTTTGTTTCTAATTTGGGTATATTTCAGATGATCGATCCATTAGTTTGGGGTTCAGCTACGGTTCAATGGCTGTATGGATATTGTCACTGTTTATTTTGTACAAAAATCGGAAACGTATGTATAAAAATAGTAAATGAGTAAATAAAAATCGTAATACAACTTTTACATAATTTTTATTTACGACTTTTTTACTTACAACTTTTATTTATTCGTTCACGATTCTTACGCATGCATTTACGGTTTTTACACAAAATAAACAGTGGTTGTATCCATACAGCCACTGTACTGTAGCAATTCCCATTAGTTTGACTACACACTTTCCCCCCAGTCCTTTAATTAGGTCAATGATCAGTTGGACCCTCATAAAGGTACTATATATTTTCTTATATATTCTTTCTTGATCACAAATGATATGTATCATGCACTCTATATATATATATATATATATATATATATATATATATATATATATATAATACCTTTTAGACGAAGAAATAAGTGTATTCCATATTTTTTTTTTCTTAAGTTTGGGGCCTTAGAACTTGTTTGAAATCAATATTGTTTTACCGACTTCAATACTCAAATCATGTCCTATGGGGATTGATCGCTAGTCGAAATTAAGCTTTGGAGATAGTATTGGCGTTAAGAACAGCTTAAATAAATGTTAGTGGTAAAGTATGCAATACTTTGAACAATATGTAGTATCCTTCAAAGATTGCATTGTCTTAATATAAAATTATTTATACATAATTGTATTCATTAATGATTTTAAATTAATAAAATACTTATTTTCAATAAATTTTTAATAATTGAATATAGTTCTTGAGAATATTACATAGGTTTTCGAAGTTTTAACCTATGCCCTTAAAGTATACATTAAGCCTATCATTACATAGATTAGTTAGAAACTGATCTATGAGTTTAAGCTTTTAATTTAAACTTTTAAATAGTTAAAAACGTTATGGTTTGGTGTTTGAATTCCTATTCAAGTGTTTTAATTTGCATAACGAGTTCTCTCTATTCACTAAAAATGAGTCATTTACATTTCAAATTATCTGATAACATTTCTTTCGAAGCACTAAGCGGCAATTTCAAATTGGTTAATTTGTTAAACTATAAGTACTCAAAGAATTATAATATATCAATAGAGTTGATGGCTTATAACTTGCTCATTAGACCTAGCTTAATTTGCTTGGCAGGTGCATGCTAGCTAATTGTAAGTAGAACTTAGTAGGATAAGATAGGACTTGACAAGTTGAATGGCGTGATTATCATTGATATTACTTATTCAGTAATTACAATTTGTCAAAAAGAAAATAATAAATAAATAAATAAAGTGAGAGCTATATACACTCTATAGAGATACATATTACTAGCTAGTCTCTATTATTTAATAAAAAAAGATAGCAAGAAGGTGCCCGGCCAAAATTACTAACAAGATTTTGGAATTCTAAAATGTTATATGATACAATTTTTTATAATAAAGGGATGAGATATTTTAACTTAAAACTAGATATTAATAATCTAACCACTCATTCCTCTAAATTTAATGGTTAAAATAAGTGTTGAGATGACATTATAATTTAATTAAAATAAAATCTTTTAAATAAAAAGATGATGTGGCCATCAACAAGTCTAGTGGGTCTAGGTTTTCTTCTTTACAAAGTTTGATAGATAGCAAATTTTATACACAAATTACCGGAAAACAATTTCTGTGATCGAGTTGAAGAATTAAGGCAGGCAAATAGGTCTCCAAATATTGCAAAGATAATAATAACTCCATACTAGTAAAAATCCCTTATTACATAACCCAAAGTTATAAAACATAAAATATATGTTGAACTCCCATAACAAGCTGTTTAGACATTTAAAAGAATAGAAGAGAAGAGCAAATGAGATCTAACATAGAAGAAGATGACCAAGATGATGGTGGCCATCACATGATGAAGGAATTAACTACAGTAACATGATGAAGGTAATAACTAGGCTAATGATCTTTTCGCTGTGCTTTTTGTTGCAATCTGCAATGCAATAGGCAATAAGTCTCCTATGATGGCTAATCAAACTTTGTAGAGAGGAAAACCTAAGAGACTTAATAGAAGTTAGTTGATTATCACTATCATTTTTTTATTTAAAAGATTTTATTTTAATTAAATTGTAATGCCATCTCGGCATTTATTTTAACAATTAAATTTAGGTGAATCAGTGGCTAGATATTAAGGTCTAGTTTTAAATTAAAATTTTAAGTTAAAATATCTCATCCTTATAATTAATATTACATTAAAGATATTTTATATTTGTCAAACGTAAATGTATAGATTGTGTTAAGGTAAGAAAAGTTGCTAAATGAGCCTATATGTAACTCAATTCCAATCGCCTATAAAATCCTTAAACAGATTATTCTATACTCAACCCAGTAACGAAAAAGAAGTAGCATCCACATCTTTTGGGCTTGAGAGGTCCATCTAAGGGTTAGTTAAGCGTGATATGGACCCGTAATGAACAGTATATGGAAGTATACATATGTTTCAATTCTATAGCCATTGGTACTTCTTCTCTCGGTTGCTGTTTGCCAATGCCAGCCACAAGAGCAACAGAACCTCCAATTGAAGAATGACCTTGAAGAGTGGCAGATTGTGTCAAAATAAGCTTTTAGACACAAATGTTCAAGACGCAAATGTTCAAGGAAGCAATTCGGTTTAGAAAACTTGTGTTTGTTTACGGATTTTGTGCATCTGTTTTCAAAATGCACATTTAAGAGTATTTTATTTTCCTATTTTTCAAAGGAATAAAGGAGCATATAAATCTGAGATTAGTAAGAAGAAGAGAAAATGAGGATTGTACAGGATAGGACTACTCTAAAATAACATGGGCTGCTAACATTTATTACTAGGCCTAATTTGGATCTTTTTATCTATTAAAAAAAAAGAGTAGTCCTACTCGACTCCTACTTTTTAACTCTTTATCCCTCACTTTTATTTTAAGTTTTTTTACGATTTTATCCTAAAATAAAATGACTAAATAGGACAAATAAATTTTAACTATACCTTATTTACTATATTATAAACCCTAATTTTTAACTACTTATGAAAAAGCCGTAAATATATTTAGATAAATTTTCACAACTCGAAGCGACTCTTCATTACTTTATCATCTTAATGAATTATCTTCTGCATTCTATCTTCTACCTTCTATCAACGTTCATGATCAAATAAGTTATTCCAAAAAAAGTAATTATTCTTGAGTCTTGAACGCTAAATAATGATTTATTTGGGAGTGTTTTTATGCAAACATTTCACGTATGGAGCTTTTGAAGACACTTACGAAGCCAACTAAAGGAAATATCATTGCATATCATTATGCTTGTTTTCTTGTACCTAATTGAGTGCCTTTCGATTCTGTTGGCTAGGATCCAGGGACGCATCTTAAGTATCTATCAAGCTGGAACCAGCCAAATTTCAAGCACTGTGATTGACATCCAATAGTCTTTGGGACTCTGAGATGTATTTGAGTTTGTACTTATAATGGTTTTGTACCTCCTTTACAATGAAAAAGATAAAATTGAATACATCACAAAGCTCATTCAAATGTAAACAATGCCTAGTTTTGAGAATTGATATAGATTACAGTTATCATCATTTGTTTGCTTTTAATTAATTTATATTAAGAGTAGTTATTAAGGCATAATATTGATTGATTGATGATTTTAGAAAATAGTATTAAGGCATAATATTGATTGATTGATTATTTCATAAAATAGCTTATTTTATACAATTGAAATTAGGATTTCTCTGTTGTAATTACTCCTTAACATTTTCCTGTTATTACTTGTTGCCTTTTCTATCATTATCACAATTGTATATATTACTCTTTCTATAATAAAATTATTCAAGCTTCCTCTTTCCTAGCAAGCTTCTATATGGTATCAGAGCTTTCCTGTTGTAACAAGCTTTCTTTCGATCCTCCATTTTTTTTCTGTCATGTCTACCTCAACTGTTAGCAAAGAAGTTATAGGCAGTACTCCATCATCTGTTAATTCCCCACCATCCCATGTTACCGAAATTGTATCCATCAATGCCTCCACACAATTGCCTCTCAAATTAACGCCTAATAATTTTGCTACATGGCACACTCAACTACAAAGCCTTATGCTAGGATATGATCTTGATGGATATCTAGATGGCACTTTTCCTTGTCCTCCTACCTACATCACATTTCAGGATCAGGTTGTTGTTAATCCAGATCATCGCAAGTGGCTTCATCAGGATGCCCTCATCTGCCATGCTATCTATTCTTCATCAAGCTTCTCAGTTCAGGCCTCTCTCAATGGAATAAAAACAGCAGCCGAAGCTTTGCGTAAACTTCATGACACATATGCCAATAGATCGCGGACTCAATATCTTACTCTCTGGGATCTTTTAGCCAAGACATCCAAAGAAGGCAAAACAGTCTCTGAATATATGCATTCTATTAAAACACTCACTGATGATCTTGCCCTTATTGGCCACCCTTAACTGAAGATGAAATTTTTCATCAAGTACTACGTGGACTAACATCCGATTTCAAAGAGATTAATGCTGCTGTGAGTGCCAGGTCTGATGCTATTAGCTTTGAGGAGTTGCATGAAAAATTAATGGATCATGAACTCCTTCTTAAACTTGATGATCGAAAAACTAATGTGCCCAATTTCACTGCTCAATTCACTCAATGTTCCAATACCAACTCAGATGACCGAAACCGAAACAATTCAAATGGGTTCTCTCACAATCATGGTCATTGCAATAATCAACGGACTTCACAGGCCTCCAATTCTCCTACTCCACAATTTCATAATACTCATAGTGGTCACTCAAATTCTTCTTGCACCACTTATTAATGGAGGTCACCCATTCACAGTCAGCCACGTGTGATCTGTCAACTATGTGATCAAGCTGGTCACACGACCAAGTAGTGTCGCTCTCATTCCAATATTGCCTATGAACCTCAAGCACATTATGCTCATGGAGAATCTGCCAATTCCAATTCTAATTGGGTACTCGACTCGGGTGCTTTCCATCACATTACATCTGATCTTCAAAATTTAGCCATTCATTCTGAATATGGAGGTAACGATGGCTTTATCATTGGTGATGGATCTGGTGTACCTATTACTCACATAGGTTCTGCCTATCTCTTTATTCCTAAATCCAAGTTTCAACTACATAATGTTTTGTGTGCTCCTTCGATCAAAAAGAATCTTATTTCTGTTTCACAATTTTGCAAAAATAATCACACATCTATTGAATTCTTTCCTTATGAATTTGTTGTGAAGGATCTGAGCACGGGGGCACCTCTCATCAAAGGACGGAGTAATGGGCATCTCTATGAGTGGCCGCGATTTTCCTCCCTACAGCCCACACCACATGCTTTTGTTCACACCACAATCTCATTATCCCAATGGCATTCACGGTTGGGGCATCCTTCCACTCGAGTTCTCAACCAAATTTTATCCGATCAGTCTATTCTAGTTTTTGGGTCCAGGTCTTTTTCGTATTGTGATTCATCTCTTTCCAATAAAAGTCATAGACTTCAATTTTGCAATAATACACTTTCTAGCAATAGACCTCTTGATTTAATTTTTACTGATGTTTGGGGTCCTGCGCCTGTCACTGGTCATGATCACTCTAAATACTATGTTACATTTATGGATCATTTTACCAAATGCACATGGTTGTTTTGCATCAAACTTAAATCTGAAGTTACAAGCATTTTTGCTCAATTTAAAAACATGGTGGAAAATTATTTTAATACATATATTCGTACAATTTATTCTGATGGTGGTATTGAGTACTATGGTCTTAAAAATATAATTCTTCAATCAGGTATTCAGCTCCTAGTCTCCCCACCTTATACACCATAAATAATAGGTACAGTTGAAAGATGACATCAACATATCGTTGAAACCGGTTTATCTTTACTTCATTATGCCTCTTTACCATCTTGTTTTTGGCCTTATGCCTTTGAAATTGCCACGTATCTTATCAATCGGCTTCCTACACCAATTCTCAATCATATATCTCCCTTTGAAAAATTATTTTCCACCAAACCAAATTATCTTACACTCCGTTTTTTTTTGGTTGTCTTTGTTATCCTTGGCTTAAGCCATACTCTACCCATAAATTGGAACCAAAATCCAAATCTTGTATATTTATGGGATATTCATCCACCCATAATTCGTACAAGTGTTTTGATCCTACCAGCAACAAAATATTTATTTCACGTCATGTAGTGTTTGTTGAGCATGAATTTCCTTATTCCAAAATGTGTTCTCCACAGTCAATTAATCAAACCACCTTGGATGCTTGGTCTCTATCTGAATCGCCCTATTATACCTTATCTATTTCCTCTCAACCTTCCAAGACAGGCACAACTCCTTCACCTTCTTCTACTTTACGGACCCTTAGTTCCAGTACCAGTACACTTCCTTCTGCTTTTGTTCCCCACTCAATGCCTACTAATTTGGCAGATTCCAACACTCATATTGACAGCTCCACTCCCCCATTGATGGAAGCTGGTCTTGACTCTACTTCCTCAAAATTCAACAGCTGCTACTTTGGTAAGTAATAATTCAGAGTCCCCCAACATAGATCTTCCTTCCAATTCTACTACCATTCAATCTCCAACCCATAATTCATTCCGTCATCCTACGATCACTAGATCCCAAAATAATATTACTAAACCCAATCCCCGTTATTTTCATAGTTATTTGGCTACAGCTATTGATGACCCTCCCCTCACAGAACCTACCACATTCAGTCAATCCCAAAAGAACTCTCATTGGCGTCTTGCTATGGCTGAAGAGTTCAAAGCTCTTACACAAAATAACACATGGGATCTAGTCCCATCTCACCCTTCACAAAACACTATCGGTTGTAAGTGGATTTTTAAAATAAAGAGAAAGACAGATGGTTTAATTGACCGATATAAGGCTCGACTTGTTGCCAAAGGCTTTAATCAACATCCTGGCATTGATTTTCACTCCACATTCAGTCCGGTTGTGAAGCCTACAATAGTTTGAATTATTCTTACCATTGCCTTATAATTTCAATGGTCACTTCGTCAATTGGATATAAACAATGCCTTCTTACAAGGCCATCTTCAAGATGATGTGTATATGCTTCAACCTCCTGGTTTTGCAGATGCTTCCTATCCGTAACATGTTTGTAAATTGCGTAAGGCCATTTATGGTCTTCGTTAAGCCCCCCCGGCATGGTATCAGGAACTTAGATCTTTTCTTCTCTCTCAAGGCTTCAAAAATTTCTGGTTTGATACTTCATTATTTATTTATTCAAGTCATGGACTAACAATTTTTTTGTTGGTGTATGTGGATGACATAATTGTCACAGGCAGCTCTCCATCCTTGGTCAATGGATTTATTCAACGTCTTGCTGCTCGATTTTCACTCAAAGATCTTAGGGTTCTTAGTTATTTTCTTGGCGTAGAAGCGATCCATACATCTGATGGTCTTTTTCTTACACAGCGAAAGTACACTAGAGATATCCTTGCTCGCACAAACATGCATGAGTCCAAGTCTATTGTAACGCCCTTGTCCGCCACTGAATCTCTTTGTCTTGATGATGGTTCCTCTCTTTCCGATACAAGTTTATATAGACAAGTCATTGGATCGTTACAATATCTTTCCATGACTTGTCCGGATATTAGCTATGCAGTAAATAGGTTATCACAGTTCATGCATCGTCCTACTATTACACATTGGCATGCTGTGAAAAGAGTTCTCGGTTATCTTAATGGCACCTCCACTCATGGCCTTTATCTTCGCCGCAGCCCTTCCCTATCTCTCCGAGCTTATGCTGATGCGGATTTGGTAGGTGATCCTGACACACGCACATCCACTTCTGCTTATCTGGCGTTTTTTGGAGCCAATCCTATCAGCCGGTGTTCAAAAAAATAATGCACAGTGGCCAGATCTTCCATTAAGTTGGAGTATAGAGATATTATGTCTACAGCATCTGAGATTAATTGGATAACAAATCTTCTTGGTGTACTTCATATTAGTCTTCCAACCACTCCTGTCATTTATTTTGACAACTTGGGTGCCACTTATCTCTCATCTAATCCCGTATTTCATTCTCGTATGAAGCATATAGCATTGGATTATCATTTTGTTTGGGAACAAGTTCTTAACAACAAACTCTAAGTTCATCATGTTTCTTCCGCTGCTCAACTGGCTAATTCTCTCACCAAACCTCTTCCTCGCCATCCTTATCTTGATTATTGTTCCCAGATTGGTGTTACTGATGGAACTCCAATCTTGCGGGGGCATATTAAGGCATAATATTGATTGATTGATGATTTCAGAAAATAGTATTAAGGCATAATATTGATTAATTGATTATTTCAGGAAATAGTTTATTTTATACAATTGAAATTAGGATTTCTCTGTTGTAATTACTCCTTAACATTTTCCTGTTATTACTTGTTGCCTTTTCTATCATTATCACATTTGTATATATTACTCTTTGTATAATAAAATTATTCAAGCTTCCTCTTTCCTAGCAAGCTTCTATAGTAGTCTATGTTCTAATAGATTTACTTGCAATGAAAAACTATTTTACTCATATAATAAAAGAGTAATTTGAGAATCAATTAGGATTTAATGAGAAAAAAATAAGAATTTAAAATTATTTCAAAGGTAAATTTAAAAATGGGGGATGAAGAGTTAAAAAACGGGGCCAATGAAACAACTAAAAAAAGTTCCCCTTAAATAATAACACTCGTAACTATAATTGGGATCACAAGATAATAATCATAATTCGTAAGTGTCGTAATCATATAATATTTAATTCACATAATTTACTTAATTATTTAACCTAGTTATATATAATATGTCATAGTCTATATATTTATATAAATTAAAATTATTTTTAGAATATAAACAATTGGTAGTATAAAAAAATTATTAAAATCATTGTAATTTATTATATGTATATTAATTTACTTTATAATATAAAATTTTCAGTTTTGTAATATATATGTTGTAAGTAGGTAATAATTCATATCATTAAATGAGCTTACATAAGTTCACATGTTGATCACCTTCAACACGAATTCGATTTATTTATCAATCGTGTATCGTGTCGTATTTGAATCGTGTTAAAAATTGCCACCTCTAGTTGAAAGTGAAAAAATAAATGAAAAATGAAAATAAACATTCATATATTATAAGCACCAAAATTTCTTTTTCCAAAATCAACAAAGTAGAAAAAGGGTGAAAAAAACAAAGAAGCAGAAATCACAGCATATAAAAGATACTGATAAGATAGAGCTCAAGAGTTTCCCATTAACCATTTGCTCTATATTCTTTAGAGGAAGGAGTGCTAGGAGAGCCATGAACCATTTCATTAATAAATATTGGTATTCCAAGAAAATAGAATACTCTTGAATATGCATTTAATTAACTTGTCATAGATGGGAAAAGTGACAATAATTTCATCACATTACAAATGTAGAATATGGACTATGGTATAGCTCCTTATCCCTATAACGATTTCTTTATGAAATTGAAGACATCATGTTCAAGCAAGCAGCAATGATATGATTAATGGAGGGGATATTTTTTTTATTTGACCCTTTTAAGGTCTCTTATCTAAAAGACTTCAATGCCCTTATTATTTTTAATGTCTAGAAAAAATCTCTAAAGCATTAAAACTTAAATCAAACTCTCCAAACTCTTTCCGTTTAATGTAAACCAAATAAGATGTTAATTGTTGAAGCTTTGAAGTGAATAATTTGATTGTTATCTCAACACTGAAAAAGTAAAGGTAAAACATAAAGTCTTCTGCTTTTTCTTCATAAATTTTAACCTAAGGTTTATGTTTTGCTATAGTTTTTTACTTGGTTTTGGTTTGATAGATACCAATGTGGATCATGTTTAAGAAAAATGAGTGCTAAAATTGTAAATTTTTAGGTCAGAAATATTGTATTTTCGTTCATGAGTAAACTTGTCATTTTGCATGATAGTTTTTACCAATATGTGGTGCTGCATGATGGTTTTAACCAATCTATGGTGTTGCATGACTATTTTCTCCAATCGCAAACACCATAAAAATCATACCCCAAATCAATAATTAAAACTGAACATAAGCTCAAAATCCAACCCAACCCTAAACCCAGAATCATCAACCAAAACACAAACTTAAAATCCCATCACAGACCCATTATCATCAACCAACAGAAACTCCTCTTTCAGCAATAATGACTGATGATGATGAGGAGTCAATTTCTTTGCAGTGGTAATTACAAGCCATGAATTTTAGTGCATCAAGTGTGCCTTCCTTTCTCATAACTATAAACTCCCCTCAATCCACCGCTTGTCCACCTAACCTTACAACGTGATTCTTCACTCTCGTGCTTTCTAGGCAGATGATGAGGGTTGAGGATAGCCACGTCAGAAACTGCACTAGCACCAACCATTTTTAGAAAGTTTTCCATTGATTCCTTCGGAATCCGTATTGGTGATTGCAAAGGCCAACATTCCACCATTGCAGCTATTGTATTGTTTCATGTAGATGCAGCAAAGTGAAATTTTCAGCAAATGAACCCTTGCCCCACCGATTAACCAAAAGTAACTCCTTCTTCAAATTTAACTGTTAGCGGCCCCTTCTAGGAAAATGAAATTACCTAAATACCCATAGAAATTGGCAAAATAACAACACAAAAATCAGTCACTCACCCTTGTCCGTGTAAACATCATGACACATGGGCAAAACCTCATCAACTCACCTCCACCGGTCTAGTCACATCCTGGTCGCTCCCAGCTAGCGCTGCACATCATATTGGCCTCACTCCGTCATTTTGCTCGCCTCACTCCATTTCTGTGCTCGCCTCGCTCCGTCGTTGTGCTCGTCTTCGTCGCTACTCATGTGCTGCTGGCTTTTGACGCTATCGCTTCGGACCTTGCCTCTGCTGCTACTCTTAGATTTAAAATGCATTGCATTTTAGATTTGAAATAGAATTAATTTGTCTCCATCTTAAATATAGGACAGTATTTCTATGGACAATTAGGAAATCTTTACTGTTGATTACACTTTGTATTTGATCCAGAACATCTGTGGATGAAGATGGGTAGTGAAGTATCTGATAAACCTATGGAAAGCGTTGTTTCAACTAGGATGAAGCAATTTAGAGCCATGAACAAGATGAAAAAGCTTGCCATAAGCGTATGACATGATTGTTAAATATCTGTGCGAATGGTGGATTGTTAGTTATTATAGCATTATAGTTATCACATGTCTGAATGATTTCTCATTGGCTAGGCTGTAGTTATCTATCATTTTGATTATCATTTTAATGTTCTGTTATTTGTTGCTCTACTTATTTAAAAACTGGATTGCTGAAGATAATAGCAGAAAACCTTACAACTGAGGAAATCAAGGGCTTGAAAGAGATGTTCAACAACATGGACATTGATGGAAGTGGTACAATCACGCTTGAAGAACTCAAAGATGTTTTATCTAGGCTTGGATCTAAGCTCACCGATGCAGAATTTTAGCAACTGATGGAAGCTGTAAGAACTTCTCAACTATCTAATTTCCTTTATAAGTGCACTTTCATGAAGAATATATATATGCCTTGAAGTTTATGAATGAATGTTTGAAATCGAAACCCACTTCATAAGAAAATATTAATTGTATGGTTCCCTATTGCCCTTACATTGAAAAAGATTGTTCACTAGTTCAAATTAAATTAAATTTCTCAAGGCTGATGTCGACCGTAATGGGACTATCAATTATACTGAATTCATTACCGGTACTATACAACGACATAATCTCAAGAAGGAAGAAAACTTAATCAAGGCTTTCAGTTATTTTGACAACAATGGCAACGAGTTAGTGTACTGTTACATTTCTTCTATTATGTATGTTTCTTCACATTATAACGCTTGATTCTTATTGGTAATCAATTTATTCAACTTCAACTTATAAGATATATAATCTCGACCAGGTATATCACAAGAGAAGAGGTAAGACAAGCTATGACTGAATATGGAATGGGTGATGAAGCTACAATAGATAAAATCATTGAAGATGTTGACACTGATAAAGTAACTCTATATCTCCTCTTTGAATAAATCTTATCTTTCTTCATTTTTTGTTGTTGTGCATGAATGACTGATAGTTGTCATGATGGGACTTTATTATACAGGATGGAAATATTAACTGATAATTATTAATTCGTTAATATCATGTATAGACGGAAAATAAAGCGAAGAGTTGTGAAAGTCTTCTTTGTTTACCTGCAAATTGAGTTGTATCCAAATTCTATCCTCCATGTCTTTTCTTGTTAACATTCTCAGTTATGTGTACTTATGATGTTCAAATATTCAAGATACAGCTCTCATATGATGGGGCTAAATTTGCGTCACCTACAGTTTGTACAAGATTGAGGATGAATGTAATATATAAATAAAAAAGAATTCTAGTAACATTGCTAGAATCACTTGTTATTGCATTATAATAATTTCAACTTGGTAACACATTAACATATCGAATATTTTGAATTTGGAATAATATCAATAAGTATTTTTGAGATTTAGTTAAATTTTAATCGGAGAATAACTATGCATTTTTCATTGATCATACCTCTAAATTTGTATAAAAATCAGTATTTTCATCTGTCAAAATTTAAACCATCATTTTTAAAGATATGATTGAGGAAATTGAAAGAAATTTTTGGTAGAAATTGTTTGACACGACCCTATCCAGTTAATTATACGACAATGTCGTGCAGAATTTTCAATTCGTGTTTATGTTCACAAATACTGCACGACCTGATCGTGCAAGTTGCAAGACTTGGTCATGCAAAATTCCAGATTTCACTTCCTTGTATAACTAGGTTGTGGAAAAAATAGTAATATTTCTATAAAGTTCTTATTTATTGCATGACCGGGTAGTGCAAGTAGCACCACCCAGTTGTGCAAAATTTTGATTTTATTTTTTTGCACGACTGGGTCGTGCAAGTAGCACATCTAGATCGTGCAAAATTTTAGATTTCACTTTTTTGTACGATTGGGTCATACAAGTAGCACGACTAGGTCGTGCAAAATTTCGTGATAATTTTATTAAGTTCTTATTTACTACACTGCATGACCTTGTCATGCAAAATTCCATATTTCACTTTTTTGCACGAATAGGTCGTGCCTAATTTTTCACTTAATTTTTTTGCACAAATGGGTCGTGAACCAACAAGAATGGGTTGTGCACTAACATGGTCTAGTTATGCGAAACAATAGTGAGAATTTCATGTTGTTGACAATTACTGCACGATATGGTTGTGCAAGTTGCACTACTTGGTTTTGCAAAATTTCATAACTCATATTTTTGCATGATGGGCACTTGCACTAATACATCGTAGTCGTGCAATGCAATAGTTTTTTTATGGATATTATTCTTGTAATTTCTTCTTGATATTATAGATAATTACCATGTAAGACTAACAAAATTGCATTACATTAAAATGAGTTACTGTTATACACGAACGACTTCTGAATAACTTTTATCATTACGTAATTAATCTGGCAGGGAAATTGTATTCACCCAAGTCATTAGTCAACAACATCAACCACTTCATTGTCCAACATAAATTAATTAGTCAATAACAACACATAAATTAATGCATTCCTTCAAATAATGCTTTTAATAAGCACTAATAACATATTGTCACATATGTCAAATGTAGTGCTGATACCCATAAACAGTTGAATATAATTGACAAATTGATAATAACTACATTATATAATAATTCAAAGGACAAAGCAAGCAACTGTAACAACAATGATGAGGGCCCTTAGAGGACATAGGTTCTTGTGTCAATGTGGTTTTTATCATATGCATGTTCTATCATTCCCAACGTGGCATGTATAAAGCCCAAGCTCTTCTACCTTCATTTAAGAGATCACATATTTTGACCTAAAATAACCAAAATAAACGAGCAATTTTTAGTTGTAAACATGATGACTATTTTAACTTATTATACGGACAACATTTACACAATAAATATAACCGACCAATATCATTTGATGGAGCCTTCTGATTTATTTGGGTTGACAATGGATTCATTGAAAGAATGTCTTGCGACTATGACTTGTGTCATCGCACCTCCCACTTTTATATAATGTCTTTTCTCATATGTTTTGACTTGAAATAAACAAAATAAATATGCAATTGGTACTTATAACTTGGTTAATAAAAAAATAAATATGGTGAGTGTGTTAACTCATTATCATGACAATATTTAGATATTAAATGTAAACCATCATTATCATGGTCCACTAGCTTTACAATAAGAAACTCAATATGTTGGTTAAGTTTATTAATATATTGCATTAACTCCTCATACTCACATAGACGATATGCTTTGGCAGTTATAAAGAAAATATTATTTATATCCACAACTTTGAATTTGGCTCTAAGATTTTGTGAAATATGATACACACAAGCACAAATTTGTATTTGCAAAAATTGTAAGAATGCTTTCATCAAACGTGTTTTAATGTAACAAAATTAATAAAAATATACATGATACCACAAATTTAATATTTTTTTAACCTTAAAAAGTTGCATAATAGCTTAAGGAAAACCATCATGTAACACGACAGATTGAAGAAAAGAGTCGTGCAGCACGACAGCTTGGTGAATACAGTCTTGCAGCACGACCAAATTGGTGAAAACTATCGTGCAAAATGACAATTTGACTCATGAACGAACACACAACATTTCTTACCTAAAAATTCACAATTTTAGCACTCATATTTCTTAAACATGATCCACATTGGTATATATATATCAAACAAAAACCAAGTAAAAACTATAATAAAGCATAAAACAACATTGATAAAGAAAAAGAAGAAAGCTTTAAGTTTTACCTTTACTTTTTCAATGTTGGGATAACAATCAAGTTGTTCAATTTGAGCCTTCAATAATTGGCATCCCATTCAGTTTTCATAAAAAGGAAAGAGATGAATGGCATAGTTCATCCATACACATTTATTCCCTACCAAATTGAGCAACACAATAACAAGTACAAATATCTTTTAACAATCGACTAGAATATGATACCAATAGCATTCATTTCCCTTTTTAATTAACAGCAATTCAATATTCACAAACTGATTCAAAACAGAAGAAACTAGAAAACTAAAGCAAACCAAGGAAATATTCCATACTTGGCAAATCAGCCACAAAATTAGAATATTTCCACTGCACCAATTCCACAGAATTCTATTCCTACTTATTACCAATCTACATAATAGAAAGTTTCACTTGATTAAAGAAAAATAACAATCAAGTTTATGACTTCCCATAAATAACCTTCACAATGAAGTCATATATAGTCTTTTCGTAGCAACTTTTGCATAAACACCAAAGAAGCAAGTTTTCATGAAAAAACCAAGTATAATTGTGGATTGTAGAGAGAAATTGTGTTGTAAAAAGGCTGATTTAGAGGACCCAAGTGAGGATTGGATGGAAAGAGTAAAGAAAGCCACTAAAGGCCATAGAGGAGGAGGAGGAGAAGAAGAAGATGGGTACGTTTTGGGTAGCGTAGAGAAAGGCATGGATGAAGCCATAGTGTTCATCTCTCATGCTCTAGAACTACGTTGTTGGAGAATGAATGTTATAGAAGATGTTCAGTTTTCATGGATGAAACCAAGGATATTAATGTCTTTTCACAAGTAAAAGGGGTTATAAATAGTTAAATTTTAAAGGAAAAATTGAGAAAATAGACAAAATTAGGGGGCTTTATTGAAAAATAGACACATCCTGAAAAGTTTTCATCCCATAGACACTTTGTTGATAAAAAGACAGAAATACCCTTATGTTATCAATAATTTTCCAAAAAGTTTATTAAACTTCTCTTCGGACGAAATTGAAGAAAGCTAGTAAACTAAACTAAGAACAAAGAAACCAGTCACAGATCGAACCACTTCACTTCACTGTCCGAAACCTCAACAGCTGAAGCTGAGCAAATAATGTAAGAACAACTTTCCTTAATCTCTCTCTAAATGGCATGAAAATTTCATTAGCTTGTAGTGTTTTTGTCATTAATCGCTTTGGTAACTGACAACCGCATTATATAGTTTAAAAATGGGATATGTATGTGAACTAAGGTTATAGATAGTGCCGTCTGTGTGAAAATATGCTGGAAATTGGCTGTCGTTGTGCAAAAATTTGTTTTCGCAGTCGAAGGTTGAAGACATCGACTGTCGTCTAGTGTAGTCGAGTGTCCTCGAGTGTCTAGCAATTCTGTCGGATCGAATCTCGACATGTCGGATGGTGGTGTCGAGTGTCGAGGCATTGTGTCGATTCTAGGTTAGAGTGTCGAGTGTTCGAGTGTCGAATACGAGAAAACAGACGTGTACATGTCTCAAACCCTGAATGTCGAGTCGTTCGGGAGTCTTTGAGCATGTGCGTCGAGTGCCGAACTTGAAGAGTGTAGGAAGCAAAAGATAATCGAGTTCGTGTGTCGAGTCGAATATGTCGAGTGTTGAGTGTCGAGGGTGTATGTCGAGCGTTTTGGCAGAACACTTATTTTTTCGAATTTTGTAAGCAATTTCGTAATTATTTTTTGTCCACAAAACTTATATGATATGTCTCAATCATGCAGGAAATGGAAACTTTACGCATACTCATTGCATACAATGGTTCTTGGACTGTGCAAGAGAACGGTGGTTATTTGTACGCCGGTGGGACGGGGAAGCCATTGATAATTCGTAGGTGTGCTATCTCTAATGAGTTGGTTGACTGTATTAGTACTAAAATGGGTTGGAATCTTCGTAAGAAAAGAATGAGTTTAGAGGTTCAATTTGCTTGTAAGGGTGTTCTTCCAATGCCGATTCGTATTGAGACTGACGACGATGTTTGTTTTTTCATACAACATTGTTTGGAGGACCAACAATCATATACACCATTAGTTGTCAAAGTTGAAGATAGGGAGAAGCAAAGACAGAGGTTAGGGTCAGGATCCGATGCAATACATAGGCGACAAGGATCTTCTCATCCCTCTTTGTTTCGTTCAGCAAGTGGGAGCAACCAATTAAGTGAGTCTACTCCTGTTTGTGGACAACCAAAATTGAATGATGATGTTGGCATTGAGTTTAAGCAGTGTTCAGGGTATGCAGGGCATGAGTCAGTTGGGGTAGGGGTGTTATTTGAAAATGAAGAATGAGTGCCTCCATCGATGCCATCGAGATTGGTACGTCATCTTGACAGCATTAGAGAGTTTGAGAGTCTAAATAATTTTGATGATGTTAATGATGAGGATGGTGGTGATAAAGATTGCGAAGATAATGATGATGGTAGTGATGATGTTAGTGCACATGTTGACGATGACAATAATGATTGCACTTTTCATATTGAGAATGATGTTGGGGGATGGGATGATTTTGTTGTTGATGGGCACAATGTAGACAGTCCACATTTCGATAATGAGGGAGAACGGGAGATCTTGAATGATGTGAACCAAGATGAGCAGTTTACCGTGCCTTCTCCAATTCACTCCACACCTATCGTGCCTCCTCCAATTCACTCCACACCTACTAGACCAGTATATGGATATCAGGAAGATCCGATGTCGAATAATGATAGCTCTCAGGCTAACACATTCATGTGGATGTCGCCTATTGTGCATCCACCCTCCACAGTTGGTGATGATGCCTCATCATTTGTAGTTGACGAAATTAAGGTTTGGATTGGACAGATGTTTAACAGCAAAACAGAGCTTCGTGAGAAGTTATTGATGTTGGCATTAAGACGAAACTTTCAATTCAGGGTGAGAAACTCCAACGCCACAAGGTTTGAGGTTGTTTGTCGGGCTGAATCTTGTGAATGGCGTTTACGTACCATAAAGGTGGCCGACTCACATTTCTTCCAAGTGAAAAAGTATAAGTACCAGCACACGTGCTCCAGAGCCAGACTTCACCCAGTTCATAAACAAGCAACTGCACATGTCATTGGCAAACATATTAAGAGCAAATTCATTGAGGCATCGAGAATATATTGTCCGAAGAATATTATGTCCGATGTTCAGGAGTCATTGGGTGTTAATATCATGTACAACAAGGCATGGAGGGCAAAGGAGGCAGCTTTGCAAGAACTTCACGGATCTCATGAGGAATCATTCACACTACTCCCTCAGTACATGTACATGATTGAGAAAGCAAACTCATGGACCAAAACGTCATTAGAAACTGATGAGGAGAACCATTTCAGATACTTTTTCATGAGTATGGGGGCCTCGATTGCTGGATTTGCATCATCAATTAGGCCAGTTATCGCAGTTGACGGTTCTTTTTTAAAAGAGAAATATAGAGGTACAATGTTTTTGGCTTCTTGTATGGATGAAAATAAACAAATATACCCCTTGGCATTTGGAATTGGGCATTCTAAAAATGATGACTCGTGGAATTGGTTCATGAGACAGTTGCGTGATCATGTTGTACAAAATGTCTGAGATCTTGTGTTCATTTCTGACCGTCATCGTAGTATTGAAGGCGCTGTTCTAGCAGTTTTTCCTCATGCACTGTATGGATTGTGCACTCATCATCTGAAGGGTAACTTGAAGGCAACGTTCAAGGACAAGACTTTGTTGGAATTGTACTACCGAGCTGCAAGGACATATCACTGTGCTGATTTCAACTATCATATGTGACAAATTGAATCGCATATGCTAGCAGCAGTAACTTATCTTCAAGAGATTGGAGTCGAGAAATAGGCACGTTCACAGTTTCATGGTCGACGGTATAACATAATGACAACAAATATAGCCGAGTCGATGAACAGCTGTTTGCGAAACCATCGATTCCTCCCGGTAACGTTGTTAGCTGATTATTTTTGGGCCAACTTGCAAAAATGGTTCTATGAGTGTCGACAGATATTCGCTAACACAGAATCACATCTCTCGCCCTAGGCAAACAAGTTGATGGAGGATTTTTAAAAGAGGGAGAACGTATGAGGGTTAGTGGTATATCTCTTACTATGTATGAGGTTAGAGGCAACGACCGTGTTTACATTGTTGACATGCACGCGCGTACATGCACGTGCCGGGTGTTTGATCTTGACCAGCTTCTGTGTGCACATGTATTAGCTGTATGCAAACATATGAATCTATTTATGTGCCACGATTATTGTGCCCATTGGTATACCATTGAAACATTATTACATGTATATGCTCTCCTAGTTGTTCCTGTTGGAGTTAGTGAGGATTGGGTGGTTCCTGAGGAGGTTTGCAGTAGAGTGGTTCTCTCGCCAGTCATGAGGAGACCAGCCGGTCGTCCTCGGAGGAATCGAATCCCTTCCGTCGGTGAGTTTAGCTCCTCTCGAACTTGCGGGCGCTGTGGAAGATCCGGGCACAATCGTCAAACTTGCCGAAACCCAGTTCCACTACATGACAGGGCATGATGTATACCAAATGTTTGTGTTAGCAATATTTTCGATTTTTTTTATTACAATTCTTTAGCTGTTGAGTGTTGTATCTTTATGTATTAAACACATCTTTATGTGCGTTGTTGTAAACTAAATATTCTTGCCTGACGTTCAGCCGTACAAGGTCCCGGGACCAAAAATCATTACGAATCTTTTTCGAAAACTCCAAAAAATGAGTGTTCTACCCAAACGCTCGATAACACTCGACGGATGAAACTCGACGCTCGACACACGGAATGAGACATAATATGACCGAAGCTCGACCAACACGACACACGAACTCTCGACACTCGACACTCGAGAAATACATTCGAGTGTCATGACTCGAACTGGTTTCCCTCGACTCTCGACTAGTGCGACATAAATCCGACAATTTAACTCGACCCTCGACACTCGAAGCTCAGGACACTCGACCAAACATCTTGACATCTGACACCCGAATCTTCGACACTCGAATGTCGACCCTCGACACTCGAAGCCCATGACACTCGACAGCATATCTCGACATCCGACACCCGAATATATAACACCCTCTCCCGCTTCTCCCCTCCTCCCCCACGACACAAGATCTCGACGTTTAAGGTTTAAACAAAACTCTCGACCGTCACTTCCCGCTTCATACAAACTTACTACCAAACCCCGTGTGAACGCTCGAAACACATAGATAACTGTTGGAACCCAAAGAGACGCATCGACAGCCATCGAAACTCAAAGAGACGTAGACAGAAGCACCCATCGGCATTAAGGTATTTGGGATATTTCTAATTTACCCCCTGAGGTTAGGCCAAAAGAAAATTGAGGACCTCAGTTTTCTGAAATCTAAGATTGCCCCCTGAAGTTACTATAGCACCGTTAGATTTAACAGAAAATGTATTAAATAGTAACTTATGCTAATAAACAGTAACATTTTCCATTAAATATAACGGTTTAATGCATTTTCTATTAAATCTAACGGTGCTACAGTAACCTTAGGGGGCAATCTTAAATTTCAGAAAATTGAGGTCCTCAATTTTTTGAAGGCCTAATCTTAAGGGGCAAATTAGAATTATCCCAAGGTACGGATTTCTCGTTGCGTAAGACATACTATTTGGATGGTTTTTGTGCAAACCCCGTGCCATGCAT
The DNA here is from genome assembly GCA_013180625.2 of Boswellia sacra. Lineage (NCBI taxonomy): Eukaryota > Viridiplantae > Streptophyta > Magnoliopsida > Sapindales > Burseraceae > Boswellia > Boswellia sacra. The sequence continues at coordinate 50,140 of SNVD02001330.1, read as the reverse complement.
GTTGTTTTATGTGTGTCGTACATACTATTCGGACTTTTTTGCCTTGTTTGATGTCGTACAAGGGCTGTAATAGGACATAAATCGAAAACTACATAGTTTTTAGGGATGTTTAGTGATGTTTAGTGATTTATGTTTATGTTTATGTTTAGTGTTGTGGACGAAAACTATAGAATCCGCCTGGTTTCGTCACCAGGTTGCCGGTGATGTGCTGTGGACTTTTGTAGTGACACTCGACACTCGACAGAAGACTCTTGTCGAGTGTTGTCGATTGTTATCGAGTGTTGTCGAGTGTCGTCGAGTGTTGTCGAGTTCGTCGAGAGTTATCAAGAGTTGTCGAGAGTTGTTGAGTGTTGTCAATTGTTGTCGAGTGTTTAGGCAGTTTGCATGTTTTATTGCAGTTTTTTTGCCTTTTTGCATCATATTGAAGTATAACGGCCTTGTTTTTGCAGTTTGAAGAAAATGGCTGGTGAATTAGGACTGTTCTTCACCCTGAAGACACCAGATAAGGAGCACTATCATGCAGTCATCACAAACTTGGCAAATTGGGACTGCGTACAATGGATTCGGGCGCACTTGAGTGCGAGGCAGCTGGACATGTTTCGTGATACATGTTTCGAATTTATCCTAGACATTCGCAAGCTCTCCTTTCCATCTCAGTTGGTGCATCATGTGCTTCAGTGGGAGGTTAACACCGTGGGTTTCGATAAGGAGATGTGGTTCCTTATTCAAGGTAAAAAAATGGTTTTAAGATACAATGTAGTTACAAATTCTTAGTTTTGAACATATGATATTTATAGTTATTTTATTGTTACCATTATTGTCATCTTATGTATATTTTTTCGTTCTTTCCAGGAAGACTAATTCGTTTTTCTGCCCACGAGTTTGGTTTGGTAACCAGATTACGATTTGCTTCCACGGTGCCACCAATACCGACTATGCTGAATCCGTGTCGATTGTTGGATACATACTTCGATGGCAGGGACTTGGAGCTTAGGCAATTCTACCCCATACTTCAGAAGTTGGATGTGTCTCGTATTCCAGACGAGGATGCTATGAAGCTGGCCTTGTACTACGTGCTGGAGAGTTTTTTCATGGCACAGGATAGACGCCGACATGTGTCCCGTGTGTGGTTGAATTTTGTGGACAGACTGGATGATTTTAATACGTATCCATGGGGTTCGTTGTCCTTCGATAAGACACTGGGCTCAATGAAGAAGGCTTTGGTTGGGAAGTTAGATCATTACAAGAAGTGAGCTCAAGCGAAGACAGACAAGGTGGAGAAATATAACTTGGAAGGGTGCCCGTACGCCTTTCAGGTACATACTGCTAACCATGAGTGTCAACGTGTTTAGTTCTTTATCGGCCGAACAAATTTGAGTACATAGTGTCACTAACTAACCTGTTTGATGTTATTAAGGTTTGGTTGTACGAGGCCATGCCTTACATTGGTAGTACTTTTAGGGGAGTGCCCACGGACTGTGCCGGGAGGATACCATGGTTGTTGAAGTAGGAGACAGTTAAGACCCCGTCCCAGCACATAGTCGTAAATGATGTACTGAGGGTTAGGAGGCTGGTATGTACGGATCCTCTGTTATATGAAATTTTCTTGTTTTTATTCATACCATATTAACTGTTTTGTATGATGCATTATTTGTTGACATAGGCACGTCCGCTTGTCGTTTTGGACCCGTTTGAGGAGGAGCAGCAGACCCAATGGTATATACAGCTCGCTCATGTAGTTGGCATCCGGAGAGGTGTACATGTGGCTTGGGCAATAACTGTGGATGCTCCATTATTAGAGGCGGAGAGCATTGAGCCACTACCTCCGGAGGGACAATCAGCTCCACCTCTAGACGGACCATCAGCTCCATCAGCTCCACATCTGGAGGGACCATCAGCTCCACATCCGGAGGGTCCATCAGCACCACCTCCTGAGGGTCCATCAGCTCCACCTCCTGAGGTTTCATCCGCTCCACCTCCAGCTGGCCCTAGTTCCCCCGTTGAACCTGATGTGGAGCCAGCAACAGACACAGCCAGTCCTAACATTGACGTAGGGCCCTTCAGTCCAGGGCCAGAGCCTTCTATAGTGCCGGACATCCAGGAGCATCGACTCCGGCGTCAGGTCGTGCGACCACCCACCCAACTCCTCTATACGAGGTTCCTCCAAGTTCGCAGGTATATAATGAGAATTTGCATTCATATTCTTGTCCGTTTACATTTGCTGCTCTATTGGTTAATGAAGACTCTCGTTACAATTCTCATACAGGCGCTGCCGGTCCAGGACGACTTCCAGAGCACAGTTTTATGTGAGCTTGCATTGTTACGGACAGAGAACAAGGAAATGCGGGAGGAGATAGTTTTTCTGCGCAAGGTTGTTCTGCACCTCGGTGGACACTTCAGATACGTTGACACGGTACGTTACGATATTTACAAAACGGATTTTGTGATGTCCACAAGCTTAAGTTGAGGGGGAGCTTTATTGTGTGTCAGGAATCGGATGCAGATTTCAACGGAGGTTCGGCTGATAAGGGTGAAGGTCATCCGCCCATGGAACCTGATTTCGTGGACCCGACTGTTCGTGCAGCTGATGCTCCGTTGACGACCTTAGTTTCTCGTCGGGGTCGTCGCCTACTTCCGGCAAAGCATAAGCGGAGCCCGTTTGTCAGTCCACCAGGTAGGAAGAGGGCAATGGTTCAACCGCAAGAGAAAGCCACAGACGGTCAGTATGTACAGTCCGAGGACCCGGTTGCTCAGCCAAAAGACAAACCATCTCACCAGCCATCACCGGATGCAGGAAGTGGTCTCATCTTGTGCACTCCGGTTCCACTTTTTGACCCACGTGCCCCCACACCAGAAGCCGATCTGAATGCATTCGAGTTATGGTTCGCGAACACCGCAGGGATTGATGTTATTGACTTAGTAGTCTGCAGCGCAAATCGTAACTTCTTCAAGATGCTGCTCATGCCGTCATGCTGGCTTAAAGCTGAGGTACTGATAAGTGTCTATTTATATATCATTTTCATATCAATTCGTCCATGTTTCTTTGCTATATTCCTTGGTATTTTTATGTTTTTGTGTGGTTTTGATGTTTGTAGGAGTTTTGGAGCAACTTGCACAAAAATGGAGTAAAACCCTTCATTTTCACCTCTGCTAGTCAACCATCTTCTCGGATTTAATTGTATTGATATACAATGAACCCGATGACATATTATATACCGTTGGAAAGCTCTCGAAGTCTATTTTCTGGAGAAATTTACGGTTTATAAATCCATTCAGTGTACCAAAAGTTGTAATCAAAACAGTGTGAGAAGTGTAGAAATGTAATTCCACACATCACTGTAGCATGTATAATACGGGACACTGTAGCACGTTACTGTAGTAGAGTATTTAACACATTTTAGGGTTTTATTTTCATAACTTGAAGAGGGGAGAACGTGGTGGAGGCTTCAGCTCTGGAATTCTTTCATCTCTTGGAGTTCTTGAAGGAGAAAGGAAGCTTGGAAAGAGGAAGAACTACAATCCAAAGAGAATTACATCAAATTTGCTAAGTTTTTCCCTTCCCTTTCATTTTCTGGAATGTCTCCATGTTGTATTGTATTTACCACGTTCTTAAACATGTGTAACTGAATCTGAATTGGTTGAGGGTGATTTCAAAGCCCTTGATATGGTTTTTGTGAGTTGATTGTGCAAGAAGTTGTTATCCAATTCTCTAATTGAAGTTGCTTGTATTTTCCCATATCTAATGCTTATGATTGCTTGCTGATTGTATTTGGAAGGGCCAACTGAATATAATCTGGTTGTTGTCTATTGCTAGAGTAGAAATCTTGATCCGTAATTGTCTTGAATTTCTAATCCTTAGTAGCAAAATTGTGATCAGAGATTGCAATTGGATAATACAACCTAAGTAAATAATCCGAGCTTGTGTGTTTATTGCTTAGATCAACCTATCTTTCGTATCGTAATGCATCCATTAAATTAAATTTAGAGAGCTTGTTCTAGGTTGTTTAATGGATAGAGATTAAATAAAGACTTTTTTAGGGGTTGGGGGGGTTCTTTGGGGACAGATTTTTTTTTTTGTATTATCATTATAACAACAAAAGTCCAGGAAAGATTGGATAACAAGCTTATTGTTATCTACGGTTGATAATTTCAATGGAGTTAATTGGATGACAATTCTATGATTATCGCAAATCCATATCTTGTGGTGGAGAATGATCCCTTAACCAGATTTCTATCATTGATTTATTCCCATTTCAATTAAGTTTGCATTGTGTTATTCATTAATTACCATCGTATTCAGTTTTTCATCTAGTTAATCAACCAACAAAACTCTCCATTTAGTTAATTGTTGCTGGAAATAACAAATTCAATTAGAATCAATCCTCATAGGAATGATATCTTACTTATCACTTTATTACTTGTGCGACTAGTATACTTGCTAGTTTCGAACGCATTAAGTTTTTGGCGCCGTTGCCGGGGATTGATTTTCTAATCGATTTGTTATTTTGTTTTCATTGTTGATTCATAATTTTGTTTGTTTTTCTTTTCTGATTGTTTGTGTTTAGACAACATGGCAGTAAACTTCTATCAATTCAGTAGCGGATTTGAGCCACAAGTGCCATGGAGAGTAAATGAGAGACAGCTCCTAACATTGAACAACAACTTTTTGAGTTAACTTCTCATGTGGAAAACATGGCTGTAGGACATATGCAGAAATCTTATGCATGTGAGGTATATTCTACCATGAAGCATCCAATCGACATGTATCCAACTTTTCAAGGAGATATGGAACAAGCCAATGCCATGGATGGATTTCCAGGACAAACAAGACAATGTTATGATCCCTTCTCTAACACTTACAATGCTGGATGGGAAGATCACCCTAATTTCAGTTACTGGAATCATCAACCAATCTCCCCAAATGCCATACCAAATCGGCCACAAGGTTTTAATCAACCTAGAGTGCAGCAACCATTTCAAATGCAACCACCACCAATGCCACAACCAGCTCCAGAAAAATCAGGTATGTCACTCTAGGATATTAGTTAATGCACTTGCCACTAACACAATGCAATTTCCAGCAGGAAACTGGCACGTCTGTATCCAAAACCTCGCAATCAACATGGGACAATGGGCCTACTAGCATGAGCAATTTGAGGGCCAAGACCCTACAAAAAAATTTCTTCCAAACGATATGATACAAATCAACCGAGACTGCTAGTGCGATAACTTCGCGAAGTGGAGAGCATTTAGATGTCTTACCAGGAAAATCACAAACTGATGAAGGAGATGACACCACATCCACCATGAACAAAACATTAACTTCTTAGGTAAATCCTATAACTCCTATTCCTTCATATGTTACTCCTCCACTTTTTCCTAGTAGATTTGCAAAATCGAAGAATGAGGAACAAGAACAGAAAATCCTGGAAACTTTTTGCAAAATCGAGGTAAATATACCACTTCTGGATTCTATCGAGCAAGTACCTCGTTATACAAAACGTCTCAAGGAGTTATGCACCAACAAGAGAAATTTAAAAGGGAATGAGAAAGTAAGTGTGGGGAAAAATGTTTCAGCTATATTGTAAAGAAAAATTCCTCCGAAATGCAAAGATCTAGGTACGTTCACCATTCTATGCACCATTGATAATACCAAGTTTGAGAGAGCTATGTTAGATTTAGGAGCATCTATTAATGTCATGCCATATTCTATTTATGCTTCTTTAAATCTTGGACCTTTTGTGAAATTTGGTATTACCATTCAACTTGCTGATCATTTTAATGCATATCCCAAAAGAGTTGCGGAAGATGTGCTTGTGCAGGTGAATCAATTGGTTTTCCCAGCAGACTTCTATATCCTTAAAATGGAGAATGAGACATCTCCTAATCCAACTCCGATTCTTTTAGGGAGGCCATTCTTGAAAACTGCCCGAACCAAGATTGATGTTCATGATGGCACTCTCACCATGGAGTTTGATGGCGAGGTGATTCGTTTCAATATTTTTGAGGCAATGAGGTATCCTAGTGACTTGCATTCTGTTTTTGCAGTGGATGTTATTGATTCTTTGGCACAACAACTTTTTGAGTTAACTCGCAAGGATGCATTGGAAGTAGCCATTAGTGAGCACATAGGGGCAGAAAATTCCAGAGAATCGAGAAAGTTGATACAAGTGTCTAAAGAAGTGAAGGAAGCTGTGGCAAGCTTGGATGAGACTATAGCTATCACCACAAACAGGTATGATTTTTCGTACATTGAATTGCCTTTATCTAATGAGAAACTTCTTCCTTCTGTGATGAAAGCACCTGCCTTGGAGCTTAAGCCTCTTCCAGATCATTTGAAGCATGTATTCCTGGGTGAGAAAGACACTTTGCCAGTCATAATAGCAAAGGGCCTTGCACCATTACAAGAAGAGAAACTCATTCGAGTGCTTCGAGATCACAAAACAGCCATTGGGTGGACAATTGCTGACATCAAAGGTATTAGCCCAGCCATATGCATGCACCGCATCTTATTAGAAGAAGGATTCAAGCCCACTCGAGAAACACAGCGGAGGTTGAATCCTCCAATGATGGAAGTTGTCAAGAAAGAAATCCTGAAATTGTTAGATGTGGGTGTGATTTATCCAATTTCGGACAGCAAGAGGGTGAGTCCAATCCAAGTTGTTCCAAAGAAATCTAGTGTTACGGTGGTTAAGAATGACAATAATGAGCTAGTTCCCACTCGTATCCAAACTGGCTGGCGAGTTTGTATTGATTATCGGAAGCTAAATACAGTAACTCGCAAGGATCACTTTCTTTTGCCATTCATTGATCAAATGCTGGAGAGATTAGCAGGTCATTCTCATTATTGTTTTCTTGATGGCTATTCAGGATATAATCAGATTGTCATTGCCCCTGAGGATCAAGAGAAAACTACATTCACATGCCCATTCGGTACATTTGCCTATCGACGCATGCAGTTCGGTCTTTGCAATGCCCCTGCCACTTTCCAAAGGTGTATGGTAAGTATTTTCTCTGACTATGTTGAGAACATCATTGAGGTATTTATGGATGACTTTAGTGTTTTTAGTGATTCTTTTGATAAATGCCTTGATAACCTTATACTTCAAAGATGTATGGAAACTAACCTTGCTCTAAATTGGGAAAAATGTCATTTTATGGTAGATCAGGGTATAGTTTTGGGACATGTTATTTCTGCTAAGGGTATAGAAGTTGATAAATCCAAGATACATCTTATATGTTCCTTACCCCTTCCCACAAGTGTGCGGGATATTCGTTCGTTTCTTGGTCATGCAGGTTTTTATCGTAGATTCATCAAAGATTTCTCGAAGATAGCATTGCCCCTATGCAGATTATTACAGAATGATGTGGCCTTTGAATTTGATGAGAAATGCAAAGAGGCATTTGAGAAACTGAAGGAACTCTTGACTTCGGCTCCAATAATCCAATCTCCAAATTGGGATTATCCATTCGAGATCATGTGCGATGCGAGTGACTATGCTGTGGGTGCCGTTTTGGGTCAACGAATTGGCAAAATTCCACATGCCATTTACTACGCATCTCGGACTTTAAATGATGCTCAACTTAATTATTCTACCACTGAGAAAGAGCTGCTAGCGGTTATTTTTGCTTTAGAAAAGTTTCGATCTTATTTGATTGGTACTAAAGTAACCGTTTATTCTGATCATGCAGCTTTGAGGTACTTGCTCACAAAGAAAGATGCAAAACCAAGGCTTATCAGGTGGATACTCCTTTTACAGGAATTTGACTTGGAGATCAAAGATAAGAAGGGAAGTGAAAACTTAGTTGCAGACCATCTCAGTCGCATTGTCCATGATAAGAATGCACTGCCATTACAAGAAAGTTTTCCGGATGAACAATTGTTGTCTCTAAATGTAGTAGCCCCTTGGGATGCAGATATTGTCAATTACTTAGTTACGAAGAAGCTACCACAGGACTTGACTCGAGCTCAAAGAGACAAGATCAAGAACATTGCCAAGTACTACATATGGGATGATCCGTACTTATGGAAGCATTGTTCTGACCAAGTGATAAGAAGGTGCGTTTTTGAATCTGAATTTAATTCAATTTTAACCTTCTGTCATTCTTATGCATGTGGAGGTCACTTCGGACCAAAAAGAACAGCCCTCAAAGTTCTTGATTGTGGATTCTACTGGCCATCATTGTTCAAAGATGCATATCTCTTCTGCAAAGCTTGTGACCGTTGTCAAAGGACAGGTAATTCAAGTACCAAAAATCAAATACCACAAACCCCTATACTTATTGTCAAGATTTTTGATGTGTGGGGTATTGATTTCATGGGTCCTTTTCCTTCATTATTTGGTAATGTTGACATTATACTTGCTGTGGATTATGTTTCTAAATGGGTGGAAGCAAAAGCTGCGAGAACTAATGATTCTAAAGTTGTTGTAGATTTTGTGAAATCTAACATTTTTGCGAGATTTGGAACACCAAGAGCCATGATTAGTGACAGAGGGACACACTTCTATAACAAATCATTTGAAGCCTTGCTCAAGAAATACAACATCACTCACAAGGTGTCTACTGCATATCATCCACAAACTAGTGGTCAAGTTGAAGTTTCAAATCGGGAAGTCAAGTCCATTCTCGAGAAGACAGTGAATCCGAGTAGAAAAGATTAGAGCCTACGATTGAATGATGCACTTTGGGCCTACCGAACTGCTTACAAGACACCTATTGGGATGTCTCCGTATAGGTTAGTCTATGGTAAGCCATGTCACCTTCCAGTAGAGCTCGAACACAAAGCATGGTGGGCAGTAAAGCTTTGTAACATGGAGATGGATACTGCTGGAGAACAAAGGAAGCTTCAACTGCAAGAATTGCAAGAACTTAGAAATGATGCCTATGAGAATTCCAGAATTTACAAGGAGAGAACTAAGGCATTTCATGATAAAATGATCGCCAGGAAGAATTTTGAAGTGGGACAGAAAGTTCTTTTATTTCATTCTCGCCTCAAGTTATTTCCAGGTAAATTACGATCTCGATGGGTTGGACCTTGTGTTATTACTAAACAAATTTGTTTTTTTTTTTTTTTTTTTTTCCACCCCATTTGGGGCAGTGGAATCAGAGCTTAAAAACGATAAAGTATTCAAGGTGAATGGGCACAGGTTGAAGCTTACTATGAGAATTCAGTGATGCAGGACATCAAGGAGGTACCTCTCTACGAGCCAGCTTATCTTGATGGGTGATGGCAAGTAACGTTAGGCTGAGGACGTTAAACCAATCGCTTATTGGGAGGCAACCCAATGTTTTTGAAACATAAATAAAAGAGACAAAGAAAAGAAGGTAGTAATGATCAATTTTTGTGTTTCGAGGAGATTCCTCTCATGGCTATTATTAATTGATAGGTTTTATCTCTTCTTTACCATTTGTACTCATTGCTTTGTTTGTTTTTTTACTTTCATTTGCTCTTGTGTTTTTATTTCTTTTATGTGTCTCTATTTTCTTTTCTTTTCTTTTCTTTTCTTGTGTTTAATTTGATTATTCCGTGCTTCAAGTTCAGTTGTGCAACAGCTTGAGGAAACATTCAAACGAGAGTTGAAGCCATTGTTCGAAGGTTTGAAACGTGCATATCTGGGAGAAGAACAAACTCAATCGCATTATCGGTAATATCTCTAATTTTCTTCTTTTCAATGGATGCTGATATCTTTCTATCGAACCTTCGTAAATATTTCCCTTCACTTCCTCAATGTGTGTTAAAATTATAAAGACGGCATGGACTAGATTGGGCGTGGGGGGGGGGGTGATGCTCCCCCCCCCCCCCCCATAAATGTGCCTGCGGATATCCGATGGCTTATCGAAGCCAAGGTAAGATTGTCCGGTGAGCCTGATATTAATCTAGCAAAATACATGCTTGGTCTAGGGAAAAGCTACTACGCCAAACGGCGAAGAGCGAAAAGGTTACAAGTATGTTATAAATGTGCTAGATGGAATTGTAACCAGACTTGTCGTTCATTAGGTTTTGCGTCCAGGAATAGAGAAGATAAACCTTTCATTTATTAAGAATGGTTTGAGTAATGAGTCGCTGGATAATGTTTTGTTAACTCTCGAGTCACATTCTTGTGGACTTGTTCAGCGTGAATTGCTTAATCTATGGACATAATTTCGTGATGAATTGCAGTGTTATAGTCTAGGGAATCTGACTAAAAACGACCCTGTTTGCCAGTTTATAAGAAAACTGGATGGGAAGCAAATCCCCGACTCATAGAAGGCGTTTCAGCCGTTACTGGACGTAAAATCAGAGGAAGATGTGAGCCACAATCACAACTACTTGTATATTTGAATGTGTGTTGTTGTTGTCGAATTTTTTTTCTTGTTTTCGTTTGATCTGATTATCAATGTTGTTTTTGTGTTGTTGTTGTTTGTTGATTTTGTTTGTTTTAATTTCAAGTTTTCTTTTTGACAAACCATATGACTACCCTATGGCATAAGTACACGTGGGAGACAAGTGTGGAGGTTTTGTCAACCTCCACCGAAAGTGTATCTCTATTTTTATGCTTCACGTGGGAGACAAGTGTGGGGGTTTTGTCAACCCCCGCCGAAAGTGTATCTCCTTCCATGCTTCATGTGGGAGACAAGTGTGTAGGTTTTGTCAAACCTCGCCGAAAGCATATCTCATTTTTTCAAATTTTGGGGCGATAAATCTGCATCGAGCAACCCCCACCGAAATTATGTCCCCATGTGTCAAATTTGAGAGTTTTACGTGTGTATATATCCATTTTGCATATTCTCAAATGTCATTTTATAACCTGTCTTGCACTTGAATCGCATAATACCTAACGTACATCATTGTCTTGCACAAGTTTAGAGCACTTTTAGAAATAGAGAAAACACCAATTCGGCGATTCCAAAATATATGCGTATTTTGTGGATCGCAATTTGGTAAAGATGGAGAGTTTACAACAGCAGCTCTTGATCTTGGTAGGACATTAGCTGCGAGGGGTATTCATTTGATTTATGGAGGGGGTAGTCTTGGGTTAATGGGGTGTGTGTCGACAGCTGCATCCTTAGGAGGAAGCAAAGTTCTCGGCATTATCCCTAAACCATTAGCTGTACGAGATATCGTAGGCAACACCATGGGGGAAGAGTTACAGGTTTCTAGTATGCATGAGCGTTTTGCACATATGGTCATTAAATCTGATGCATTTATAGCTTTGCCCGGTGGTTATGGTACATTAGAGGAGATATTTCAAATCACCTCTTGGGCACAGCTAAACATCCATCGGAAACCCATTGGTTTGTTAAATGTCAATAATTTTTTTGATGGTTTGTTGTCTTTTCTTGATCAAGCAGTAGAAAAAAACTTCATCTCACAGTCGGCGAGGCAAATCCTGGTTACAGCTTCAACTGCAGGGGAGTTAATTGACAAATTACAAGCATTCGTCTATTCGCCTGATCCAACAATAGCTCGGATAGATTGGTTTGGAGAAGGCAATAAGAGGCGTAAACTGGATTTAACGCTCCATCTGTAATCTCTATCTGCTGGTTTGCTTCATTTTGTTTGCTTTCTTTTTATTGTGTTTATTTGAGTTTGAGTTATTTCTTTTTTTTTCAGGTTATTTCTTTCGTCCCAGGTAATATTTTCTAATCTCGGATTTTTAGAGTGGTGGCTTAAAAAGTTAATTCCTCTTGAAACGCATTCTGGATCTCTTCAATCCATAATGGCTGAATAAGGAGGCTAACTTCTAAACTTTTTAGACCCATTCTAACTGACTTGTTTTTGTTTGCTGGCTTGTTGGACTTTGTTATTTTATGAGTAAGTTTAGTTTTGTGTAATTTAGAGTTGTTGTGTGTTTTTTGTCTTTATCAGTTTCGATTCGAAAAAAAAAAAACATTGTGGAAAAACCTGAGAATGGCAGAATATGGGGTTTCCTTAACCCTTGAAACGCATTCTCTCTAAATAAATCTGTAGTTTGTTTATTTCATGTTGTTTGAAGTGTCTTGTTTCTTGTTTTGTTCTTTCATAATAAAGGTATATAGGCTGGAAACCTTAAGTCTGCGGGCTACTGGTCCTAAGGATTGTTGAAATATACAATCTTGACTCAGGTGTAACAACGTCACGTACCTCTTTTCTTGCATTTTGTGGGTCGATGATAAGATCATGATTGAATTAAGAATAACTCTTGGAAAATGATAAATGATGCATGGATCTGTGTGCTTGAAAATGTATATTAGTTTTTGCTTTACCTTTGATTCCTTGCACAACATTGAGCACCGAGCCATTATCACTGAGTTATTTGTTTACTTAGAGAAGTTTATGCAATTTAAGTGTTTCTTCAAATTTCAATGAATTCTAGAACTTGTTTGATGGTCACTCGAGGCGAAATCCTAGATTGTGCAACATTGGGGAAATGATTTAGGCCATCTTTGGATCGTTTGAGCGTTAATAACCAACCTTGACAGAAATTGATCCCTAGTTACCCCTTTGAGCCTCTGTAAGCCTTTTTCTTTGTTAACTCACTAAAAGATTTCCTAACCTAAAATGAATTTGTTCCAAACAGTTTATCCCTTACCTATGAACATGTAGATCATTCGCAATTAAATTCTGAGCTATGTTCTGGTTTTGGGAAGTTAGAGGAGGTTGGGATGTGTCATGAGAAATGCAAGTGAGTTCTATTGTGTTTAAAAAAAAAAGAAAAAGAAAAAGCCAATCTGTACTTATCGTCCACGTACTTACACATTGAGGACAATGTGTTGTTTAAGTGTGGGGGAGGGGAAGTGTAATAAAAAAAAAGAACAAAAGAAAAAAAAGAACAAAAAAAGAACAAAAGAAAAAGAATAAGAGATCTATACCCTTAAGTGTTCTTAAAAAGAATGAAACAACAAAGTGTGGGGGTGTAGTTTTCTTTTGTTTTCTGCAAAAAAAAAAAAAAAGAAAAAAAAGAAAATTGAGTGTTCTAAATGAGTTTGGGGAAGTAATCTGGCGAATTGAAATAAAGTTGTGTTATGGGGTTGAGCTCTACATAATCTTGAATGATTTTATGTGTTTGTGGGTGATCTAAGCCTAATCATTATCCTTTATCATACCTTCACCCAAGCCAAACGTTACAAGCTTAATAAAGTCCTACTTGATCCTTCGTGTTGTGCTAGTCTACATTAGTGGAGAGTGCTTGAAAAGCAGGCCTATGGAGTTCGTTTATACACACATCTTCACTATTAAATATGATTCATTTTTATGCATAAACTCATCCGGGTTATAAGTGATCAGATGAGAATGGCTCTACACACACACACACTTGAGGAATTGAAGTGAAGCGAAACTAATCTTTCGGATAAAATTCTTGATCAAGTGCATTATTTTGAAGTTTCCTTGGGTTATAATTAAGTACAATCTTTGAGGCCTATTTGCAAGATGAAGCATTTGTGTGTTTTAATTTTTGTTGATTCTGTTTCGGTTTAGTTTTATTTCATATTGTCATAGTTGCTCGAGGACTAGCAAAGTCTAAGTGTGGGGGAATTTGATAAGTGTCTATTTAGATATCATTTTCATATCAATTCGTCCATGTTTCTTTGCTATATTCCTTGGTATTTTTATGTTTTTGTGTGGTTTTGAGTTTGTAGGAGTTTTGGAGCAACTTGCACAAAAATGAAGTAAAACCCTTCATTTTCACCTCTACTAGTCAACCATCTTCTCGGATTTAATTGTATTGATATACAATGAACCCGATGACATATTATATACTGTTGAAAAGCTCTCGAAGTCTATAATCTGAAGAAATTTACGGTTTATAAATCCATTCAGTGTACCAAAAGTTGTAATCAAAACAGTGTGAGAAGTATAGAAATGTAATTCCACAAATCACTGTAGCATGTATAATACGGGACACTGTAGCAGGTTACTGTAGCAGAGTATTTAAACACATTTTAGGGTTTTATTTTGATAACTTGAAGAGGGGGGAAACGTGGTGGAGGCTGCAGCTCTGGAATTCTTTCATCTCCTGGAGTTCTTGAAGGAGAAAGGAACCTTGGAAAGAGGAAGAACTACAATCCAAAGAGAATTACATCAAATTTGCTAAGTTTTTCCCTTCCCTTTCATTTTCTGGAACGTCTCCATGTTGTATTGTATTTACCACGTTCTTAAACATGTGTAACTGAATCTGAATTGGTTGAGGGTGATTTCAAAGCCCCTGATATGGTTTTTGTAAGTTAATTGTGCAAGAAGTGTTATCCAATTCTCTAATTGAATTTTCTTGTATTTTCCTATATCTAATGCTTATGATTGCTTACTGGATTGTATTTCGAATGGCCAACTGAATATAATCTGGTTGTTGTCTATTGCTAGACTAGAAATCTTGATCCGTTATTGTCTTGATTTTCTAATCCTTAGTAGCAAAATTGTGATCAGAGATTGCAATTGGAGAATACAACCTAAGTTAAATAATCCGAGCTTGTGTGTTTATTGCTTAGATTAACCTATCTTTCTTATCATAATGCATCCATTGAATTAAACTCAGAGAGCTTGTTCTAGGTTGTTTAATGGATAGAGATTAAATAAAGAGCTTGTTTTATTTAACAACAAAGTAAGGAAAGATTGGATAACAGAGCTTGTTATTATCTACGGTTGATAACTTCAATGCTGTAATTGGATGACAATTCTACAATTAATTCTCAAATCCATATCTTGTGGTGGAGAATGATCACTTAACCAGATTTCTATCATTGATTAATTCCCATTTCAATTAAGTTTGCATTGTGTTATTCATTAATTACCGTCGTATTCAGTTTTTCATCTAGTTAATCAACCAACAAAACCCTCCATTTAGTTAATTGTTGCTGGAAATAACAAATTCAATTAGAATCAATCCTCGTGGGAACGATATCTTACTTATCACTTTATTACTTGTGCGACTAGTATACTTGCTAGTTTCGAACGCATCAGGTACTTCAAGACCATCTCATGCTCTCCAATATTGCGATATACATTTGGAAATAATATTGATAGCTATTACTGTTTTCAGCACATCGATAGCTTTCTGTGGTTGCTATATTGCAGAGCGCGCGCTATAGCCGGACTAGGTGTCCAGAGGTCAGCTTTCCTAGACACCACTTTTTAGGTACGTATTTCGTAAACATCTGAATTTAAAGGTCATTTTCAATTCCTTCAATGCGCTAACAGAACTTATGAACTTGCAGTTGAAATTGAGGTCGATGTGGGAGCAATACTCGCACAGACTAGACGACATTAACTGGGTGACGGAGGATGACATGATCCAGTATGTCCTGGGATAGTCGCCCCTCGTTGGAACACCATAGGTCTAGGTGGACAGGGTGAGAACACTTATAATCACACAGTTAGTATCTGCCATATTATTTGAAATGTTGTGATTGGTTTTCATGTTGTCAATTTCATTTTCAGGTCTATCTCCCTGTTAACAACACCGACAATCATTGGGTGGCAGCTGAGGTGCGATTAAATCGCCGTCAGGTTTCCATATACGACTCAGCTATTGGGCATACTTCCACAGACATAGTCATACAGACAGTCTGGTGCCTATCTGAGCTAATACCCCGTATGCTATCAATGGAGGTTTACGGTGTTCCTGACTATCCCGCAACCCCATTCGACATTACACGCATCGAGGACGAGGACCTGGTGCCACAGCAGAAGCCATCGAATTCCTAGCAGGGGGCGTTCCACTGACTGAGATTAGGGCATTCACGGACGAGTACCACCGGGAGAGAATGGCGGTACAACTTTGGGTCAGTGGCGTTCATCCACAGACACAGGAGGCCTCCACGATCGTCACGCTGCCCTCTGAGGTTGAGGCACAGGAGGCCCCTGCAGCCGTCACGGCGCCCTCCCCCATGACCGTCACGGCGCCCTCCGAGGTTAAGGCACAAGACGCCCCCATGACCGTCACAGCGCCCTCCGAGGTTGAGGCCTTCAGAGCACCTGCTAATCTTGTACCTATTGATGTTGCAGCAACTATCAGGACTACTGATGATGTGTCAGCAGATGTTACGACCACCATTGGCCAAGGCGACGTTGCTTCAGTGGAGGTTGAGCAGCAGCCGAGCACCATTGTACCATGACATCACCTTGCATTGTACATATTATGTTTACTTACACATTTTTTTCGGTTGATAGTTTCTAGATATTTACACATTATTGTACAGTAACATTTTTTGTATAGTCACACATGGTTTTCGTGTATATTTATACGAAAACTTGTAAATACATCTTTTCCCATTTTAGTATTAATACAGTCCAAAAACCATTGTATACAATGAGTATGCGTAAAGTTTCCATTTCCTCTATGATTGAGACATATATAAGTTCCGTGGACAAAAAATAATTACGAAATTGCTTGCAAAAGTCGAAAAAACAAGTGTTCTACCAAAACGCTCGACGACGCTCTACATATACCCTCGACACTCGACGCTCGACGTATTCGACTCGACACACAAACTCGACTATCTTTTGCATCTGACACACTCGTCAAGTTCGGCACTCGACGCACGTGCTCGAACGCTCGACAAGAAAGTCTCGACGCTCGACCAACGACTCTCGAACGACTCGACATTCATGGTTTGAGACACTCGAACACTCAACACTCGAACCTAGAATCGACACAATGCCTCGACACTCGACACCACAATCCGACATGTCGAGATTTGATCCGACAGTATTGCTCGACACTCGACGACACTCGTCTTCTTCAACCTTCGACTGCGAAAACATATTTTTGCACAACGACAGCCAATTTCCAGCATATTTTCACACAGACGGCACTATCTCTAGCCTTAGTTCACATACATATCCCATTTTTAAGCTATATAACGCGGTTGTCTGTGACTGGTTTCTTTGTTCTTAGTTTAGCTTACTAGCTTTCTTCAATTTCGTCCGAAGAGAAGTTTAATAAACGTTTTGGGAAATTATTGATAACACAAGGGTATTTCTATCTTTTTACCAATAAAGTATCTATGGGATGAAAACTTTTCAGGATGTGTCTATTTTTCAATAAAACCCTCTAATTTTGTCTATTTTCTCAATTTCTCCAATTTTAAAAGGGGGTTACATTTATCAAGATGGCTTAAAAAAGGGTCGTTTAAAAATAATCCCTACAACAAATGGCAACGGTGAAGCTGATGAAGAAACAGAGAGAGAAGAGAGAGAGAGAGAGAGAGAGAGAGAGAGAGAGAGATGACAAAGAAACGTGTGGGAAAGAGAAGAGAGAAAAAAATGTAAAGTTTAATTTTTATATAATATCTTAATTCGAAATTTTTTATATTTTAACTAAAATTACGTTGTTACCCTTACTTTTAGAGATTTAATACAATGGAGACTGACAACTGAGGGTTTGTGATGATTTTGGAAAACTTGGGGGTCCGTAGATTTTTTGGCAAACCAAAGGGGGTCTAATACCCAAGCCTCAGAATATTCCTCATAATCATTATATTCCTCATCAGGAATTTGTTTGATCATTCCATTACCTTCTGGCTCACTTGGTAAATAATATCAGTCCTACGTTCAACTCTACAAACTTAAATCAGCCAAGTCATATATATATATATATATATATGGAGAAAATTTTGCACCTATATATATATCGCGAACAGAATACACAGCGTCAACTCTAGGGGCAGCTGTTTTGGTGATAATGGAAGAGGGAAAGAGTCAGCTTCATATCATCGTCCATAGTTATGTTATATATTCAACACAAAATGCAAGAAACACTTACCATAAAACTTCTCTGACTCTTCTCGCGGCATTTAAGCACGAAAGTATCCACAAGCAGTTGTCAAACAAATTCTTCGCTTTTCCTACTCCAAACTAACACCACAAAAATGACTCAATTAAAACTAGCCTAAATAATAAGAATTTTCAGTACCAAATTAAAATTAATTAAAAGAAGAATAAAAATAGCACCTAATGTTGAGTACTTCATCACAAGTGTCTTCATGAGTCCCAGTCATCTCTTCATAAGTGGGCTGCGGATCCCCGAAGGACATGAGAATGATCCAATGATTGCAATCGTTATTCTTGCCCACAATCTTGACTGTTGTTTTATCAGCATCTTTATTCTCTGACATCGCAGGACGTGAAGGCACGCGATTGAAACTAGCAAGTGTCTTGCTTTACATGTTGTGATGATGGTAAGAAGACGGAATTGAGCCATGGGACGGGACTTTGTTAACTCGTGAGGAATGGATGCTAGTAAATTGAGTAATCTACGAGTGTCCTTTGTTATTTAATGGCAATTTTTTCTTTAAATAAATAAAATAAAAAGGTCATTAATATTTATTAAGGAGAGAAGATATTTTGATATGAGATTAGACAAAAATTTTTAATTATTGATTTATAAAATCTAATGATTAAATTCGATAATTGATGAGTTAACAATATTAAATTCATCTTATTAATTTTCGATCTTAACTATTAGATTTTATGAGATCAATTACTAAAAAAATTATATTAATAAATTATATCAAAATTTTACATTAAAATATCTCATCCTTTTTGTTAAGGGGCCCGTGTTATTTTAGAATAACACTGTTGAGTCCTCATTTTCTTTATTTCTTGCTAGCTCCCAGGTTTATGTGCTCCATTGACGCAAATTTTTACCAAACGACCGCGTTCACCGTCCACCCATTTTTATATGACATCTCTTTAGTTGCCGTAATGGTTACATGGCAGGATTAGGATGGAATGTTGCATTGCTCGACAGAATAAACGTCCTACAGTCATGCAAAAGACCCTCGCTTTCCAGCTCTTTCGAAGTACATAAGAGGAAAAAATTGAAAATTGTTCTAACCTTTCTTGATAATAGAGCTTCAGTCTCTGTAGAATCTGATGGGAAGTGTGCTCCCAGGTTGAATACTAGATGCCGGTCAACAATGCAAAAGGCCCGTGTTTTTTCAGAAGTGGCTTCAGACGCCGACGAGTCCCTGGACTTGATCATGTAAATCAAAAAAGGGAAGCATATTTATGTTACAAATTTGAAGCTGTACATATAAATGCACCTCGCATAGCAGCGAACTTAGGAATTGTTGCTTCAGTTTGCAGAGGCCATGAAGTTATTGCTTACAGTAAATCGGCTACAATAAATGGGAAACCGATTGTAGACTTCACATTCTTGACCGTCATCTAGTATTCAACCTACCTGCAATTGGGAAACTGATTCCATTTCATTGCTACTCGCCTCACTCCACACATGCTTTCCAACAGTAATATTAAAACCGATTGAAGATCCATTATAACTCCTCATATTTTTAGCCTCAATTACCCAGAACCACAACGAGCATACACCACAACAGAGAAGACACCTGTTTACATTCCCCTTTTCTCCGGAAACCAAAAATTCCACTTTAAGTGACAGATGCACAACCCAAAAATGCTGCAACCCCACTTTTTCAGGCCCCTGGAGGTTTAGGAGTACTAGAATGTCTATCTCCATCCAACACATCAAAGCAAAACGAGCCAGTCAGTCCCTAGCTAAGCGTTCACCGTGAGAGACCAAAACAAATCAAGATTACTAATAAAAGTTCCGACAATCTGAACAGCAAAAATGGAGATCCACACTTCTTTAAACATAATCCCAAACGCTTGATTCTACTGGCATAATATAATATTAAAGCAAGACTTGCTCATGTCAAGTGTAGCCAAAGAGTACGATTTCATTATACTCCCTGACAGAATTTGTTCAGCTATTGTCATATCAGTATCAATGAATATTTCAAGCCATTCAACCGCCTGAGTAATTCTTCAAAAATTTATATAAATAAGTTGTTACAACCTTCCAGTCTCTTCCCTTTTTTTTTCTGTTCAATTAGGTTCACAAAATAAATAAATAAATAAAATTTTTGGATAATTGCAAATTTGCTCACAAATATGTGATTAATGAGGTGCAGTATATAATTCTCAAAAAAGAAGAAGATAAAACCACAAAGCTGAATGTGAGAGGAGATTGACCAACATAAATGCTTTGGTAATTAAACAGCCATAAACAAAAGGGCGTAAGCAGAGAACAGTCCAGAAAACTGAAAAATAAGAGTAAACAAACATAGAATATAATGGGACAAAAAATGCTTAATACTTAAACACAAAAAACCACAAAACAAATATACGTTCAAGATATACGGATAAATTTTATACTCCTTCCTTGACATTTGATTTAACTATTTGTTGACACCCCAGCTTTATAAGTTGGCAGGGACCTCCCTAGTAGGGGAGAGGGGAAGCTTACTACAAATTTTACAAGTTCCGCGGAGCTTTATGATGATTTAGCTAATTTACCTCCTCTCTCCCAAGTCCTACGCATCCAGGATTAGCTCCTTTTGTTTGCTGCAGACTCTTATCCTTCACATGATGTTCCATTTATCGGTACACCAGCAGGATTACGAGTTGGATAAAAAATATGACGGCCAAATTCCAAAATATTCCTCCAAGGTAGATTTTTATTTACTTCATTACAAAATCTCTTCACTCCTTCCTGCAGTGTAAGAATAGATGCCAAGAAGTCCACCAAGAAGCTTGCCAATAAAATTCCATATATTTTATCTTCAAACTCGTTAAGCCAATCTCAGTTACATTATTTGAAAGGCAACTTGTGAAAACTGAATTAAACAATAAAAATAAAATACAATAAACAGTTAAACTTTTTCACATTTTATCTCAATTAAACCTATGCAAACAACATAAATATGTGCCACTTTATGTTCTTGTCAATAATAGCAGCAACTTTTGAAGCCGTAACCTAAAACTTAGAACTGAACTGTAGGATAGAAATGTAAAAGAGATTTGATGAAATCAAATAATATCAGTTACAATGGGCAATATCATATTTCATTAGCCCATAAGGTTTTCAGGAGATAAATTATTCCGATAGTTGGTTTATGGGTTTGTATATTGTTTATATCCTGTATAATTTTTTAAAAATGTAATCTAGCAAAACCAGGATGGGTTTAATTTTCAGAAATATTTGAGGGAAGAAATAAAACCCGATTCAGAATATGCTAGCTTAGAAGGTAGAACCAAATAGCATACAGAGGTTTGAAAAAAACAGAAGGGAGTCCACGTCTAGGAATCCAAACCTTCAGCATTTCTTCTTCTTCATCTGTCCAGTGTAGTCTCTTATGTCTCTCTTTACGAAATGCCAGGTTTGTGATGTAATATAAGAAGAAAGATTTATTTCCAATGAAACACATTGCAAACACTCAACTAATTCCTATCTAACAATTAAACTACAACATTTCTGATATGAAGCTTTAACGAAGAATAAAATAGCCCAGGTAATTCATGAAAACTCAAAATGTTTCAGCAGCTAATTCCTTAGTACGTCTTTCCTTGCTTATGGAATCTGCAGCTGGTGCTTTTTCTTGTCCCTGACTTGTATTTCCGCCACTACTGGAGAGAGGAGCCAAACAATCACTTTCATGTTCAACTGCTGTCTTACACTGATCATAGATCTCAGCTTGTTGTGCATGTTCCCCATCATTTTCTCGATCCTCCTCTGTTTCCACAAACCTACTATCCATGCCGTCATTCTTTGCGCTACCCTCGCCATCACCACAATATCTATCTCTACCAAGTGGTGAAATATTCAACTTCTTTCCTTTACCTCTTCCACCATCCCTATCTCCGTCACCAACCACCACTTTCAAATCCAGAGAACTCAGAAAGTGCTTTCTTTGCTTCCATAGCCTTCTTCCTGGCCCCTCTAGTCCTCACTACTTCACGCTTATACCAGCAATAGGGACAGTGAATATTTTCCCACATAATCAAATTTAGGTCCACAGTTCATGCAGTTTTGGTGAAGGGCAATTGGGCAGCCACTCTCACTACAAACCAACATATTCCCACCATCTCTGTTACAAGTAATACAGCTCCTGTTATGCACAAGCGGAAGCGATAACCAACAGAACAATCCAAAATGCACAACCACAACTATGCCAGATAATTGAATATAATAGCAACTAAAGAGGCAACCAATCAACCATAATGCAGAAATAGAAAACACACCAGGATTTAACGAGGTTCGGTATAAATACCTACGTCCGCGGGCGCCGCTGAAGAAACTTTCCACTATCTTCAAAGAGAATTACAAACTTTTGGGCCACAATACAAATACCACAACTATTGGGTCAAACTGCAATTACCCAAATAGTTGGGCCAAACTGTAATTACCCAAACAATTGGGTAATACTACAAATACCCAAAACAAAGAGGGAAAAACAAATATTACAAACATTAAGGTCCTTACTGAAAGACCCTTAAACTATATGAGGTCTTATTAGTGAGACCATACAAATATAGGGGGTGGAATAATATTTCAAATGGGACACCAAATAATTTCTCATATGGCTTATTTTATAAGAGCCATATGAAACTCACACTTCACAAGTTACCGATGTGGGATCCTAAAAATTGCATATGAGCCAAATAATTAACAAATCTCCACCTTGGCGAATATGCCGACCCACCACAAAACTCTTCTTTTTTCCATATTCTCTATCACAACTGCAACGCCTCCAAATGCGCCCAATGGCGCGGTCAAACACACACAATATTGATCAAGTCCAAACAAGGACTGAACTTGATCGTTGTCACAACCTTAGTCAACATATCTGCAGGATTCTCGACAGTCTCAATCTTCTAAAGTAAGATTCTTCCTTCATCAATGATTTCCCGCACAAAATGATACCAAACATCAATATGCTTCGTACGAACATGGAACACTGGATTCTTCGCTAAGTGGATAGCACTCTGACTGTCAGAATAAAGAGTGATCTTCTTCTGCCCAAGTCCCAATTCATCCAGCAATCCCTGTAACCAAATAGCTTCCTTCACAGCCTCTGTCATAGCCATATACTCTGCCTCCGTAGTAGACAAAGCCACTGTAGACTGTAAAGTAGACTTCCAACTCACTGGTGCTCTAGCAAGAGTAAACACATAACCGGTTGTCGACCGACGTTTATCCAAATCACCAGCATAATCTGAATCAACATAACCAATAGCATACTGATCACACGTATCATCCCTCTCAAAGACTAAGCCAACATCTACGGTTTTCAAGCAAATACCATAGAATCCATTTCACTGCTTGCCAATGTCCTTTACCAGGATCATGCATGTACCTGCTCACAACTCCAACTGCATGTGAAATGTCGGGTCTCGTACACACCATAGCATACATCAGGCTACCAACTGCATTAGCATACGGAACTCGAGACATGTACTCTCGTTCCTCATCTGTACTAGGAGATAAAGATGCACTAAGCTTCATATGAGGAGCAAGTGGGGTACTTACAGGTTTTGACTGCTCTGTAATGCCAAACTGCTGTAATACCTTCTTCAGATACTGCTTCTGAGTCAAACAAATCTTGCTTCTCCCTCTATCTCTGCTAATCTCCATGCCAAGAATCTTCTTAGCTTCACCCAAATCTTTCATCTCAAACTCTCGATTCAACTGAGTCTTCAACTTTGTAATTTCTTCGACATCCGTCGAAGCTATCAACATATCATCAACATACAAGAGTAGATAAATGAAAGAACCATCACGTAGCCTCCGAAAATACACACAATTATCAAATTTGCTTCTTGTGTACTTCTGACCCATCATAAACCGATCAAATCGCTTGTACCACTGTCTGGGAGATTGCTTCAAACCATAAAGCGATCTTTTCAGTTTGCAAACCAAATTTTTCCTTACCAGCAACTTTGAATCCCTCTGGCTGAGTCATATAGATTTCCTCTTCCAAGTCACCATGTAAAAATGCAGTTTTTACATCAAGTTGAACTAGTTCCATATTCATCTGAGCTACCAAGGCCAACAAAATTCTAATGGAAGAATGTTTCACAACTGGAGAAAATACCTCATTATAGTCAATTCCTTCCCTCTTAGCGTAGCCTTTAGCCACCAACCTTGCCTTGTAGCGGATGTCATTCTTGCCAGGAAATCCATCTTTCTTTGCATATACCCATTTGCACCCAATTGCCTTTTTACCCTTCGGTAGTTGAGCTAGCTCCTAAGTTTCATTCTTCTGAAGAGACTGCATCTCTTCGCTCATGGATGTCTTCCACTGATCAACTTCAGAACATCTGACTACCTCTCTATAAGTGGAAGGAACATCAGCATCTACAATTGGAAGTGCATAGGCCACCATATCAGCAAATCGAGCAGGTCTGCGAATCTCACATCTTGGCCTATTAACTGCAATAGATTCTTGTTGCTGTAGAGGTTCCTGAGTAGAACCGTCACCATCATCTCTCAAATCCTCCTCTGTCACAGGAGTACCATCATCTGTCTCAACAGATCTAACTGGATTCAATGTCGTCATTTCAAACTCCACCTGCTGCTGAGTATGCTCCACCTGCTGTGGAGTACCGTTCACCTTTGTCTGGTTTTCTGATTTCTTCAACATTGAAGACTCATCAAATGTCACATCTCTGCTGGATATAATCTTCCTTGAACTAGGACACCAAAGACGATATCCTTTTACTCCAGAAGCAAATCCCAAGAAAATCGCTTTCTTGGCTCTAGGATCCAGCTTAGATTCTTTCATATGATAATATGCAGTAGAATCAAAAACATGTAAAGAATCATAATCAGAAACAGGTTGTCCAGACCATACCTCCAATGGAGTTCTAGCACCAATAGCAGCTGAAGGTAGACGATTAATGAGATGACACGCATAAGTCATAGCCTCAGCCCAAAATTCTTTGCCTAACCCAGCATTAGACAACATACACCGAACTTTCTCCAGCAATGTCCGGTTCATGCATTCTGCCACCCCATTCTGCTGCGGTGTACCTCTAACAGTAAAATGACGTACAATACCCTCATCTTGACACAATTTCAAAAACTGATCACTGCAATACTCACCACCATTATCTGTTCTGAGATGCTTGATCTTCTTGCCAGTCTGTGTCTCAATCATCTTTTTCCATTTAAGGAAAACACGGAGTACATCATCTTTCGATTTCAAACAGTACACCCAAGTTCTTCTGGAAAAGTCATCAACAAAAGTAACAAAGTAGTGCCTACCTCCCATAGATGCGGTTTTAGTAGGTTCCCACACATCTGAGTGAACATAATCAAGAATACCCTTGGTATTATGAATAGCGGTGTCAAATTTCACTCTCTTCTGCTTTCCCAGAACACAATGCTCACAAAAATCCAGCTTGCAGGTCTTTGCACCTTTCAATAAGCCTCGTTTTACCAAACTGAATAAGGCTTTCTCACCTGCATGTCCCAAACGCATATGCCACAGTATCGTAATCTCTGAATCTGTATCATTACCAGAAACTGTAGCAGCTGATCCAATAACCGTACTACCATTATAGTAATACAAGTTGTTCCTCCTAGTGCCTTTCAATACCACAAGAGCGCCTGAAGTGACCCTCAGAATACCATCTCGAATAGATATAACACAGCCTTTAGATTCTAAGGCTCCCAAAGAGATGAGATTCTTCTTTAACTTCGGTACATACCGAACATCTGTCAGAACTCTAGTCAGTCCATCATGATTCCTCAATCGGATCGAACTTATCCCAGCAGTATGGCAAATATCATCATTGCCCATATACACAACTCCACAATCAAGCTCCTCAAACTGAAAGAACCAATCCCTATGTGGACACATATGATAAGTACAACCCGAATCCATAATCCACTCATCAGAAACAGAAGTGGATGGATGACCAACTAGACATATATCTGAATCACTATCATCCTCACGCTCAACAACACATGCATCAGAAACAGTCTTGCCTTTATCTTTCTTTTTCAACTTAGGACAATCTTTCTTCCAATGCCCTTTCTCACAACAAAAGGTAAACTCATCTTTTCCTAATCTACCCCTCGACCAAGACTTTCCCCTTTTTCCTGGTTTTCTACTATGACTACGCCCTCTCACTGTCAATGCATCTACTGACTCATCCCTATGTTCCCTTTGATCTTTCTTACGAATTTCATAATTCAACAAAGCATAACAAACTTCTTCAAAAGACAGTTTATCTTTCCCATGGATAAGAGTAATGCACAAATGATCTAATTCATCCGGAAGTGAGCCAATCAATAGCATAGCCTTAATTTCATCTTTGAATGTTTTATCTAAGTTTAACAAATCAGCAATTAACTTATTAAACTCATCAATATGAGAACTGATGCTCGTACCTGATTTTAACTGGAGACGGAACAATCTCTTCAATAGGTACAGCCGATTCTCATTGCTTTTCTTCATATATTTGTTCTCCAGCGCCTTCCACAATTTGCTTGCAGATGTCTCCTTAGTGAACGGATACTTTTGTTCTCTACACAAGCAAGAGCGAATCAACCCACAAGCTTTTATATTCAGCCTGTCCTAATCTCTGGCACTGATATCTTCTGGTTTTCTTTCTTCCAGAATAATATCCAAATCTTGCTGATACAACCCGTCCAACACCTCACTCTGCCATAAGCCGAAATTATTTCGACCATCAAATTTTTCAACATCTATTTTTGCATTTGTCACAGTCACTGTCTTCTCAGGTACAGTTGATGATGAAGCCATAACTACCTCTCACAAATAAGCTCGATACACAAATCACCAATAACCAAGCTCCAACAAACTATTATATTCAATAACCAGCAATCCAAAATCAGCAGCCCAGAACAGTAGTAAGTGCTTCAATGAAATAGCCACTAACTAACCAAAACCTTCGGCTCTGATACCAATTGTTATGCACAAGCGGAAGCGATAACCAACAGAACAACCCAAAATGCACAACCACAACTATGTCAGATAATTGAATATAATAGCAACTAAAGAGGCAACCAATCAACCATAATGCAGAAATAGAAAACACACCAAGATTTAACGAGGTTCGGTATTGGTACTTACGTCCTCGGGCGCCGCTGAAGAAACTTTCCACTATCTTCAAAGAGAATTACAAACTTTTGCGCCACAATACAAATACCACAACTATTGGGCCAAACTGCAATTACCCAAATAGTTGGGCCAAACTGTAATTACCCAAACAATTGGGTAATACTACAAATACCCAAAACAAAGGGGGAAAAACAAATATTACAAATTTTAAGGTCCTTACTGAAAGACCCTTAAACTATATGAGGTCTTATTAGTGAGACCTTACAAATATAGGGGGTGGAATGATATTTCAAATGGGACACCAAATAATTTTCCATATGGCTTATTTTATAAGAGCTATATGAAACCCACACTTCACAAGTTACCGATGTGGGATCCTAAAAATTGCATATGAGCCAAATAATTAATAGCTCCCTCCCTCAAACAAATCCATATCGAAACACTCTCCAGTAAAACCTAAACCACCTAGCATTTTGGTGCCATCACTCTCATCATCACTACAAGCAGAAGCTACATTATTATCTCCATTTGCTTCTTCCTGCATAAAAATTTTTTTATTAAAAAAATTAGAGAAAAAGCAAAAACAAGGCATTTTTAACCAAATAAAACCAGCAAAGCATGCACACCTTCAGGGATTATAAATTAACAAGATAATTTCCTGGTAGCGAAAGAGAATATAAATGACATAACATTTTAAAAATAATACATATATATATATTAAATTTGCAAGTTCCTTTTCGGTGAAATGAAACGACGTCGTAACAAAAAGAAATAAACAAACACAGAGAGAAGAGAGAAAATGTACAGGAAGGGGATTGAGGTTGAGGAAGCGAAGCAAGCGAGTGGTATTGATTTGAGTAGGAGCAGGCAACTCGTAGAGACAACGCCGAGCCCTGCCGCCGCGCGTTTTTGTTCTCTTTTCTCGCCGGAGATGATTCTCTAGGCCGGTCTTTAGAGGCCCATTTAGAGGTTTTCTAGGCCTTTTGGGCTTGTCTCCATTTTAATTGGGCTTTGCTGAAGCCCTCGTAAATGCATCCTATCCAAACACACCAGCAAGGGCGCCTGCTAAGAGAAATTTAACAATAATGCTCAACTTCCATCTGTATCCTAACCAAATTCAACTTTACCGAATAAAAATACATTTTAAACCATCGAGTTTAACTGTGTAATCCTTATTACTTCGGTTGCTTGATATTGAATTTAGTTAGACCATCTAAAAAAGTATAACTTTTCTAAACGTATTTTGTTAATAAGTTATACGCTATACTTATAAAATCTATATACAATGCTACAGTTACAAAGTATATCTATAAAAATTTGTTTACAAAATTGATATGTATCAAATAAATATATTGATGAATATAAGAAGTCAATATGATAAATGACGACGAAAGGTACCACTGTCAGCAGACCAAATGATTCATTTTATAGGAACAATATTCTAAATTTACTTCCCAATTAACTTAAAAAGTATTAAATACTTAAATCACTTGTTCTTCGTTGTAGCGTAGCTTACGAAAATTAAATTCAAACCGGCCTTCAAAAAAAAAAAAAAAGAAGTGTTGCATTATTTATAACCCGCATCTTTTGACTCACTAAGACCCCTTCTTTCTAAATTAACCCCATTAAACATTTTAAGTTAAAATTATTTGCTCATTAAACTCTGTTTGATCCATTAAATTAGCTTAACCTGTGATGCTACAGAAACCCAAGCCCACCCAACTTGCATGCTATAATTTGGATTCAATCAACGTTTCTATATCTCAAATAATGTGTCATTTTTTCATGATACTATCACATCATTTATTATATTTTCTTATGACTTGCATCTCAAGGCTACATATAACTAAAAAAGAAAAACTTCATAGAGCTTAAGGATTGGATCTATGCATATAATATATAGAATAGTTTCCATTTGCACCCAGAATATTCTACATATCAATGTTGATAAAAAAATGCTCACTCTTATAACCCGGCCCATAATATTTGAGGCCTTTGGCCCAAAAATCCCCCCGGAACACACTGATAAAAGTTTGGGTCTAAGTGAACATCATACAATTTCTAAAGCTACCCTTCATCCTTTATTTTAATTTTCTACATGCGATAAATTGTAAGTCGAAAATTTTTATTTAACTAGAAAGTAACACCTTCATTAACCTATACACAGATTTGCTATTCCTCAACCAATAATGTTATATTTATAGAGTCTGTATTACGGGTGTTCAAAGCATATTTGATTGGAATATGATTTTTAAAAACCGAATTAATTTGATCGTATGATGGATCCTATTATAAAAATCTATCATAAACCGATCCAAATTTAAAAAACTTTTTATAAGACAAAGTATAATATGGTCTAATGAAAAAATATAATTAAAGAGTGATATGACATAAAACATAATAACAATAAATTGATGCAAATTTAACTATGACTAATATCTCATAATATAGAACATAAAAATTCATTTCTAAATTAATTAAAGTGCCTAAATGAAAAATAACAATAAATATTTAAATTATCACATTACGAAAAATTGATGTGGCATCTAGTAAATGGATAATGAATATAAAAAAAGTCAATATAATAAATGTTGATGATTGATGTGATAGCGAATAAGCGATGCCCCATCAACTTTGTAAATAAATTTTATATACAAACTCTGTAAGTGTAGTATTACTCATATCTCATAAAAAATAAAAAAATTTTGTGACTTTAATATTTTGATAATGGTATTATAAAATTTTTAGGAAATGATAATTAATAAAAGTAAATGGTTTAAAGTAAATTGCTGCACACCCCTTTTTGTATACTAAAACTTTGTAGCATGCTACCATTGGGCTATAGCCCATTTTGTTATTAATGTTGAATGCCAAAAAAATATATAAACTACAACCTAGCCTCCAATTGTTGAATCCGACTAAGGGAAATTCCTTGAAATTTTTTTCAGGGCCGGGTTTTCCAGTAATCCGGATTAAAACCTAGGTTGTACATTTTTTTTCTTAAATTCTAATAACTTTTTGTAGTGTGAGATGGGCGCCTAGGATCTACTTATCTCATCTGCTTAAAGCCTCTCACTCAACATTGATAACAAAATGGGCTATAGCTTAATGGTATTATGCTATAAGGTTTTAGTTTATAAAAGGGAAGGGGTTTGAACCTGGTGCGTAGCAATGAACCCATTTAATTTTTTAAATTTTGGCATAGGATTGGCTAGACCTGGCTTCAGGCCTTAGGCTGTGGGGCCCTTTTAAAAACTAAGGGACATGAAATTGATTTTACAGAATTCTAATTTCAATTACATACTCTATGTTCAATTCCGGGTCCCCGGCACCCCCAGCTCAGCCCTTACCCCCGCAAATTTTCCTGTTCAGTTTCCTGGCCACGGATATCCAGGTTTTTCAGGTCCCTAGCCTCAACCAAGTCATTTTGCCATTCCTAAATACTTGTCCCATAGTGTTCGAGATTTTGAAATTTCACACATAAGGTTCTTGAATTTCATGGTGCAATCTCCTCCACTACAAACAAGAAACATACGGAACAAATACATGTCAATAATCAACAGAATTAATCACTATACTGATTAATTCAAATTTGTAAACTATTTTCCTCACAGAAAAGGGGAAAAAAAAAACATTGTCACCTCTCTTAGATACACAAAGGAATAAAGCCACCCCCTTTAGATTTTTAGGAACGATTACATCCTTGAATTTGAAGAACATTACAAAAATTTTAACGGTGTTAGGGCAATTTGGTCATTTGATAGCCAACCTTCACCTGCGCAACTCGTCTCTCGCTTCACTCATTTCACCGCTAGCCTTCACCTTCATCGTCGCTAACCACTTCACATCGTGTTGCTAGTCATCGATCATGCACAGCAACTAGCCACGGGCACGCAGCCAACAACCCAAACCATCGATCAAGCCATGAAACAAATCCGACAAATATTCTTTAACCAAATCGAGAAGCTCCACTAGCCAAGTTCCCTCCTCACCAAACCGACAACTCCATTTTTTCAGATTTGCACAAACTATTCTCCTTTGATCTCGGCTTCCACTCTAAGCAGTCTTTGTTTTCGGCCGAGCTCCACTTCACCGCATTTGCTTCCTCTCCATTCTTCCCTAACCACCTATCAAACCCACCTATTTCCGATCAAAAGTCCACCGTACCTTGCCCAGATTTCTGAGAACCTACCTATCTCCCTTTTTTTCTTCTATCACCGATTCAAAAGCTTCTCCACTTACCTCTTACTCACCATGGAGAAACACCTCCTCTATCACACCTCAACTGATTCATCATCTATCCTCCATCAACTTTTCATCCTTCATCCCACACCAACCTAAGACCACCATAAGCAGCCTCCACCTACAACACCGAGCTCCTCCACTCAAGCCTTTCTCCAAACTAATTTCAACCCAAGCCATTCCGATCAATAATCGAAAATCCAAACAGATATAATAGTAAAAAAAAAAAATCCAATTCCAATTTCCCAAATTCTCATTTTTCAATTTCACATATTTGGACTTAAAAAAATATTATCAATTTTTTTTGTCTTTGTGTGTTACCTGCATCTAGTTTTCTTTTAGTTTTTGCATAGTAATTTTTTAAAGTTTTAGGACATTTAATTGTTTATTTTGGTGTGAGATTTATGTGTTTATTTTGTTGCAAATATAACAACAAAGTCAATCCCTAATTTAATGCACATGCAAATATTTTTTATTTATTTATTTTCTGGTTTATGTTAGTCTAAAGAAAACAGGTTGTGCTGCTTTTAAAGTTGTTTTGATGTTTAACCAATGGTGGTGGACTGGTGGTGGATCAACGGATGCATACAGCGGAGGTCAAAGGATAATATGGCCTTTATACCTGAAATTCATTTTCAATTAACCAACTCCATTAATGTTGGGGGCGTAATTGTTCCTAAAAATATAAATGGGTGGGGCTATTCCTTAACTATTGTGTCTAATGGGGGCGGCAGTGTTTTTTCCCCCCACAGAAAATTATAACATGATTCCAACTTTTCTGGATAGGTACAAAATGAGTAGGATCAGATAGGTTACGCAAGCGCAACACGCAAAATATGAAAAGAAGAATGCATACAGATATAAAACTGAGACGGCTTAGAAAAACAATGCTACTGATATACTGATTATGGGTGTTGTTGGATCTCCAAACACTTGGCTAGCAATCCAATTTTTTTTCTTATAGAGAAGAAAGAAAAACACAAGTTCAAGAATATCTTGGTCAAAACTATTATACCATATTTCTTTCAATTCTTCCTCCAAGAATCTACCAGGCTTATGTTGAAATTCATGCTGTGTTCAAGCTTCTAAGTTGGAAAAATTGAAAAAATGGACACAGTTAGGGACCCTTGATTAAATTTGAACTCATCCTGAAAAATTTTCATAGCATAGACACTTTCTTGACAAAAAGACTCAAATATCCTTGTATATTCAAATTTTTTCCTAAACCTTATTTTCCTCTTCACACAAAAATTACCGAAACCCCTCGAAATGCAAACCGACACGATCATCGGCTGAGGATAGAAGCAAGACGACGCAGACAGAAGCATCCATCGACACTGAGGTACGTTTATTTGTCAATTTTTTCGTAATTTTAGTAATTTATTTGGTTGTTTTCTGTTTCGTTAGATTTGATTTAGTTTTGGGAATTTTAATTAGGGATTTGAGTTTCCGTCGGATTTTTGAACTTATTCTGTGTTTTTAGGGATAAATCTAGTGTTATTATATGATTTTTGTGGTTTGATGTGCATGAAAACTGTAGAAACCGACTGGTTTCGTCACGAGGTAGACGATGGCGAGTGTCGGATATGTCAAGATGTGTCAGATATCCGACACTCGACCATCGGATGAAAGTGAAAACAATTTTGTCGAGTGTTGGATACATCATCCGAAGAGTTTACAGTGTCAGATTTTGCATCCGACGCTCGACAAAATTAATTTCACTTTCATCCGACATGTCCAGTGTCGAATGAACAATTTTGTCGTGTGTTAAATGCAAAATCTAAAGAGTTTACAGTGTCGGATTCTTCATCCAACACTCGACAAAATGGTTTACACTTTCATCCGACATGTCGAGTATCGTCTATCCGACACATCTCGAAACTCTTCGATGATGTATCCAACACTCGACAAAATTGTTTTCACTTTCACCCGACACTCGACTCCTCTGATGAAAGTGAAAACAATTTTGTCGTGTGTCGAATGCAAAATCCGAAGAGTTTACAGATTGACAAAATGGTTTTCACTTTCATCTGACATGTCGAGTGTCGGCTATCCGACACATCTCGAAACTCTTTGATGATGTATCCGACACTCTACAAAATTGTTTTCACTTTCATCCAACACTCGACCGGTCCGATGAAAGTGAAAACAATTTTGTCGAGTGTTGGATTCAGGTGTCGGATACATCATCCGAATAGTTTAGAGGATCCGACAGTTTTGTCGAGCTTTGTCGAGTGTATCGAGCATTTAGACAGTTTGCTTGTTTTAGCCTTGTTTTTTGGCCTTTTTGCATCATATATAACTATAATGGATTTTGTTTTTGTAGGTTAAAGCAAATGGCAAGTGAATTTGGACTGTCCTTCACCCTAAAGACACCATATGATAAGCACTACCATGCGGTGATCACAAACTTGGCAAGTTTGGACTGTATACAATGGATTCGCGCGCATTTTAGTGCGAGGAAACAAGACATGTTTCGTAATACATGTTTTGGATTTCTTCTAGACATTCGGGAGCTGTCCTTTCCATATCAGTTGGTGCACAATGTGCTTCTGTAGGAGGTTAACACAGTGGGCTACGATGAAGAGATGTGGTTCCTTATTGAAGGTAAAAATATGGTTTTGAACTACAATGCAGTTAAAAAATAAAATTTCTTTTTTGAGGATCTGGTATTTGTAGTTATTTTTTTGCTACCATTATTAGCATCTTATATTTTTTTTCCTTCTTTGCAGGAAGACTAATTTGTTTTCCTATCCACGAGTTTGGTTTGGTTACCGGATTGACCTTTGCTTCCACAGTGCCACCAATGCTGACTATCTTGAATCCGTGCCATTTGTTGGATACGTACTTCGATGGCGAGGACATAGAGCTCAAGGAATTCTATGCGAGACTTAGCAAATTGAATGTCTTAGGTATGCCAGACGAGGATGTTGTGAAGCTAGCCTTGTACTACGTGCTGGAGCATTTTTTCACGGCACGGGATCATCGCAGAATTATCTCCCGTGTGTGGTTTAATTTTGTCAACACGCTAGATGATTTTAACAATTATCCATGGGGATCGGTGTCTTTTGATAAGACACTTAAAGGAATGAAAAACGCTTTGGCTGGGAGGTTAGAAAAGTACAAGAAGCAAGCCGAAGCGAAGACAGGCCAGGTAGAGAGATATAACTTAGAAGGGTGCCCCTACGTTACTCAGGTACATACCGAAAAACAAGTGTGTTGACATGTTTTTTATTTTCTTTGGCGCATAAATTTAAATACATAGTGTCAATAAATAACCCTTATGTTATTAAGGTTTGGTTGTACGAGGTTGTGCCTTACATTGGCGAGACATATGGGTGAGTGGGCAAGGACTTGGAGGGACGATACCGCGCTTGTTGAAGTGGGAGACAAAGAAGACCCCGTCGAAGGACATCGTCAAACGTGATATCCTACTGGTTAGGAGGTGGGTATGTAAGGTTCCCCTGGCTAATAAACTTTTCCTGTTTTCGATCACAGCGAATCACTGTTTAATTTTATCGAATCACTGTTTAATTTGATGGATTATTTGTTGACGCAGGCTCATCCGCTCGTCGTTTTAGAGCCATCTGATGCGGAGTAGAGGACACAGTGGTATCATAGGCTCGATCAAGTACTTGGCATCCGGAGAGGTGCACATGTAGCCTGGGCGACATCTGTGGATGCTCCTTTAATACCCGATGAGAGGATTGAGCCACTTCCGACAGAGCATTCATCAGCTCCACCTCCTGATGGTTAGAGTTCTCCTACTCGACCTGACGTGGGGCCAGTCAGAGACACAGTCGGTCCTACGGGTGCTCCACCTTCTGTTGGTTAGAGTTCCCCTATTATACCTGAGGTGGGGCTAACCGAAGCCACATCCAGTCCTGCGGGTGAACGTGTACGGTCTCCGTCGCCTGCTTCTCCCCTGTACGTCCAACACACGGTCATGAGGATCCTTTCGGAACTCATCCCCCTAGACATAGTCCCGTCGATAGTCCTTATGTGAGGGCAGACATGGACAGAGCCTTTTCCCCCAACAGTCTTACGCCTACCAGGTTTGACAGCTATGGTCTTGGAGGCGATTCGATTCCTCCGTCGGGTTGCGCGACCACCTACCGTGACGATTCCCCCGTACACGATGTCCCTTCAAGCTCGAATGTAAGTATTGAGAATTTAGATTCGTATACTTATCCGTTTATATTTTTGGTTGGTTGGTTTGTCATGCTGATCATGAATAATGCTATACAGGTGCAGACAGTCCATGATGGGTTCGAGAGCACAGTTCTGCGTGAGCTTGCAGGACTCCGAGAGCAGATGACACTGTTACAGAGGGAGACGCTAATGTTACGGGGGGAGAACAAGGAAATACAGGGGGAGATAGTTTGTTTGCGTAATATTGTTGTTCTACTGGGTGGCCATTTCAGATACGCTGACACGGTATGTTGCACGAGTTAGTACACGGATTTAGTGTTTTCCATGATGTAACCCTGCTTAACCTGACATTATGGTTGCCTTAATACAGGAATCGGATGGAGGTTTCGACGATGACGGTGAAGGTTAGGAAGCAGATGGAGGTTCGAGCGATGACGGTGAAGGTCAGGAGCCAACAGAACCTGAACCCATGGACACGAGTGTTCGCCCCGCCGATCCTCCTCCCGCGGCCTCCGTCGGTGTCGATTCCCGAGTAAGCATAAACGAAGCCCCTTTTTCAGTCCACCGGATAGAAAGAGGACGAGGGTTGAGCCACAGTAGAAAGCCTCTGACGAGCAGCATGTACAGCCGGAGGCTCCGGTTGTTAAGCCCGTATATTCAGCTCCCCGAGGAGCCCATTGTAAATCGTGGTGAGACCGCGACACAGGATGCAAACATTCTACCCCATACGGAGCCGTCAATGTAGGTTTCACTATTTGACCCATTTGCCCCCATACCAGCTGCTGATAAGGTCAGCTTCCAGGAATGGAAGGAGGAGGGGGTAAGGTTTTATTGATTTTAGCGTCTGCTCTGCTGTTTATGAGTTCTTCACGACGATGATGAAGAATTCATCGTGGCTAGTATCTGAGGTTTTTTTCCTTCCTTGTCGTCTCCTCCAGTATTGCAATATACAATTGCATTATTTAATGAGTACTATTACTATATGCAGCACATGGATAGCTACATGTGGGTGTTACGTCACAGAGCTGGCAAGATGAGGGCATCTGGTGTCTAGAGGTGTGCTTTCCTGGACACCACTTTCTGGGTAGATATTTGCTAAACATGTGATTTCGTTGTAGGTTAATTTCTGCTTCCTTTGATGTGCTAACCGTACTCATGAAATTGTAGTTAAAAGTGAAGTCAATGTGGGAACGATACTCAGATAGACTGGACAAGATTGACTGGATGGACGAGGATGACATCGTTCAGTATGTCTTGGGGCAGTTGCCTATCGCGGGTCGACCATGGTGCGATATGGACAGGGTGAGTACATTAATATTTAATGTGTTAGTACGTGCTGTTTTAATTGAAATGTTGTCAATGAATTTTATGTTCTCAATTTCATTTTCAGCTTTATATCCCTATTAACATCGGAGGCGAGCACTGGGTGGCAGCCGAGGTGGATTTGAGTCGTCGTGTCGTAGTTATATATGACTCAGCTATGGCAAACAATTCCACCCACACAATTAAACATACAGTCTGGTGCCTGGCAGAGTTGATACCCCGTATGGTGTCAATGGCTGTTTATGGTTGTCCTGACTACCTCGCAACCCCATTCAAAATTAAGCGCATCGAGGATTCGTCATAGGTGTCACAGCAGGAGGCTGGGGGAGGAGCATGCGATGTGTACTATTTGAGGTACATTGAGTTCCTAGCAGGGGCCGTTCCACTGATAGCCATTAAGGCATTCACGGAGGATATCCACCAACAAAGAATGGCGGTAAAGCTTTGGGCGTATCGTGTTCTTTGATAGGCGGAGGAGGGAGTCTAGGCCGGCACAGGACCTGCCCAGGTTGCAGCCATGAAACTGTGATATATTTTGTGTCGTGTATATATTTTATATAGCTACGCATTTTTGTGGATATTTACACATTTTTGTATAATGTCATAGAGATGTCGCTTCTGTATTTTTTTTTTAAATAGTCCTTATGATTAAGATTAGAAACTGCCACAATATAATTACCAACATAATTACCCTTAAAATGTGTATGAAATAAAATAAACGATTAGAGATAAATATGGTCAAGCCAGCACATCTCGTTCAAAGAAGTGAAGTGAAGCTGAAATTTATTGAATTTAAATTACCTCATATTTTTGTGGTGATTGATTATGGAATGTAACGTAGACAAAAAAACCCCTTTCATACATTTGGTAGACATCATCCCCTGTCATGAAGTGGAACTGGGTTTCAGCAAGTTTGACAATTGTGTCTGAAACTTCCATAACGGTCGCAAGTTCAAGACGAGCTAGACTCACTGATGGAAGGGATTCGATTCCTACGAGAACGACTCGCTGGTCTCCTTATAACTGGTGGTAGAACCACTCTACTGCGAACCTCCTCAAGAACCACCCAGTCCTCACTAACTCTAACAGAAACAACTGGCACAGCATATGCATGTAATAATGTTTCAGTCATATACCAATGGGCACAATAATCGTGGCACGTCAGTAGATTCATATATTTGCAAACAGCTAATACATGTGCACACGGAAGCTGGTTAACATCAAACACCCGACAAGTGCATGTACGAGCGTGCATGTCAAAGATGCTAACATGGTCGTTGCCTCTAACCCCATACATAGTAAGAGAGATACCACTAACACTCATACGTTCTCCCTCCTTTAAACGCTCCTCCATCAACTTGTTAGCCCACGGCGAGAGATGTAATTCTGAGTTAGCAAATAATTGTCGACGCTCATAGAACTATTGCTGCAAGTTGGCCCAGTAATAATCTGCTAACAATGTCATCGGGAGGAATCGATGGTGTCGCAAGCAGCTGTTGATCGACTCAGCTATATTTGTTGTCATGATGTTATACCGTTGACCATGAAACTGTGAACGTTCCCATTTATCGACTCCAATCTCTCGAAGATAAGTTACTACTGCTGGCATATACGATTCAATTTATTGTATATGATAGTTGAACTCAGCACAGTGAAATGTCCTTGCAGCTCGGTGGTATA
Organism: Boswellia sacra; assembly: GCA_013180625.2. NCBI lineage: Eukaryota > Viridiplantae > Streptophyta > Magnoliopsida > Sapindales > Burseraceae > Boswellia > Boswellia sacra. The sequence goes on along the minus strand of SNVD02001330.1, from coordinate 11,890 downwards.
TTTCCAACCAAGTCTTGTCCTTGAAAGTTGCTTTCAAGTTACCCTTCAGATAATGAGTGCACAATCTATGCAGTGCATGAGGGAAAACTGCTATAATAGCTCGTTCAATGCTCTAATGACGGTCAGAAATGAAAACAAGATCGCGGACATTTTGTACAACATGATCATGCAACTGTCTCATGAACCAGGTCAAGGAGTCATCATTTTCAGAATGCCCAACTCCAAATGCCAAGAGGTATATTTGCTTATTTCCATCTATACAAGAATCCAAAAACATTGTACCTCTATATTTTTGTTTCAAAAAAGAACCATCAACTGCGATAACTGGCCTAATTGATGATGCAAATCCAGCAATAGAGGCCCCCATACTCATTAAAAAGTACCTAAAATGGTTGTTGTCATCGGTTTCTAAGGAAGTTTTGGTCATCAGGTTTGCTTTTTTAATCATGTACATTTACTGAGGGAGTAGTGTAAATGATTCCTCATGAGATCCGTGAAGTTCTTGCAAAGCTGCCTCCTTTGCCCTCCATGCCTTGTTGTATGTGATGTTAAGACCCAATGACTCCTGAACATCAGACATAATATCCTTTAGATGATATATTCTTGATGCCTCAAGAAATTTGCTTTTAATATGTTTGCCAATGACATGTGCAGTTGCCTGTTTGCGATTTGGGTAAAGACTGGCTCCGGAGCATGTGTGATGGTTCTTATACTTTTTCACTTGGAAGAAATGTGAATCGGCTACCTTTGTGGCACGTAAATGCCATTTACAAGATTCAGCACGGCAAACAACCTCAAACCTTGTTGCATTCGAGTTCCTCACCTTGAATTGAAAGTTCTGTCTTAGTGCCAAATTCGATAACTTCTCACAAAGCTCCGTTTTGCTGTTAAACATCTGTCCAACCCCAACCTCAATCCTATCAACTACAAACGAGGAAGCATCATTGCCATTTGTGGATGATGAATGCACAATAGGCGGCATCCACCTGAATGTGTTAGCCCGACGACTGTCATTCTTACACCCCAAATTAGCTTCTTCATGTCTACGATTTGCATCCACTCTCGGCTCATTATTCGACACCGGATGTTGCTCATTTTCCATATACTGGAGGAGTAGGTGCGGAGCAAATTGGAGAAGAAACAGTAAACGACACATCCTGGTTCACATCATTCAAGATCTTCGTCTGTTCATCATTATCAAAATGTGAACCGTCTACATCCTGACCATCAACAATAAAATCATCCAAACCCTCAACATCATTCTCAGTACGAATAGTGCAATCATCATTGTCATCGTCAACATGCTCACTAACATCATCACTATCATCATCATTATCTTCGTAATCTTCATCATGACCATCGTCATCATTAACATCATCACTAGCATTGCTAACATCAATATTACCTAAACTCTCAAACTCTCTAATGCTATCAAGATGACGTACCAATCTCGATGGCATCGACATGGGCACCCCTTCTTCATTTTCAACTAAGATCCCACCTGACTCATGACTTGCATGCCCTGAATACTGCTCAAACTCAACGCCAACGTCATCATTCAATTGTGGTTGTGCACAAACAGGAGTGAACTCACTTAATTGGTTGCTTCCACTTGTTGAGCAAAACATTGAGGGATGAGAAGATATTTGTCGTCGACGTACTGCATCAGATCCTGACCTCTGTCTTCACTTCTTCCTATCTTCAACTTTGACAATTAATGGTGTATATGACTGTTGGTCCTCTAAACAATGTTGTATAAAGAAACAAACATCGTTGTTAGTCTCAATAGGAGTCGGCAATAGCGGAAGACCCTTAAAAGAAAATTGAACCTCTAAACTTATGTTATGCTTACGAAGATCCCAACCCATTTCAGTACTAATACAGTCAACCAACTCATTATAGGTAGCGGATCTACGAATTATCAATGGCTTCGCCCTCCCACCGGTGTATAAATAACCACCATTCTCTTACATAGTCCAAGAACCATTGTATAGAATAAGTATGCGTAAAGTTTCCATATCCTGCATGATAGAGACATATCATATAAGTCCGTTGACAAAAAATCATTGCAAAATTGCTTACAAAAAGGCACAAAAATGACATTTCTGCCTAAACGCTCGACGAAAAAACTTGACACTCGACACTCGATAACCATCTCGACACGCGACGCACGATGATCGACGCTCGACTAACGCGACACATATATACTCGACACACGAACTCGACGAAATTTACATCCGACACTCGTCACGTTCGGCACTTCACTCAACGCACTATCACGACACTCGATCCTAGACTCGACACAACCCCTAGACACTCGACATGACCATCCGACATGTCGAGTGTCTATCCGACACAACCCCTCAACACTCAATGTAGCTCGACAAAATCTCTTCTTCTTCCCCGTTGACTGCGATATCAGATTTTCTCACTCCAGCAAATGTTGACAAAAATCACACTATCTCTAACCTTAGTTCACATACATATCTCCTATTTTAAGCTATATCATGTGGTTGACAGTTACCGAAACAATAAATAACCAAAACATTACAACCTACTGAAATTTTTAAGCCATTTAGAGAGAGAATAACGAAAGTTTTTCTTACCTTGTTGCTCAGCTTCAGTTGTTGAAGATTGTTTTGGACAGTGATGTATATGAAGGAGTAACTGGTTTCTTTGTTTCATTTACTTCTTTTTTTTTCTAAATTCAATTATATAAGGGTAAGGGTAATTGAGTCTTTTCGTCAAGAAAGTGTCTATGGCATGAAAATTTTTCAAGATGCGTCCAAATTTCATCAAGGGTCCTTAATTGTGTCCATTTTTTCAATTTTCCCTTTTAAGTTAAGATTTTCTTTTGCCTAGTCTGACTAATGTAGTCGAAATTAGGAATAAAATTTAAGATTTTATTTACTTTTAGAGATTTTAACTTCCTAAATTTGAGAAATTTAAATTGCGCTTAATTTCCTCATTGATAATTTTCTATTTTCATTAATATTATATTTTTTGTATTTTCTAGTCAGTTGAGATTAGATTCTTATTTTCTAACATGAAATATTTTCTTGTAATAGATAAATTTATGGCCACTATAAATAAGTATCTCTAGTTTTTTGACTTCTAAGACTTGATTATTATTAATTATCAATATTCTTTTTAATAAAAGTCATTGTTCTCCCTCAATTTCAGTTTAATTCTCCCTCAAATTTCTTCAATTACTTCTTCCCTTCTTTCATTATTATTGCAGAATTTGTCTCCACGAACAAGTTGATGTTTATATTTTTCTGAATATATGAACAAACAAATGCCACATGGAAAAAAAGAAAAAAAAAAAGAGAAGCAAATCTTATTCGATTCAAGGGTGCAACTGCCCGAAGACCACTTCGTATCATATCCTCATTATGGTTTACTTCTTGCTTGACAACATCTTGCTTTGGCTTAAAATTGATGGTCTTTTATAGAGGACCGCCAATGAGTCCAACACTGGAGAAAATAGTAATACACATGAGAGATAAAATAATTTGCAATTGATTTGAATCTCAAAATTAAAATCAAATTAGGATAAGTGCAACCAGTTACATTATCAACCTGCTAATGCAGCAGATGGACATTTATCTGCTAGGTTCGAGAGAATAAGATAAAAAGGCACTTTAACATCATAATGATATGCAGGCAGATGTGTAAAAAAAAAAAAATCAATCAGCTCAAAGGCCCATTATTTCTCTTTTATTAGGGCCCATTTGGAAGTCTGGATTGGACTGGACTGGATTAAGTTAGGATTAGGATTGGGATTGGGATTGGGATTGGACTGAACTGGAGTATATATAGTGTTATCTTTTGTTTGGTACAACAGGAACTGGACTATTTGTAATCATATCCTATGTTTAGTGTAATTTAGGACTGGATTATGTTATCAAATAAATTTATGTTCAAATAATAAAACTTTTATTATTGACAACTTAAATTTTTTTCTTTTACTTTATTATGTATAAAAAAATTATACAAATAAAATAAAACACATACAAACTCATTTTTTAAAATATAAATTTAAACAAAATATATTTATATCTACTTTAAAAATATATAAATAAAAAAATAAACAAGATTATAGGAGAATTTTTCACGTAAAATTTTCAATGATCGGAACTTGTTTATTTACTTAACATTTCCCTAGGATAATAACAATTCAACCTGTCACCTATCGTTAACATAATTAAAATCCAAAATAAAATATATAAAGACTCAAAATTCGTAAGAATTTTAACATTACATGTCATATGATAGCCAATAATATATTATTATATCAAGTACAATAATATATTCAAGTATTACTTGGTACACTAACTGTAACAACCAAGTAATAGGAAATTAACTTTTAGTTAGTTACATACAAAAGAACCAAAAGCATAATCATTAGTGATTACATATACCATCCATCCATAAGGTCTATGCTTGTAATTGGATTAAAAAAAAAAGATATCATTGCCTTCATCTTTTGACTTTGTTAATCCCTATGTACAAGTTATTGTACCACAAAAAGGATGCTGCCACACACATATTTTTAGTCATCATATATATCTAGAAAGAGTGATTCAACAAACTCCATACTCTCTTGATCATGTTCTAATGTCTTGAAAATTTTAGCATATTCTGATTGTTTCAAAAGAATGCTCAATATGCGAACTTGTTGATGAAGAGGAATGCCCATTTTAATCAAAATATCAGTTATGATTTTAGAATGTTTGGCATTTTCCTTTGCCAACTATTTAAGAAGTTTATTCACATTTTATTTGATTTCTCCATCACATCTTGAAACACCTTAGTAAATTTGTCCAAACTTCTAACAACTGTATCAGAAGTTTTACCCTTTTTCTCTTGGAGGTGTTTGATTGAACCTGACTTGCATTTTGGGTGCTTTGGGTTTGGTTTATGGACCTTGGAGATAAGTCATCGTCTATGCCAAACGCATTGTCAATATTTTCTTCATTTTCATTTGCTACCATTTCAGCAGGTGTCTTAGCTGCTTTTCCTAATGCACGATCATTTCCAAATATATGAGCAAGCCTCTCATATAAAGGAAATGGTTCGCCCCACCATCCCTCAGCAGCTTTAACATGCTACAATAAGAAGGAATATTTATAATAAGTTATTATAAAAATAAATGAAATCACATAATATGGAAACTTTGCTTTTATACCTACACATGAGATTGCATGCCTTATCACTATCAATTTGCACACATTTTTTTCTCACCATTCCAACCAAAACCACTAGTGTTGAGCATATCAAATATTACTCCATAAGTTTTCTTCCATTTCTTCATTTTAGACTCAATATGAGGGCTAGCTCTCAATCCAGCATTAGGAAGAACTTAAGCTAATTTTTGCTTTTAAATAATCAGGTTTGAACTGACCACAATCAGCTCGACCCCTAGTTGCCACTATTCCTTCCAATTCAACAAGCAAAACTTCCTCTTCTTCATATGTCCATATACATCTTAGCCCTCTCTTGTCATTTTCATTTACTTGAGAATCGCCCCTAACATTGATACCTAAGCATAAAGAATTATATCTGTACATATCAATATAAGAAATATTTATTCCCAAATAGGTATTAAACATTAATGCTTAAAATTATTGTTTAACTATAACAAAAATACCACTATAATAACATATAAGAAATCAAATATGATTTTGTAAGGTTGAAATAAATTACTCAAATACAAGGAAATAATAAAACACGTCATTACACAAACTCAAATACTAAGTAAACCTATTTCCCCTCCACTCATTGAACATTTGTGATGCTAAATTATCCCTCCACTCACTCCATTGATTGGATGAAGTAACATCACTAACACTTTCATGATCACTAGTGGTTTCATTAGAAAACAAGTTATCTAACTCAAACTCCAGGGGATCTATTGACATTTCCATCCTAATAAGGTTGTGCAAGAGACACAAGCAGTTATTATTCGATATTGTGTTTTTATTGAATAAAAGGATGGACTTCGTGAGATTGCTCAACGCAGTTTTTAAAGTCCAAAACAACGTTCTATCACATTTCTTGCAGATGCATGCTTCATGTTGAAGTATTCTTGATAATTGACCGGTGTATATCCATCTCGCCATTCTGACAAATGATATCTTGTTCCTCTATATGGTGCAAGAAAGCCTTCACCATTTGTGTATCCAGCATCCACAAGATAATAACAACCTAACATTTAAAGATATAAAAAAGGAATTTATACTCAAGCATAATAAATTATATTAGTTAAATTTATTTGTTTATATTCTTTAAACATAAGCTTACCAGTAGAAATTTTTAACCCATTAGGCCTAGATAAAGCATCTCGAAGTACTCTTGAATATGAAGCTAAACCCTCCCATCTCAGAAATACAAAAGTGAATAACATGTCTCGTGAACAAACTTCTAAGACGTTTGTTGCAATTTCACATTTTCTAGTTCTATGTCTTGGTTTATCATGCTCAAGAACATGCACTCTAATATAAGTCCCATTTAATACTTCTAAACAATTCTACACAATATATATATATATATATATATATATTCGTATATTAGGTTGAATCATGAAGATTTAAAATATATACTAGAAACTAAATACATATAAAATCTGAAGCTTATGTACATCATACCTTAAACCATTTTCATCTATTATCTGTACAATGCTCAGGCACAGGCTCCGGCCACTTCAATAAAACATCTTGTAAATGTAAAACCCCATTTAGGACAGAATTAAAGAGCCTACTAATTGTCTCTCTAGATCGCTTAAAGTTATTATGAATTGTTCGAATCTTTACATAATGGGCAAGTATATGTAAGAACATATGAACTATACTATTCATCTTTAACCTCCCACTAGCACGAAGTAATTCACATAATATCCCAAACGTTCTTGTATCCATTCTTAGTTGATTCACACATTCTATGTCACCACTACCTATCATGTCGTCTAGAGCACTAATATGAGTTTAGTGCCTAACAAATGCCTGATTTTTAAGCATAGATTTCTCATGAAACCGTATGACAATAGTATGCAAGAGGACAACGGTTGCCATACACATAGCCAGTTTTTGTAGACGCAACTCATTTGCAAGTTACTAAGTAAACTCATCTCCCATTAGCTTGCTATCCCAATCCTCTATGAAAAGCTTAAAGCCTCTATTACATCCGTGGGCGCATTTCTGTCAACAATCATTTCCATATGCAAACTTGCAGCTTGTTATCCCTTCTTCTCTTGGCAGTACCAATGCATCGAAGCACCATAGCTAACAGCATTGGGTTTACAACCTTTGCTTGCCATAGAAAGAAAAAGCTCCCTTGCTTAATTAATTTGACCTGTCCTGCTAAAGCCATTGATCAAAATATTGTAGCTCTAGACATCAGCTTTTACATCCTTTCAATTTCATGGCATCAAACAGTTCTATGGCCTAATTCATCTTCCCCTCCCTACAAACATCTTCTAAGCCTCTCTCGCACTAGAACTAAGCAAACTTTGGATGAGAGAGATATGTCTTCATATTTGGATTAATTACTGAGCAACACCACTAATTAATGCATTCATGACTATATCAGGCCTAACATCCAACAATTCATCAACATTCCCATTAAGCACCTCTTCATGTATATCAAGAGCTCATGAGCATTACTGGCTCTTTCAGTTTTACATAATCCGTCTGTCCATCAAAGTATTATTGTAGTCACATTAGGTCTACAACGCACTTCATCCATTTTCTCAAGCAACTTCTAAAGCAACCAAATAGAATCCATACTCCTTCCTGTCCTAAACAAACCTCCTCATAAAGAATTGAATGCAACAACATCTGGAATAAATCTCCTCTTCAAAACCTTTCCAAAAGGGTCAAACCCTTTAGAAACGTATCCTTTTTTTTCGAAAAATAATTTATCAAAATGTTATAAGAAAACAAATCCGGTGACAACCGGATCGAAAAAAACCATGCGGTAGAGCAAAATAACATAATCATAATATCCTTTCTTAGAGAGTGCAATTAACAAGATATTGAATGATTTTATATGATTGAGGAGCTGTGAATCAATCATAAACTTGAAAAAAAATAGCGTGCTTGCTTGAAAGTGATGTTACCTAACCAACAATGCACTTCCAGAAACTCAGCGAGTTAAAGAGAATTTGGACGGGTGAAGAAGAGGCGGATGGTGTTTTGAAGAATCGAAGAACTGTTACAAAGCAAAAGTTTGAAAACCATGGTGAGAAATTTGCCATTGGGGCGGTGAAGGGCATAACATGAAAATGAAACGAGAGGTTGGGTTTACGTTAAATTCACAAAGGTTTTAGGGAAAATAAAGAAGCCCACATTTTAAAGTGTCTATCAAATAAAGGCCAACATTTTAAGGTGTCTTTCAAATAAACCATCCCCCAATAATTTGTATACATATTAAATTTCATCTTTAACTAATTCTCTTTATTCAATTAATCACATAAATAAAATAAAAACTATAAATTTTATAATCTCAAAGAGCTTTCTTAATCTCATTAACAATTTCTATTTTCAAAATTATCTAATATCTCTATTTATATAATTCTTATTAAAGTCACAAAACAAATCTTCAAATTTTCTATATATATGAAACATAAAATAAAAAGATATATAAAATACAGAATAAGTACAATAGTAGCATGATGCATAATAAATATCGTATAATGACCCATATTGTGTTTAAAAAATTTAGCTATCCACCCTTATAGGGGTCAAATGGGTCACATAATTGAAATGTTACAAAATTATAATAATATATATAAGACATAAAATAAAAATATATAAAAAATAAAATATAGAATATGAAGAATAGTAACACCATATATGATAAATATTGGATATTTCGGGAGATTAGAAACTACTTGGGAATTATTCCAAAGTTCCGTTCATGAGAAGAATCTACCGAATCTAACAAATGAAACATGTGTCATTTTGATTAAAGGGTTGTGTGAAGAAGATTTAAAAATGGCAAGTGATTTATTATCAAATATGGCAGACAAAGGTTTTGTTCCCGATGTAGTCACATATGAGAAAATGATTATGGCTATCTTAGAAAATGGTGCTAAAAAGTCAGTTCAACTTTTTAAGAAGATGAAGATGACTACACTCGGAGCTAATGGGAGATAAGGGAAATCATTTGTACCTTGATATTTTCCCTCTATTAAAAGCTTAAAGCCTCTATTACATCCATGGTCGTACATCTCTCAGTAATCATTTCCATATGCAAACTCATAGCTTGCTATCCCTTCTTCTCTTGGCAGCACCACTGCATCGAATCACCATAGCTAACAGCATTGGGTTTACAACCCTTGCTTGCCATAGAAAGAAAAAGCTTCCTTGCTTTACTAATTTGACCTATCCTACCAAAGCCATTGATCAACGCATTGATTAAGATGTTGTAGTTCCAAACATCAGCTTTACATCCTTTCAATCCCATGGCATTAAATAGTTATATGGCATAATTCATCTCCCCTTCTCTGCAAACATCTTCTAAGCCTCTCTCACATCAGAACTAAGCAAACCTTGGATGAGAGAGATATGTCTTCGTATTTGCGTTAATTCCTGAGCAAGACCACTAATTAATGCATTCATGACTACATCAGGCCTAACATCCAATAATTCATCAACATTCCCATTAAGCACCTCTTCATGTATATCAAGAGCTCATGAGCATTACTGGCTCTTCTAGTTTTACATAATCCGTCTATCCATCAAAGTATTAATGTAATGAGATTAGGTCTACAACCCACTTCATCCATTCTCAAGCAACCAAATAGAATCCATACTCCTTCTCGTCCTAAACAAACCTCCTCATGAAGAATTGAATGCAACAACATCTGGAATAAATCCGCTCTTCAAAACCTTTCCAAAAAGGTCAAACGCTTTAGAAACGTGTCCTTTTTTTGAAAAATAGTTTATCAAAATGTTATAAGAAAACGAATTTGGCGATAACCAGATCGAAAAAACCATCTGGTAGAGCTAAATAACATCATCATAATACCCTTTTTTGGAGAGTGCACTTAACAAGATATTGAATGATTTTATACGATGAAGGCACTGTAAATCAATCATAAAGTTGAAAAAAATAGCGTGCTTCCTTGAGAGTTATGTTACCTGACCGATAATGCACTTCCAAAAACTCAGCGAGTTGAAGAGAATTTGCACGGGTGGAGAAGAGGCAGATGGTGTTTTGATGAATCAATGAACAGTTACAGAGCAAAAGTTTGAACACCATGTTGAGAAATTTGCGACTGGGGATGGTGAAGGGCATAACATGAAAATGAAACGAGAAGTTGGGGTTACGTTAAATTCACATTGATTTTAGGAAAATAAAGAGCCCCACATTTTAAGGTGTCTATCAAATAACCCATCCCCCAATAATTTGTATACATATTAAATTTCATCTTTAACTAATTTCCTTTATTCGATTAATCAAATAAGTAAAATAAAAAATATACATTTTATAATTTTAAAGAGCTTTCTTAATCTCATTAACAATTCCTATTTTCAAATTTATCTAATATCTCTATTTATATAATTCTTATTAAAGTCACAAAACAAATCTTCAATTTTTCTATATATATAAAACATAAAATAAAAATGTATATAAAAAATAAAATATAGACTATACAGAATAGTAGCACGATATATGATAAGTATTGTATAATCAACCAAAACATGTTTAAAAACTAAAATCTATTATATTATTCAGGCCATTTGACATATCTATTATTTGTGTCAGAATGCACACCATTCACTATCATCATTTCAAGAATATTATTTGTCTCATCCATCTTCCCTTGCTACAAAGCTCTTTTAAGAGCACAATGTATCCACATTAAACAAACGAACCTCCTAATCATCAAAACAAAACATAACATGGAAACATGGATTAGTGAGGTATATGTCATAAGATTTGGGTTAATGTCAAGACCATTCATTCCCAATAATAACTCCTTAGCCTTGTCAATGACCACATCCTAATTGAGACCACTAATTAATGTATTATATGTGACTCATCAATTTTAACACCAAATTAATCAATCCTATTAAGCACTTCCTCATGTATCTTACGAGAAACAACCACTTTTCCAGTTTTACATAATCCATCCATTATAGTATTTTATGAAATCATGGTAGTTCTACAACCCACTGTACTCATTTTATGATACAACCAATAAGACCCTATACTCCTTCTCTCCTAAAACAAACCTCTTAACAAATAATTCAATGTTACATCATCTCAATCAAATGCTCTCTTCAGCAAACCCATCAGAAATAAAAATATAGAATATGCACAATTGTAACATAATATATGATAAATATAGTACATATTATTATTTAGGCCCAAACCTCTTAATAGATGTTGTGCTTAAAAAAATATATTTTATTATTTAGGCCCATTTGGCATGTTTATTATTTGTTTTAGGATATACGTCATTCATAGTCATTATTTCAAAATATTACTTGTGCCATCCATGATCCCCTTGCCGCAAATTTCTTCTAGGGCATAATGTATGCCACCACATTAAGTCATATACCTTGCTCAGATATTTCAATAAATAAACAATTACCTTCCTTTCACTCATCAAAACAAAACAAAACATGGATTGAAAAGGTATATGTCATAAAATTTGGGTTAATTCCTAGAGTCTTCATTCCCAATAACAACTCCTTAGCCTTGTCACTTAACCCATCCTTACCAAGAGGACTAATTAATGTATTAGATGTGGCTCATCAGTCCTAACACCAAATTCATCAATCCCATTAAGCACTTCCTCATGTATCTTAAGAGCAACACTCGTTTTTCTAGTCTTACATAATCCATCCATCAAAGTATTACTTGAAATCATGGTAGG